>LR749585.1:513080-784885 GCA_902729485.2 Mus minutoides
AAAGTCCTGGGGTATGCGAAGCACAGGGCAGGCCCTAGGTGCGACCGCTGGGTTCAGAGGAGAGATCTTGAGATTCTACCTTACACCCATCAAAATAGCTAAGATCAAAAACTCAAGGAACAGCAGATGCTGGCAAGATTGTAGAGGAAGGGGAACACTCCACTACTGCTGGTGAGAGTGCAAACTTATACAATCACTCTGGAAATCAATCTGGCCAGTTTATCAGAAAATTGGGAATACTTCTATCTCAAAACACAGCTATACCACTCCTGGGCATATACTCAAAATATGCTCCACCTGACCACAAAGCATCTTATGTTCATAGCAGCTTTATTTGTAATAGCCAGAAACTGGACACAACTCATATGACCCTCAACTGAAGAATAGGTATAGAGAATATGTTAATTTACATAATGGAATACTACTTAACTATTAAAATTTGCAAGCAAATGGATGAAACTTGAAAATACCATCCTGAGTGAGGTAATCCAGACCCAAAAAGATATGCATGGTATGTAATCACTTATAATTCGATATTAGCCATAAAGTATAGGATAACTACGCTGTAATCCACAGACCACAATAAGTCAAATAAAAAGGCCCAAGGGATCATAGTTGAATATCTCTCAGAAGGGGAAACAAAATAGGTACCAGAGGTGAATGGAAGGAGGGAACTGATGGGAGAGGGGATGGGGAGGAAAGTGGGTGGGGCAGGGGAGTCAGGAGTAGGGAGAGCAGGGAAGACAGAAAGGGAATTTGCCAGGGGGTCAGGGGTAATCTCTAGGATGTGCCAGAGAGCAGGGACAGAGGTGGGGGCAGGGTATCTATGGGGGAGACTCTAGTTAAGAGATAGGATCCTGAAATGTTCATTCCTGTAGCCAGGCAGGACTCTCAGTGGAGGGATAACAACAGTAACTCCATCCACAAAACTTTCCACCCCAAATATGCCCTGCCTCCAAGTCGTACAGGGACAAAGGTAGAGCAGAGACTAAGAGAATGACCAACAAATGACTGGCCCAACCTGAGAACCATCCTGTGGGTAAGCGCCAGTTCCTAAAACTATAAATTATATCCTGTTTTGCTTGCAGACAGGAGCCTAACATAAACTGTCCTCTGAGAGACTCCATCCAGCAGACAATGGAAAGAGATGCTGAGACTCACTGCCAAACCTTAGATGGGGCTCAGCGAGTCTAATGGAAGAGTTAGGGAAAGGATTGAACTCCACAGCAAGACCAACAGACTCAACTAACCTGGACACTTGGAAGCTCCCAAAGACTGAACTACCAACCAAAGGTCTAGGGCAGGTTGGAGCTAGGACCTATAGAAATATAGCAGATGTACAGCTTGATCTTCATGCTGGCTCCCCAACAACGGACCCAACAGCTGGAGTTGTTGGCCTTTCCCTGGATCTGTTGCCTACATGTGGATCCCATTCCCCTAAGTAGGTAACATTTGTTTGACCTCAGTATAGAGAGGATGCACCTAGTCCTTCAGGGACTTGATCTTTGGGATGTTGGGGAGGGGGGAATAATTTGATACCCAGAGATTGCTCTTCCTTCTCAGAGGAGAAGAGGGGAGGAAATGGGGAGAGGACCTGCATGAGGGGATATTGGGAGGAGAGGAACTGATATTGGGATGGAAAGTAAATATATATATATATATATATATATATATATATATATATATATACACACACACATATACACACACATACACACACACACACACACACACACACACACACATATATATATATATATATATACTCTGTGTAAGAGTAATATATATATATATATATATATATATATATATATATATATATATTACAGAAAAAGTTTATGGATATAAATTCACAATCAAAACTAAAGTTCACAAAGAGATTAACCATGGTAAATAAGAAAGATTGTGGTATAGATTATATCAGAAATTAGTATATTAAGTACAGATAATGAATATCTGAAATCAAAGGAACATGTAATCAAAATGTATCAAATGTTTTTGATCATGCTTCTCAAAGAAAAAATTAAGACGATGAAGAAAAATTACTAAGAGTTGAAGTTTAAGATTTTTTATAGTTGATTAAAAGCATGGGTTCTTGTCTCTGAGATTCATAAATTATCCTTATACAGATAAAAATGAAAATGAAATTGATGCTTTAATACATCTCGGTTTTGCAACAGAATACCTAAAGGAAAAAGACATTTAGAAAACCATAGAGAAATGAATTGTCACACCAATATAGTCAGCAGAATATGTTTATAGTGAGTGAAAAGTGACCTGATGTTTTCACCACTCTTCATAAGGGAATACAAATGTCTCAAGTTCATGTAACAAATGTGGAACAGATATATACAATGGGAAATAATGGTTTTCCTACACAGAGTACAAAATACAATTAAATAAAGAATAAAAGGACTTTGTGTGTGAACACTCAAGTGAATATAAGCAAGCATATGGATCCAGGACTATAATGAACATATAAAATGATGTTTATATTTTGAAATAAACAAACTGCTGAGATGTGAAATTCTACACAGCAGAAGTGTGAAGTGTGGAATGGGACTCAGACACAAGAGTTGCAAAAGCAGGGAAAGAAAGCAATTTCTAACTTGGCATTTTAATATTAAATTTTTAGGGTAGCCATGTACAGAAACATATAAATTATATGAATACTTTTAAAAAAGTATAGGATAAGGAAATAAAATGAGAAAAAATGTACACAACTTCATGATTTGCCTTTAGACCTTTGTTAAAGGAAATGGAATTGTAAATTAAGACACATAGCAAGCAGAAAATAAAATGGCAGAAAGTTCCAACTGAATCAATAATCAGAGTGACTAGAATGTATATGTATATTTTTAAAGTAGTAAATATAAATTTGTCATTTTTCACATTTAAAAATAAGTAACATTACATTGATAAAGCATAAGTTATATGCAATATAAGGTCAACAATTATGGATGAAAAGAATGACAAAAAATTTACTGAACAGATATTAACTAGAATAAACCTCATAAATGTGATCAAATAAAAACTTAAGGCAAATAATTAAGAATAAAAGGGACTATTACTTAAAGTCTAAGTACTCACTTAATCAAATGACCATACATCCTTTGGCTATTGTCTCATGTGCAGTTGGCAGTTTATGTGGCCTTGTTTATTTTCACTTGTATAGTTGGTCTTCTTAGTAATCAAAGAAGTTATGCTTTAATTCTAGTATTAATTATATATATTAAAGCCTTATAAATATAATAGTATTAATTATATATATTAAAGCCTTATAAATATTTTGTCCTGAATACTTTTGTTTGTATTATTGTTAAGGATTAGTGTAGGGTTTTTTATTTCTGGATGGAAATGAGGACCACGTACATAGTATTCCTGAGCAGGTTAGCACACCTTCCATCTAAAGCTGAGTGCAATGAAGTGTTCTGTAAAAGAACAGCACTCTTTTAAGTATTTCCGAGATTGAGTGACTGCTGTGTTTGACTCTTATGACTACAAAGAGTCCAAAGCCACTGAGGTAGTAGCTCCTTAATACAATGAAGAGATTCAGATAGAAAATGAGATCTCAAATATTTAGACTATGAAGAAACATTTGAATATCTAGAAAATGACTATGATAAATGTAAAGCTGACAGCCCCTTATTTTTTGAAGGTCTCTGGCAATGTCTGCAAATGAACAGAAAGAAAACTTATATATACTGATTGCAGAAGGTAAATTCACAGTCTGACTATCCTGTGTGAATGGAAAAATATACATTATGCATGGCTGGGACACTGATTTTCAAAGTAGTAGTGTTTGGGAGGGTGTTGACAATTGTTAGTGAACTTCTGAAGGACTCCACATGAGTTTGAAGGTGCAATTTATCCTTCTTTCCATGTCAGAGGAGCCCAGCTTATGGAAGGCATAGCAACATTTCCTGGTATAATTGCCTTATAAGATTTACACCAAACATAATAATCATTGTCAATTTTCAGGATGTTCTAGAAAGATATGTGTGAAAGGACTAGAAATGAATGAAATTCTACTCCAAAATGAGCTTTTAAAGTGTATGAACTATTAGAGCAAATACATTGATTCGGGTGAACTTATCACAAGTGTTGAATCTGATGTGCTACTTTGGTAGAAAGAAATGATACAGACTTCCAGAGTGGTTGTACAAGCTTGCAATCCCACCAGCAATGGAGGAGTGTTCCTCTTTCTCCACATCCTCCCCAGCATCTGCTGTCCCCTGAATTTTTGATCTTAGCCATTCTGACGGGTGTGAGGTGGAATCTCAGTGTTGTTTTGATTTGCATTTCCCTGATGATGTAGGATGTTGAACATTTTTTCAGGTGTTTCTCAGCCATTTGGAATTCCTCAGTTGAGAATTCTTTGTTTACCTCTGTACCCCATTTTTTAATGGGGTTATTCATTTTTCTGGAGTCCAGCTTCTTTAGCTCTTTGTAGATGTTGGATATTAATCTCCTATCAGATTTAGGATTGGTAAAAATCCTTTCCCAATCTGTTGGTGGCCTTTTTGTCTTGCTGACTGTGTGTTTTGCCTTACAGAAGCTTTGCAATTCCATAAGGTCCCATTTGTCAATTCTTGATCTGACCGCACAGGCCATTGCTGTTCTGTTTAGGAATCTTTCCCCTGTGCCCATATCTTCGAGGGTTTTCCCAACTTTCTCCTCAGTGTCTCTGGTTTTATGTGGAGGTCTTTGATCCACTTAGACTTAAGCTTTGTACAAGGGGATAAGAATGGGTCAATTCACATTCTTCTACATGATAACCGCCAGTTGTGCCAGCACCATTTGTTGAAAATGCTGTCTTTTTTCCACTGGATGGTTTTAGCTCCCTTGTCAAAGATCAGTCTGGTGTTATCTCAGAAAATTGGACATAGTACTACCAGAGGATCCAGCAATACCTCTCCTGGGCATATACCCAGAAGATGTTCCAACTGGTAAAAAGGACACATGTTCCACTATGTTCATAGCAGCCTTATTTATAATAGCCAGAAGCTGGAAAGAACCCAGATGTCCCTCAGAGGAATAGATACAGAAAATGTGATACATCTACACAATGGAGTACTAGTCTGCTATTTAAAAAATGAATTTATGAAATTCTTGGGCAAATGGATGTATCTGGAGGATATAATCCTTAGTGAGTTAACCCAATCACAAAAGAAGTCATTGGATATGCACCCACTGATAAATGGATATTAGCCCAGAAACTTAGAATATCCAAGATACAATTTGCAAAACACAAGAAAATCAAGAAGGAAGACCAGCGCGTGGATACTTCATTCCTCCTTTGAATAGGAAACAAAATACTCATGAAAGGAGTTACAGAGACAAAGTTTAGAGCTAAGATAAAAGGATGGACCATACAGAGACTACCCCACCAGGTGGGATCCATCCCATAATCAGTCATTAAACTCAGACACTATGGCATAGGACAGCTAGTGCCTACTTAAGGGACCCTGATATAGCTGTCTCGTACAGAAGTGGATCCTCATAATCAGCTATAAGATGGAACACAGGGCCCACCATGGAGAAGGTAGAGATAGAACCCCAGGAGCTGAAGGGGTCTGCAACCCTAGAAGAGGATCAATAATATGAACTAACCAGAACCCCCAGAACTCGTGTCTCTATCTCCATATGTAGCAGAAATGTAGCAGAAGATGGCCTTGTCGGCCATCATTGAGAAGAGAGGCCCCTCGGTACTGCAAACTTTATATGCCCTAATACAGGGGAACACCAGGGCCAAGACATGGGAGTGGGTGGACAGGGGAGCAGTGAGGGGGGAGGGGGCAGGGGACTTTCGGAATAGCATTTGAAATGTAAATTAAGAAAATATCTAATAAAAAAACAAAGAAACAAAAAAGAAAGAAAGAAATGATACAGACATGAACACTTGTTTCTTGGTTGGTGTCTTTGCTTGTGATGCTATAGAAGCTTTAGGAGGTGACTCCTGCTGAAGCAAGTATGCTTCCTTGTGCAAGCACTGAATTACTTTTACTGTTTAATTTTATGTATATTCATGTATCCTGTGTGTGTCTTGTGCCTGCAGAAGTTTGAAGAGGGTTTTAGATCCCCAGGAACAGGAATTTAAAATGGTAGTGTACTACCATACGGGTGCCAGGAATTGAACCTGCATCCTAGAGATGATGCAGTGTGTTTAACTGCTGAGCTATTTATCCAGCTATTTAAGGGTGAAGGTGGTGAACTTTGAGATTTCAGAGTTTGCAACTTCCTTACCTCTGCATTGATGTCTGCATAGGAAGGCATGCATTCTTTCCTTACCTCTGCATTGATGTCTGCATGGGAAGGCATGCTTTCTTTCCTTACCTCTGCATTGATGTCTGCATGGGAAGGCATGCTTTCTTTCCTTACCTCTGCATTGATGTCTGCATGGGAAGGCATGCTTTCTGAGCTTCTTGCTCCTGCAGACATATTTGTCACTTGCTTCTGCACCTTCCATTCTTCTGAAAACATATGCCTAAGTAAACATTTTATTTTAGAACATAATCGAAAAACAACCAATACAGAGACGTACTCACATCCTAAAAATATTTAGATTCGAGCTGACAGGTGTCAATGGAAGAGCCCATCACTAATTGGGCCTTCCCAATTATATTCCAAGATAATGCAATATTTATTTGCCAGAAACTAACTGGGAACCTTTGGTACTATGTTTATTAGGGTGGAAGCTACAATTCACTGGGATTTTTATTTGGGCTAATTAGTCTCATGTCCATAATATTTAAGTCAACTTACACGTTAGAAAAGAATTTCTTGATCAACATAACATGAAGATTTTCAAGCTGTGTGTGAGAACCATAGTTAAGAATTCCTGGGCCAGAGAGATGAGTCCGTCTTCAACAGAACATCCTTGTTCTTCCAGAGGACCAAGTTTGTTCCCAGTGCCCATATCATATCAGGGAGCTCATGGCTGCCTGCAATCTTGCTTTTTAGGTTACTGTAGGGACTCATACTCACAGACACATACTCACTACTCCTCCCACCACACATATAATATGTCTTAATAAAAGAATATTTCCTCATAATTATACACACACATATATAATATTTGGGTATTTTGACTGCATGCATATCTGTGAGCCACATGCAGGCATTGTGCAGAGGCCTGGAGAGTCTCTCAGTACCATAAGACTGGAGTTACAGCCACCTGTGAACTACCATGTGGGTGTTGAGACTTGACCTCCTTTTCAACCACCCCCTCTTCTCTGATTCCTGGCTATGACAACTCATTTTCCACTTACCATGATACCCCTCATATCCAAATCAATGAAGCCATATGATCAGGGAATTACAGAGGATAATTGATTAATAATTATAGTAACAGCATCTATTTAGTATGTCATATGTGAATGTTCATGTACAACTCTACAATATACAACAGAGAATTATGCCCAAATAAAAATGAATATACTTGAATCTTTGATTTTAGAATGGATAGAGTTAGGATTTAAACCAAAATATTTTAGCTCAGATTTTATCTTCTAGAGAACTCTTTGCTCTTTGTAGATATATGTTAACAATAGCTTACAAAGAACAGTAAGAATGTTGGAACTCACCACAGGTAACTAACATTGTCATATAATAGATGCATGTTTTCATCAAGGAGACATTGTACAATTGTTTGAAAAATGGTCATCATGTAAAGTATTCTGTATATAAGGTGAATGCTATGAAAAATATCACTCATGTGACCTAGTATGTCTATGGTTTTTGAGCTTATTAAAATCTTCTGTCTTAAGTTTGGAGCTAAAATGAAAGGATGGACCATCCAGAGAGTGCCCCACCTGGGTGGTCCATCACATAATCAGCCACCAAATGCAGACACTACTGCATACGGCAGCAGGATATTGCTGAAAGGACCCTGATATAGCTGTCTCCTGTGAGGCTTTGACAGTCCCTGACAAATACAGAAGTGGATGCTCACAATCATCTGTAGGGCAGAACACAGGGTCCCCAATGTAGGAGCTAGAGAGAGTACCCAAGAGCTGTAGGGGTCTGCAACCCTATAGACGGAACAACAATATGAACTAATCAGAACCCCTAGAGCTCATGTCTCTAGCTGCATATGTATTAGAAGATGCCTAGTTGGCCATTGGGGAAGAAAGGCCCTTGGTCTAACAATGTTTATATGTCCCAGTACAGGGGAATGCCAGGGCCAACATTTGAAATGTAAATGAAGAAATTATCTAATAATAAATAAATAAATTAATTAATTAAAAACCTTCTGTCTTGAGATCTTTTACCATGTATTTTCAACTGTTATCCCGGTATGCTAGATATCATCACATACATCTACACTATGGTTTCTACACCTAAGGCTCTGGGGAATGGTGCAATAAGGGGCAAAAAGATTATGAGAGCTGGAATACAATGGCATCTGTTGTAAAATAAGCACCCAACAATATAGTTACCTGAACAAGATCCTTACTGCAACACTTCCAGTTGACTACTAATATGGATGGGAGGATAACACAATGTTCTGCATTTAGATGAAGGGACAATGCCTGCAAAGAGGGAGAATTAATTTCCTACAGGGACAAGCTCTCAAATGGCCTTTCTATCACAGGTGTCTAACCCTGGATACGGTACATGTCAGTAATACAAAATGGACTTCTGTGTATTATCAGGATTCTCTAAAGTATAAATGCTAAGAGATATTAAAGGAGATTTATTAGACTAACCCATAGGATATAATCTGTGTAGTCCATCAATGGCTATACCACAAGGGAAGGGACAAAAATCTAGTAGTTTCTCAGATCATGAGACTGGACATTTCTGGAGTCCCAGTCTGGTGCTGGAGTCTGGGAAGATTCCTCAACTGCTGCTGCTTTTCAGTCTCCATTGAAAAACTTAGATAAAATAGGGTAAATGAACTTGCTAATGAGAGTGAGAGCAAGCAGGAAAAGAGAAAGCTTCCTTTATCCATGTGCTTTTCTTTGGGCTGAGACCTGAAGGTGTGGTCCAGACTAAGGTCCATCACAAATAATACGATTAAGACAATCTCTCTAATTATCTTTATAGGTACCACTTACCAAAGTTAAATCATAAACAAATAAACAATTTAAACAGACTTATAACCCTGGTGAAGTAGAAGCTGCCATTAAAGTCTCTCAACTACAAAAAAGAAACAAGTAAAACAAACAAACAAATAAATAAATAAACCAAAACCAACCAACCAAGCAAACAAATGAACCAGGGCCAGACAGAATTCTGTTTTAGCACAGAATTCTTCCAGACTTTCAAAGAAGATACAATGGCAATATTCCTCAAATTATTCCACAAGATAGAAACAGAAGGAATATTGCCAAATGCATTTTATAAAGCCACATTCACCTTGATATGCAAGCCACATAAACACCTACCAAATGGAATTACAGATCAATTTCTCTCATGAAAAACTATTCAATAAAATACTTGCAAACTAACTCCAAGAATACATCCAAAAGATCATCCATCATTATCAAGTGGGCTTCATCTCAGAGATGCAAAAATTATTCAATACACAAAAGTAAACACACAGAATCCACATATAAACAAAGTGAAAGAAAAAGTCACCATGATCATCTCATTAGGTACAGAAAAGGCTGCTGACAAAATCCAACATAACTTCAAGATAAAATTTCTGGAGAGATGAAATATAAAATAAAAAATACCACAACATAATAAAGGTAGTTTTCAGCAATTCCACTACAAGTTAAATGGGGAGACACTCAAGGCAATTCTACTAAAACCAGGGACAACAGGTTGCCCACTCTCTCCATACCTATTTAATAGAGTATTTGAAGTTTTAGCTAGAGCAATAAAACAACTGAACAAGATCAAGGAGACACAAAGTGGAAAGAAATCAACATATCCTTATTTGCAGATGATAAGATATTATATATGTGACCTAAAAGTTGCATCATGGAACTCCTACAACTGATAAACACTTTCAGCAAAGTGGCTAAATACAAAATTAACTAAAAAAACAAAAACAAAACCGTAGCCCTCCTATATACATTGACAAGTGGATTGAGAAAAAAAATCAGGGAAATAACACTTTGCAGTAGCCACAAATAATATCTTTGTGTAACTTTAACCAAGCAAGTACAAAAATTATATGATTAAAACTTCAAATCATTTAAAAAATTGAAAAATGGAAAGTTTCACATGCTCACAATCTGTAGGATTACCAAAGAAATATTGACATTCTGCCAAATGCAATCTAGAAATTCAATCCCCATCAAAATTCCAATACAATTCTTCATAGGACTTGAAAGGAAAATCTTAGCTTCATACGGAAAAACAACAACATCAACAAATAAGATAGAATAGCTTAAAAGCAATCGTAAACGATAAAAGAACTTCTCACCATTCCTGAATTCAAGTTGCATTTTAAACATATAATAATAAAAATATCATGGTGTTGGCATGAAAACAGACAACCTCATCAATGGAATCAAACTGAAGTTTCACACATAAATTCTAATTTTTTATAAGGAGGCCAGAAATACACAATAGTGGAAAAATAAACTATCTTCAACAAATGATACTAGTCAAACTGGAAGTCTGCATGCAGAGATTGCAAATAAATCCAAATGTACCACCATGCACAAAGCTCAAGTCCAAGTGGATTTAAATACCTTACCATAAAAGAAGATATAATGAACCACTGGGAAATAGCCTTGAACTATTGGCAAAGAAAATTTCCTGAGCAGATCACTGATAGCACAGGCACTAAGTTTAACAATTAATGGAAACTCATGAAACTGAAAAGCTTCTTAAGATAACATTAGGACAAAAGAGCAGCCTGCAAAATGAGAACATATTTTTACCACCCAATGTCTGATTTAACTTAAGGCCCACTCCACAAAATGAACACATACCCAATACCACTTGAGTCACTAAGAACTAGATATAAGTATGGAGGACACCTGGAGAACAAGGACCCCTAAATCAACGGAGCTTAGACGAAGTCATGGTGACTGAAGCAGCAAAAATAGGGCAGACATGGGATTGCACCAGGGCTTGCTACATATCTATTATAGCTTTCAGGTTACTATTTCTATAGGACTCTTGATTGCTTGCATGAGTGAGTCTCTGATTCTTGTGACGTCTCTTGGGGCTCTTTTCATTATGTTAGGTTGCCTTGTCCAGTTTTGCTGTGATAATTTTTGTTTTGTCAAGTTTTGTTTTGTTATATTTGATTTTATCTCTTAGAAAACTGTTCTTTTCTAATGAGAGACATTAAGGGAGGGAATCCAGATGGGAAGGGAGGTGGGGAGGAGCTGTGAGTAATAGAAGGAAGGGAAACTGGTATCAGGAAGGAAAAGAATGTATGTATGAGAAAGGTAAAGAAGGAAGGAAGGAAGGAAGGAAGGAAGGAAGGAAGGAAGGAAGGAAGGAAGGGGAAGGAAGGAAGAAAATCTCTCAAGTTTTAGTTGATTGCAGGTGTAGTCATGTTGTTAACTACAATCAGCCATCTATAAAATTGGGAAAGGGTGAGGTCACTTGGAGGGAAAAGTGGGTAGGAGTGATACAGATGCATCACTCAGGTATGAAGTTCTCTACAAAAGAAAATTGCTAAGCAAATAAATTAATAACACAATCTGCAGGAGCTTGAAACAGTGGGACGAGTTATGTTTTCTCCTCTTTATCTTCTATTTTATATTCTGAACACCCAGCAACATTGAACAAAATGTATTTATTTATTTAATCTTAAATCAAATATTGGATGTCCTATGGGGAAATCTGTCTTCCATTCTGGTACAGGAAATGGAATGCCTTGAAGTATGCCCTCTTCCTTATGATCAATGTAGGAAGATTAATGATCCACAGGGTAGTATCATGGGTAATCAAAGTGTACCTGAGATTTATATTATGAATTGCTTCAATGAAATGAATATTAGTGTAAAAATCCTTTTCAACAAATGGTGCTGGCACAACTGGCAGCTATCATGTAGAAGACTGGGAATTGATCCATTCTTATCTCCTTGTACTAAGGTCAAGTCTAAGTGGTTGAAGGACCTCCACATAAAACCAGAGACATTGAAACTTATAAAGGAGAAAGTGGGGAAATGCCTCGATGATATGGGCACTGGGGAAAAATTTCTGAACAAAACAGCAAAGGCTTGTGCTGTAAGATCAAGAATTGACAAGTGGGACCTCATAAAGTTGCAAAGCTTCTGTAAGACAAAAGATATTGTCAACAGGACAAAAGGGCCACCAACAGATTGGGAAAGGATCTTTACCAATCCTAAATCAGATAGGAGACTGATATCCAATATATATAAAGAACTTAAGAAGGTGGATACCAGAAAATCAAATATCCCCATTAAAAAGTGGGGCACAGAGTTAAACAAAGAATTCTCAACTGAGGAATACCGAATGGCTGAGAAGCACTTGAAAAAATGCTCAACATCCTTAATCATCAGGGAAATGCAGATCAAAACAACCCTGAGATTCCACCTCACACCAGTAAGAATGGCTAAAATCAAAAATTCAGATGACANCCTGAGTGAAGTAACCCATTCACAAAAGAACTCACATAACATGTACTCACTGATATGTGGATATTAGCCCGGAAACCTAGACTACCCAAGATACAATTTACTAAACACATGATACTCAAGAAGAAGGAAGATCAAAATGTGGACATGTCACCCCTTCCTAGAATTAAGAACAAAGCACACATTGAAAGAGTTAAAGAGAGCATTTGTGCAGCTCAATCCAAAGGATGGACCCAACGACTGCGGCTGCCAGGGATTCATCCCACAATCAGTCACCAAACAGACACTATAGCATATGCCAGCAAGATGGTGCTGAAAGGGCCCAGATATAGTGGTCTCAGGGGAAAATATGCCTGGCAAACATGGAGGTGGAAGCTCACGGTCAGCTATTAGATGGAACACAGGGTTCCCAAGGAAGAAGGAGCTAGAGAAAGTACCCAAGGAGCTGAAGGGGTCTTCAACCCTCTAGGTGGAAGAATATCCATGAACTAACTAGTACCCCCTGGGCTCGTGTCTCTAGCTGTATATATAGAAGAGGATGGCCTAGTTGGCCATCAGTGGGAAGAGAGGCCCCTTGGTTATGCAGACTTTATATGCCCCAATACAGGGGAATGCCAGGGCCAAGGGGTGGGAGCGGATGGGTAGGGGAGCAGGGCCTGGAGGGGGGAGGGTATAGGGAACTTTCTGGATAACACTTGAAATGTAAATGAAGAAAATATCTAATAAAAGTTGAAAAAAAAAAGAGCAGAAAAAAAATCAAATTCAAACACTAAATTTTAGTTCCTTTAACAATTCTTTTACGTTTTTCAAATTATGTTTTTATTGAAATACACACTATGAAAAAGTTTAATACAAATCACTATTTTTCTAATCACTTGTATGTCAACAGGCTTAATATTTAGCAGTTTAAATATGTGCATTGTTGCTTAAAATAGTGGAAAAATAACAATTTTATTTAATGAGCATAACATTGTTCTTTCTGGAACACATAATGCCTTGGGTTGGTGATGTGGTCATCCAGGTTCACTCAGATCAAATATTTGTGGTCAATGCCTTTTCTTCCATATAATTAATGAAAAATAAATTGGAAATTAATAGTTAATTATCCTGTCCCTTAATATGTTGGTTTTATTATCTGTTTCAGTTCTTGCTGTCTAACTCTCTTAAACTTAAAGCTACCTTCCCTCAGATGTGAGAATACCTTTACACACTAATAAAATTAAATGTGGCTTTCATTTGGTAGATGGCAGTATTACCCATCAGCATAACAGTTGTATATGGCTGCTGCTGAATTATTCCCCCACAAAAAGTGAAGCTCCTAACAAAGGTAGGCAAATACATGTGTGTGGAGACAGGGGGATGGGCTCCAAGCACAGCAGAGTGGAGCTACACATCAATTAAGAGAAGTACTGTAAGGTAATTAAAATTGGATATAGCTTGGCATTCAGTATAAGTAAACATCAGAGTTCTCATCTCATCCTGCTTATCACTAGACAAATAAGGAAACTAAGAAGCTAAATGGCTTTGTAAAAACAGTGTTGCCAGGGACTGGGCTCAGTCAGCCCCCCTCAATCTGTGGGGAATTAGGGGTTCCAGCAGGTGGGCATGGAGTTGGCAAGGAAAGGGTGACAAACGGACACAGACACAAGGGAGTACTGTATCTGGATGTATTTTCTCCAAGCAAACACCAGGCTTTTAATACAGAAGAAAAACAAGAAGGCTAGGCGAATACATCCATCAAGGTACACTGGTTTTTAATATAAAACAAAGAAAATATATACATAAAAAGATGGCGGAAGCCAGGCCTTGTTTACAACTGAGAATAGGGACAACCCTAATTAAGATCAGCTAAACACAGGAGCGAGGTGAATGTTCTAATACAATGCTAGTCTACTGTTAAATCCACCACCTGGGATCCTTTAGTAAATACCTGATTATGCTATTCCTCTGAGCTTAGTGAAAAAACCTGCACCAGGGGAATTCTGTTCTACTAACCCTTTCATACTACAACCTACCTATTTCCTAAGCCATTGTGTATTTCTGTGTTTGGGTGTGACTCGCCTATTGTCCTAAGTAATTACTATGTAGACTAGCTCTGAGCTTTCTAGCTCTATTCAAGTAAATTGTAATGCCTGGTTATTTTCACTGTCTCTACCAGAGGTAAATTTGAATGTTACTGAATAGGTAACATTCTTACTGGATTCCAAGCTCAGGGTCGGCTCAAGGACTTTTTAGGAACCATTGGATCACTGACAAAGGCTTAGCTATATGTCCAAATCAAGCCTTAAAGGCACTTATAATAAAACAATACTGAAAGAGAGCACACGGATCCATACACCAGACAAACATGGGGAAAGGTTTTGAGTGTACCTGCTATTGGAATGCCAAGATTCCAGGAGGCTGAGTTTCTGTGAAACTCTTTGCCTCAAGACTGCTTGAGTGGAAGTCGCACAGTGTGAATAGTTTTAAAATGTCAAAGCAGGCAATCTTGCTTATGGTTCTGATATTAATATTTCACCCACAGATTTTAATACATGTTAGAAAATTTCTGCTTAAGATATACATTTATAATATTTCCTCTATTGTTTTATTCTTTAATGCAGTTTAATTTCAAACACTTATTAAATGTCTACTATGTGTAATCTATATGTTAGAAAAAGATGAAGATGAAAGAAATGCTGTACCTAGACTGAAAGGGGGCTTGTATTGGTCACTTTTCTGTCACTGTGGCATAACAGTTGAGAAAAATTGCTATGAAGAAGGACGGTATATTTTGGCTAACAGTTTCAGAGTACTCAGTCCATGGTCTGTTGGTTCTGATGGTTTTGGGCCTGTAGTGACGCACATTATCATGAAAGGAACATGTAGGAAAGAAATTCCAGGAGGCAAAGAGCAAGAGGTATAAGAGCCCTCATATCTCAATACAAAGAATACCCAGCGATCTAACTTCTTCCCACTAGGTCCACCACTTTCCAAGAGTGGCAAGGGCTATCTGGTGACTAAGCTTTTAACACATAGAATTCTGAAGGTATAGTTGATCCAAATAAACAACACTTCTAAGTTATCAAAAGCATCTAATATACACTCGCATCCAGTCTGCTGAGAGCATGCTTCTAAGTCTGTCTGACTATAAGATTCAGCTATGATACATTGAAAGTATAAATTCATGTGCTTCAGTCATGGATAAAGAATCAAAGATAATTATGTAATAAATATTGCAGGTGAATTTGTAATCTAGTAATTCAGGGAGATATGATCTCTAAGATTCCCTAGCTTTGCTGAGATTACCTGGAGGACTTTTAAAATTAAAAAATGTCTTTGACCCCCCAACCCCTTGTGATCACTACAGTTGAAACAGCATTAATTTACTTCTTCAGGTGTGCCTGTGCTTTTGGGTTTACTTTAATTCATGTACCTCAGAGACAGAAGTTTTGGGGACTACTTTTCTATGCTGTTGGTTATAGAATTCAAGAAAATATCATGAAGAAAATTTCATCCAAAATTTATATTAATAGATATTAAAAATCTGCCACACTACAAGTATTTCTTAAGTTTATCAAACTAATTAGATTATTATTTATATTTTATAAATATAAGTTTTCAAATATAAGAACCATGCTTAGACTCATAGGACTTGAAATGCATACTAAAACTATGTTTGAGCCAAGTGTGTTAGTACACAACTATAATCTCAGTATTGGGGGATGGAACCAGGAGGATCAGAAGTGCAGTGTTATCCTCAGTTACAGAGAAATTTGAAGCCTGCCTGCGCTACACAAGACATTTGTCTTGAAAAGAAAAAACAACCAAACAAGCAAACCAAACCTAGATTGCTTGAATGTGAAATCTAAGCCTTTGTTATTTTGCTGACTCACTTTGGACCTGTTGTGTGCCTGCAGAGACTATATATTCTCTTACACAGTATCACCTAAAAGGGAACAAGTGACACTAGAAAACTATGCTGTTGTTTTTTCCACGTAAAGGAATGGAATGAAGAACAGAAAGGCAAGAGATAAAATCTGGGCTGTGAGGTAGACAACAGGAGCAAGCATACAAGAAGAGAAGGCTGACTCTGGTGAGTGAGGCATTGGAGCCTCAACTTTATTATTACTGAGCTGAAGAGATCAGGCAGACCAGGACTGATTTAGAATGGAAAGCCTTGCGTATGGAAAACATAAAAGGAAACCACCTTGGATTGAAGAATCAGTGCTTAAATATTTACCTAGGCTTTAGAGGTTAAACTTTTTCAATTTTCATTTTGCTAGTTTCTCTTAATATATTACCCTAAATTATATGAGGCATATTGAGGCCAATGACATAATTCCCAAATAGTCCTGAAACTGCTGAACAGTCACTGTGCTAGGACTTTAAGAGTACAGGGTAATGTTTGTTTTTTCCCAGCAAGTGGTATTCCAGAGCTTCTTGAATAGACAAACAGTGCAAACATTTATCCTCAAAGAAAATGCTTCAACAGATATTGCATTTAGAATCTTAATTAAGCAACACAATTTTAGCACTTTTTTGAACAACCAGAGAATATAGTTGGGTGTTGGCCACCTAAAAATAGCTTTTATCTCTCTTATTACATGAAGGAGTTATACTTATTATCATAGGTTTTCTAAACAGATCAGCCATTAGAGTATGTGAGAATAGAAAGAAAGGAGTCATGAAAGATTTTACTGTAAAAACATTGGTTGAGGTGAGGTCCCTGAGCACAGACCCTGAGACATAACTGCCACTTAGATTAGGTTTCTATAGAGCATACATTTTGTCATAGCCACAATCACGAGACTGTCAAACAAAAAAAGGAAACTCTATAGAATTATTTTGCATATGATTGAATAAAATACCCATAATAAAATTTTCAATGCTTATTAATATATTGTAAACTTGGGAATTTCTTTGTCCTTTCGATTATTCTTTAAATATTAAATGTGTCCAGTGTCTAAAATGTTGCACAAGTGTTTTTTGTGTTTATTATACAATGCAAGCAAGATAAATGTTCCCTACACTCAACCCAATAACCAAACAAACATGTAAAGGATATGTGTTAAATTATATCTATTCAATTATATGATAAATACACCAGTGGATCTGCTAAGAAGTCCTCAGATCTCAGATTTGAGGAGGAATTTTGTTTGTTTGTTTGTTTTGTTTTGTTTTGTTTTTTGAGACAGGGTTTCTCTGTGCAGCCCTGACTGTCCTGGAACTCATTCTGTAGACCAGGCCAGCCTCGATGGAGGAGGAATGTTTTAATTGAAGAAAATTTTATAGACACAAAAAGAAGATAAATAATTAAGAAAGTATATTTAAATTCAAATCGATGTGAATCTATGTGGAGAAGTTCATTTATAAGAGTAGAATTGTAACTTAGCAGAAAAATAAATGCCAGCTTATCTAGTAAATAATGTAGATGTGAATATCTGTTAACTTTTTATAAAGTACTGAAAAACTATTAATGCATATACACAGACATATATACACTTGCGCGCGCGCGCGCACACACACACACACACACACACACACATATATATATATATGTATATATATATATATATATATGTATATTCTTTATTAGAATTTTATTGCTGTGAATAGGTTCCATTATCAAGAAACTCTTATAAAGGAAAACACTTAACTGTGGTTGGTTTACAGTTTCAGAGGTTTAGTCCATTACACTACTGTCACGGTGGGACACATGACAGCATGCAGGCAGAAACAGTTCTGGGGAAGGAGCTGAGAGTTGTACATCTGGATAGCAGTCAGTAGGAAGTGAATAATGGCTTGGGCATCTCATGCCTCACCCCAGTTCCAGGTGACACATTTTTTTTCTCTAAAAGGCTACACCTATTTCAACAAGAAAAAAACCTCATAATAGTGCCATTCCTTATGGGCTCATGGGGGCATTTTTATTCAAACCACACATTGTGTGTGTGTGTGTGTGTGTGTGTGTGTGTGTGTGTGTGTGTGTGTGTGTGTCTATATCAATCCTCGATGTAAAAATGACAGGAGCATAGGTTTGGAGGCATCAAAGTTCACTTTCCAGACAACAGTGATCCATTTAAAGTATCAGGACTAGGGACAGTCTGAGTAAACTCACAGGCCACACATATAAAGGACAACAGCTAGACCTGGAAGGGCATAGGCTACAAGAATTCTGTACTTTGTTAAGCAGACCTTGACAACTTAGACAACATTTTTTGGTAGATGATGACAACAGAATATTTCACATTGAAACCCCACACTTGTGTGTATACAGAGGTAAGAGAGAAACAGACTGGGAAGGTATGAGTGACCAAGCCTGGGGTGTGCATGTGCACCAGGTTAGTGCCTCTGGTGAGAAATCAGAAAAATGACCTGATTACAGAGAGAAACTGAGGATAGAAAGGACCTGTTCTTCTAAATCCACAGACTACAAACAGAGAGCAATAGGAAATGGTGAAGAAGAGGGAATCATGCAAATGGGTCCTGTCTAAGGAACCAAGGGAAGGATTCTCATTAATTTTCAGAAGTCTGGAAGGTGAACATGGAGCTTTAATGTGAACAGACCATTGGTCCTATAGCTATCAGAAATGAGACAGAGATGTAATTATATGTCTATTCTCTGTAAAAATCTGAAGTATAAATAATCTGCACTTGAAAATTGTATATAAAATATTTGCACATTTAAGATTTGTGTATGGAGTAAGACAATTACCTACCTGGATAGATGGGGAAATGTTATTATTTTATCTCAGTATCTGGCAAAGATTCAGTAGCTTAGCAGAGAAGGACACAATAGAAATAATGATTTGACAAGACTTTATGCCAATTTCTTCATTTAACTGTCAGTTCAGTTGCCGAATAGAGAGGAATATGCACAAAATATGAGACATTTTATAATGTTAAATATATAAATTTGATAAATTACAATAAGTTAATACTAAATAGACTATTTGCAAAAATGGAAATAGTTTGGTTATTCTAAGGACATTTGCAAAATTATTATTTTTAAAATGCCAATTAAAAATAAATGTATCGGGGGCTGGTGAGATGGCTCAGCGGGTAAGAGCACCCGACTGCTCTTCCAAAGGTGATAAGTTCAAATCCCAGCAACCACATGGTGGCTCACAACCATCCGTAACGAGATCTGGCTCCCTCTTCTGGAGTGTCTGAAGTCACCTACAGTGTACTTACATATAATAAATAAAATAAATCTAAATAAATAAATAAATAAATAAATAAATGTATCTTTTTAACCTAATAAGTAAAAACAGTTTGTGTAATTATAATTTAAAACCTCCATGAATAAGACAGTATTTTTTTTGTTACTCAGAACCTGAATATACTCAGCCTAGTGACCCATGGAAGTATATTTATTTACCAAAGTTTCTATAAAGTTATAGTAGAAAGCTATTTTTTAAATTAGGCTTTACTATGGATTACAAGGGAGTTCCCACAAATCAATTTCCCATATGGGTCTGTCAGGCCGGCTGCTTAATGTCAAGTATCACACACTCAATGACTGAATCTTTATCCAGCGTGGAGATGAAACTGTTTCTCATCTCGTATTACCTCAGGTAAAGCAAGTCACAGACTCGTAAAAGCAGTTAAATCAGATCAGCTACAGCAAGCCAATGTGTCTGTGTGTGTTTATGTTCACACATAGCTTTATGACGCTGAAATCCAGTCTATATACTCAGCAAGTTCTTACAAATAACCTCCAGTTGAAGTTAGTGTGCAGTGATATTGCTTTTTCAGATATGTTCTAGTACAATGTTATAGTGTAATGCTTCGGTATAATGTAATATAACAGTATATTTTCAAGTATTTTGTATGCCAAAAAGATTCTTTTAATTACTGAATTATTGAATTGACTACATTGAAAGAAAAGGTTTTAAGGACTAGTAGAAATATAATAGAACTAATGAAAATAATTAAGCTTTAGAACAGTAGTTCTCTGAGGTGCATGAAGATATCATCATTCTGTCCATCTCTTTTAAGATCATTTAACTTTAATGGATGTTATAAATTTTCCCATGATTAAATTCATATAACCTAATTTAGTGTAAAAGTAAAAGGAATAGAATTTTGTTAGATTTTCATAGCAGGACTTAGAAATATTCTGATATTGCTATATGTTCCTCAGAGAACTCTCAAATCTGCAGGTAGAATTTATTCTCAAAAATCTCACTTCTACAGCTAGGTGTGGTGATGAATCCTTGCAGTCCCTGCACTAGGGAGACTGAAGCAGGGGGCCTTGAGTTCCAGGCTAACTTTGGTTATGCAGTGACTTCAAAACCAGCCTTAAATAGTGAAACCTCCTACCAGAAAAAAAGTCGAAGCTTAGAAGAAAACTAAAATCTTAGAGTCAGACTGTAGGAACTGAGAGTGAACTTCTGAGGGGAAAGCAGACAGTTGAATAATCCAGGTGCAAGGTACTTTGAGAAAACCAGATTTTTGGCTGGCATTATTCTGTATTTCAGAGAAACCAGACATCCTGCTGGTGGTCCTGACCTGAGTGGATGTTTATTTCCATAGTAATGCACTTCATTCACTCCTTAGCTTGGGATTTGAAGCAGCTGATCCCTGTTGTTGAATTAGGGAAGGTTGAAAGAAGCTGAGGAGAAGGGCGACCCTGTAGAAGGACCAGCAGTCTCAATTCATCTGGACCCTCGAGATAGCTCAAACACTGGACCACCAGACAGCCTACAGCAGCTGATATGAGGCTCCCAACCCTCATACAGTAGAGGACTGCAGGGTAACCCTCAAGAGACTGGAGGCCCCAGGGAGTTTAGAGGTCAGGTGGGGTTGGGAGTGGGGACATCCACGTGAAGTCAGGCGTTGGGGAGGAGGTGTGGGATGTGAAACAGTTGGAGGATGACAAGGGGGGAGGGGAATAAAATATGGAATGTAAAAAAATAAATAAAATAAATTTTCAAAAATGAAATGGTTGCTAGGACCGAGGCCTGTGCTTAGGCAACCCTACTAGGACTCCGACTATGAAATGAGCCAAAACTCTAGCGTTTTAGCTTGTTCTCCTTTTAGGAAGTCTGCCACAAATGAGTTTCCATTCTGGAACTCCAGGCTGTGGGACTCCAGGTGGCAGCCCTGTGCTGGAAGTATAAGCAATTCTGCTTCCCTCTCCTAGCTAGTTAATTAGTGACAGACACATTGTACTAAGCATAGTGTGCTTAATTTACAGACACATAAGTAACTGACCTGTTCCTTTGGCATTTTGACATGAGAGAGACAAAGCTTTCTAAATGGCTCTTATGGATATCATATCCATTCTGAGAATGAACTAGCCATGAACCAAAATGAAATTTAAAAATAAGCAGGGGTGCAGAACAAGAGAACTTATATATAACAAGAGCAGTGCATCTCCTAGACTAGTGATATTTTATTTGGTTGTGTGTGTTATTTTATTTTTGTTTTAATTTATTGTGTGTGCTAGATATTTTATTTGATTGTGTGTTTGCTAAATCTCTTTCCATTTGAGGGTGTATAATGATGAGCAGTAGCCCAATGGGGAAAAGTCCCACCTCAGAGCTAGTTTGACTGGTCCCCAACAGATACCTGTTACTTTTAACCCATCACTCTGTTTTCCTTTGTAACAGTTGTATATATTTTACAAAGGTGTGGGGGGGGGGGCATTTTGAAAAGCATAGGGAAGCCTATTGGTAAAAGTTGTGTAAAAAGAGGAGAGTGTTGGTCAGCCCCCTCTCACTAATTGGCACACTACCCGAGTGAGTTTTTCATAGAGGGTTGTGTGGGACACTGTCAACTCAAGACATTATCTAGGTATCTGTAAGGCTCAACTACTTTAGACACTGATTTGGGGTCATGATTAAGGACTACACATTTTAAACATCATGTAAAAACAGGAAAAGAAAAGGGAGAGGATTAGGAGATAGGTAAGAAATATTGAATTATTTCCCTCTTCCTCTTGATGTTCTCTGAACCAGGGCATTTGTTCACATTTCTCTTTATTAGCCTTGGGAAGCAATGTTTCTGAGATGGATTGTGTCTCAGTACATAATTAATATAGTTCTAACCTAGTTAAAGCATTAAAATCAGGCAATAGCCTGGCAAGCCACAATGAATTATAAATCCACCAAGGTATATTGTAGCCAGTGGTTCTCCACCATCTCTTAATACATGTTTGTCCTCCACACTGCACCTCGCTCACACAGCAGAAGAAAGAGTTAAACACCATCTTGTGTTTCTATTTGAAACCTAGAAAGGGTTGCTTTCTGATGGGTTTTCATTACATGACTACAGGCCCATGTGGATTGGAAGATAAAGCTTCCTTTGAATCCCATAAAGGACATGCATGGGTTCCAGCCCAGAAACATTACTAAAAGGCGTCTAACAATTTGTTGATGCTCAGTGTCATCCAAAGGGTTCAATATCCTCTGAATCCTTAGAGAATTCACTTACAATCTGAGAACTGCAATAAGCTGGTGTTAAATTAGCACCTCTGCTTTTTTCTTAGACTTGTCAAAAGGAAGATTAATGTGCAGGTTTTCTGCACTCAACTATAGCTTTACTTAGAGGAATGTGGTGTCTACATCAAAATCCCATTTAGATGCAGAAAAACTCACTGGCAAGCAAAGATGATCTTTTCACCTTTCCTCTAGTTTCCCATTCTTATTTCTTTTTCCTAGCAAGCAAACATTTACTCCTATTTAGGTGTCCTTCAGGAACCTTCCCAACCCTCTGATGCCATATATTATTGTCTTTGTCTCACTAAGTAAGATGGAAAAAAAAAAAAAAGAAAAACAATGAGAGTTCAGCAAAGGTGGAAACAATGAGAGAAAAACCTGTGGGGTCATTTTACAAATGGAATCGCTAAATAGCAGTGCTCCTTGCTGGGTAATAGCATAGAAACGTTAAATCACAGAGATTAGAGACGGGAGGTCTGGCAGGTCACGTTGTCTACCTCCTGTAGCAGCTTTATGCTTTTCCCTTGAATGATGTGAGTCCTGAAGCATTTACTGCAGCCCTAGGGGGACTTGCTCCTAGGTAATGTAGATCCCGTTGAGAAGTTCCCCAGGGAACTGGCCAGCCTTTGTTTAACATCACACTGCTCTGCATCTTTTCAGCCTTTGGAAATGCAATCACACTTCTTCTGGCTCCTCCATCCTTAAAACCAGCAATCTTGTGACATTGTGGCATTGTTCTGGTCTCCTTGTCTAATAATTTGAGCCTATTGATACCAATTTGTGCCTCATAGTACTGCCCTTACAAATTAGAACCTATTTCTGAACCTAAAGCCAAGAGTTATTCACTGCATTTCCATTCATTCTGAATGGCAGATGTGACCAGTTATTCATTTGTGTGTGTATTCACTTCTATGAAAATGATGGTATCAAAGCCAGTGATTGGACATCATGACTTCAATAAGATGAAGATCATTCTTATTTTGCTAACGACACAACCAAGGTTCACTATCTCATAGATTGAAATGCTCATAGCGTGTCTGACTATGTGAGGTAGCACTGACTGTGAGTGTTTCAAAGCTTATGCAGAGTCTGGCATTGTGGTTGACCCTTACAAATACATTGTTCTATCTTTAGGTATTTAAAATGCCACACATTACAGCATCTTCAGAATATAAGCCCCATCTTTTGAAGTTAAGCACACATTTCCTTTATGGATTAGAAGTGAATATGGAATCTCCACTTAGGAGTATTGCTGGGCAAAAGTCAAATGAATTTTAAAGACCAGACTTCACTTCAATATGCTCTGACTTGTTCAATGGAAAGACTTTTGCACTCATCACTATCATGTGGCCTCTGGTGATACACTCTTCATCCCTTAACATTTCCACTAAGCATTGGTGTAAAGTTTTACCCATAATACATCAAGGCTAAGTTACAACATTTAGAAAATAGTATAGGGAAGGCTTTGAGGCAACAAAAAGGCCATGCATACAGAAAGTTTATCATGAAATTATAGTTGGAATTCTTAGGATTCTAAGCCTCATTAAATTTTTGTTGTTGTTGTTTTTGTTGTATATGAATGGGTGTCTGTCTGTCTGTCTATGTGCATGTTTTTGTGTGTGCTGTTGCATGAGTGTGTGTCAGTGTACATGTTGAGGCCAGAGGAAAACCCTGGGTGTTACTTTAAAGTGCTATTTACCACTATTGAGAGTAGATACTGAATCTTCCATTGATTGGAAACACACGAATTACACTAAACTGACTGACCAGCGAGACCCAGGGATCCACCTGATTCTGTTCCCCAGCTTCGGGATTCCGAAAGCAAACCACCAGAGTAGGCTTCTTATGTTTACGCTGGGTTCTCAGGTCCTCAGGCTTGCAAGGCTATCAGTTTATAGCCAAGCTGCCTCTACATGTCCACCCCTATTAAATTGTCCCATCTCTTCACTCAGTGGATTTTTTTTTTCTTCACTCAATAGCTCAAAATACAGGCATTATGTTGTCCCAGAGTCAAAACTCTTCCAACTCAACAAAGATGCTGAGGGAGAATATTTGCTTTTATTTCTGAAGAGTTTGCTAAAGATGGGAGATACTCATGCTCCTCGAAAACAACTAAAGAATGGGAAATGTTTTCATGATATTTTTTCAAGAAAGTCAGGATACTTTGGGGTACAACAAAATATTCCCCCATCCAACCAAAATGATCTTGTCTCAAGCTTTTCTACTATAGAAAGAAGACTGGGGGGTGGGGGCAGTAAAAGGAGTGGGAGCCTGAGACAGGAACTCTGAGTTGGTAGAAGGCAGTGGACAGAGGGCACTTACCGGGTTTCACACACATCATCTAGTCTACTTAGCACCGAAATGATTTTGGGGTTGGTCTGTGTGCCTCCCCAGCTCATAGGCTTCCATCTACATGCACTGCTTTTATTTTTCAAAGACATGTGGATTAATGAGACAATAATGTGGGTAAAGTGTTCTAGTTTCCTTTGAGAAAAAAGGTATACAACTTTGTTGCTCCTATGTAACTAATATTACTCATATTTATTTCATTTAGGGAAATAAAGTGTAAAAATACAAACGAGTGATTTATTGCATTTTGTATTTAGAAACTTTGCACATGTGGATACTGACATAGAAAGTTGCAACTAAGATCATGAGCCAAGAGTACAAGTCTTAACCCAGTATGTGCGGTTTCTAATGCTTGATGATCTAAGGGGTGAGAAATGAGAAGAGACTTGATACCCAAGTCATCTCCAGTAATTCATTGTAAAATATAGAATGTAGCAACAATTTCCTCAGTTCTTGTGGAAATAATAGTAGATAAAATACAAAGTATTTATTTCTCTGAGAGAGCAGGTTTTTCTCTCCTTCATGTGTAAAGGGCAGGAAAACTACAAAAAGAACATAGAGTCATGAATAAAGCCATATGCAAACAAGAACCCTGGCACTACAGGTTCCAGTACTATCATTGTGGAGAGCTGTATTTATGCTCATCTAATCCCTTTGAACAAGGAAAGAGTAGAAGAATAAGAACCTAGAATTTTATGTAGCAATTACATGCTTAGTTATCATTTGATTGAGTTGGGGTTTTGTTGTGTTTTGTTTTGTTTTGTTTTGTTTTTTCAATATGTTCTAACTTGTTTGCAATTGGAATAGTTGTGCACTTTGTTAAGTCAGGACCTATGTTTGAAGTACAGAGGACCATCTATGTGACACTGTTAGTAACACCTTTACTGCCTAGGAAAATGCATATCTTATGCTATGCCAATAGTTTCTTGCACATGGAGCTTGGTCTAAGGCAAAGTATGCTAAAACATTATTCTATGCCATTTACTATAAGTTTCCATAGGTAAATCTTTCTAATAATTAAATTTTACCTTGTATTTCTCCACCTTTTGTTGGAAAAAAAGAGTAATAAATAATTCTTTCAGGATGGGGGAAGTAAAAACATTGTAAGACTTCTAGTTGACTAGTTGATTTCTAGTCAACTCTGTGTAATGGGCAGGCAGCAGGAAAGCAGGGCTAGGGAGGGGAAAAACTGCTTTGTATTTTGGGTTGGGGTCATTCTTCCCTTACTCTGGGGTGAAGGAATAATTTGTTCTGACCTATTTTACATCAGTCAATGAAAATTTTGTACCAGACATATGTGCACCTTAGTGCAAAACATCAACTTAGTTTTGATTAATTACATACTAGCAGCACATTCATTGGGGAAAAAAAAACCCTCCCCAGAGTTGACTAGAAATCAGAGGCAAGCACAGGAAGTGACTAGAAAGCAGGGCATGTAGACAAGTACTTGTGGAAACTGAACATTTGAGCTTAGAAATAGCTTCTCAAGCTCACATCTCCTGCTTTCACTCTTTTCTACATCTTCAATTGAAAAGCCTCGTTATTACCTCTTGTGCATACTCTGAGCCAACTCTCTTGGTATATCATTCACTTTAACCAAACTGTTTTCATAATTAAAAGAAGAGAAAAATATACCTTTGCAATGCAACATCTAATATTTAATTTAAACAGGGGAACACTTATTTCTGTGAAAGTCTAGTACAATACAGATAGTAAGGGTTGAGTGTATTCCTTAAGTGGATTCATTGAATTAAACATAGGCTTAACTACATTTCCTGGGTAGCTCTACATAGTCTTTAAGGAACCAGAAAACAGACCTTGTGACAAAATAATTCAAAATAGTGTAGTGGAAGGGACCATGGGTCAGTGCCATAGAAGTGCATGCGAACAATGTCGCTTAGAGGTAGAATAGAGTGCTGTGGAGTCATTGATTGGGAAGTAGCAATTCACCAGGAAAGGCATGAGGGAAGCTCACAGCACTATTGTGACAGTTGGCTCTTAAAGGATAAGTGAAACCATCCCACATTCGTTAAAGACAGTTTTCATGGAACTCAGCAAATAGGCTGGACATTTCAAGTCTAGTTTGGCAAAACTGAAAAGAATCTTGAAAGCTGAATCTTGAAACTCTATCTAGTACATAATCTTAGGATAGTGCATAAAGTGCTATTCTCTAGGTATCAGGAAAAGAACGGGTTTTGACCTCAAAATAACATTTTTTTGTTTGCTTTTCTTTTAAAGGAAAAAAATACTATAATCTTGTCACAAAAAATTAATGTAAAAAAAAAATTAATGTCTATTATCCCAAAGTATGTATTATGTTTGGGCCTGCTAACTGGAGAACTATAGGCTGAATGGCTTATGAGGAACAGAAAAGTGTTTTCACACATCTGCAGATTGAAAACCTGCCACTGGATCTCATGGATCCCGTCCCTATGTTACACTCCTTCTGCTCATGGAATGGACAAAAGAAAGGTAACTCTCTGACCTGAACTCACAGGAAACCTAAACCATTTGTCCACGACAGCCTCCCTCTCCTAACAAGCTCTTACTCAGCATCCACACCTTTACCTTGAATGTATGATTTCAGAGGGACTGTGCTTTCTACACCACTGCAGACATAAGGAGGCTTCTCAGTGGCAGTGAGGACAAGGAGCAGAGATTCTTAAAATAGACTCAAATTTAATCACTGTTGGGGTGGAGGGGTTCTCATATTATACCATTAAGATGAAAGCACAGGAGTCAGGTGAGATTTTGAGTTGTCTAGAACACCTTTTCTTCAGTGTCAAGAATTTACTTAATATATCAAGAATCATGGGGGTATATGAAGGAGGAGAGAGCTTTACCATGTGTCCTTACTGAGGACTGGAATTGGTTTCCCAGCACCCCATGATGGTGTTGCAACTCCAGTTACACAACATCCAATACTTCCTTCTGGCTTTGGGGTCACCAAGCACACAGATGGTAAACATATGTATCTGAAAAATGCATACATACATATAAAATGTAAAGAAGTGAATCCTAATAGCACTATGTAGCTCTGCAGACTATAACAATTGATAAATACATCTACCTTTATACTGGAGCTATGTGCTGGCAAAGTATATTGTCCTGATGAAAATAAAATCTTTTTTGACTTAGTAGCTGAGAAATAAAGGATAGATACAAATATGGATGAAATCAACATGTAAATATGAATATGTAAAAAGTTGATATGCATATTAGAACAAGATTGTTTGATCCAAAATAATTAGACAGTTCTAACTCAACACCCTGCCATATACAGAAGGTGCAAAGAAAAGAGTGGGTATAGCCATGAGGTATCCAGACAATAGAGCATGGATTGCAGATAATGAGGTGAGAGCAGGTGTCGGGAAAGAGGGCAACATGGTGAAGCATAGCATGTACTCTATAGGATTCAGCTAAGACTGGAATAAATGATTATATATAGTATTAGAAGGCTACTTCTGGGTTTGATGAGAAAAAACATTTATTGATGGTGTTGAGTGTCACAGACCCTCTGGATCCCTTTTCTGCATGGGTCGAGTTCTCTGGAGCAAGTGCACAAGGAGTTCAGCGATTGACAAACAGACTCACACACAAGGGAGTGTGGATCTGAATGTAATTTGTGAAATTGAGCATCAGACTTTTATACATAGGAAAGTTAGGTGACACACTGGCAGGATACAATGAGGTTACTAGAGGTTACTAGATTTTTTTTTTTTTTTATCTTCCTAGCCATTCTTTTTTTTTTTTTTTTCATTTTTTTTTATTAGAGAATTTCTTCATTTACATTTCAAGTGTTATCCCATAAGTCCCCTATATCGTCCCCCCGCCCTGCTTCCCTACCCACCCACTCACACTATTTGGCCCTGGCATTCCCCTGTACTGGGACATATAAACATTGTTAGACCAAGGGCCTTTCCTCCTGAATAATGGCCAACTAGGCCATCTTCTAATACATATGCAGCTAGAGACATGAGCTCTGGGGGTTCTGATTAGTTCATATTGTTGTTCCATCTATAGGTTTGCAGACCCCTACAGCTCTTGGGTACTCTCTCTAGCTCCTACATTGGGGACCCTGTGTTATGCCCTATAGATGGTTGTGAGCATCCACTTCTGTATTTGTCAGGGACTGTCAAAGCCTGCCAGGAGACAGCTATATCAGGGTCCTTTCAGCAATATCCTGCTGCCGTATGCAGTAGTGTCTGCATTTGGTGGCTGATTATGTGATGGACCACCCGGGTGGGGCACTCTCTGGATGGTCCATTCTTTCGTTTAGCTCCAAACTTTGTCTCTGCACCTCCTTCCAGGTTACTTAAACAAAGGAATGCACACATAGAAAGGACTGGCAGGAACCAACTGGGATAAGATTCAGTGTTAAACAACTGGGATCAAAACCAGGTCCACTTAATCTTAGAAGCCCTACTTCCTATTGTAGACTATGGTATAGTCCACTTTCCCCTTAGACAATTGTAAATACTAGTATCTGGGTGTAACTCAGTTAGCTATAGTTCTAAGTATCTAGTCTGGTTCCTCCTCAAACTGCAAACTTCCTTATTCCTATATAGTGCTGAATTCCTTTGTAGGCCAGTGACTTAGCTATTCATGCTCAAGGTTGAATCAAGGACTGCCTAGAATCTAACTTGGCTATATGTTAAAATATGAATCCTTAGGAGCACTTATAATGAAGCAATATTGGGGGAAAGCACACAGATCTGTTTACCAACTAAAGCAAGGACGATGGAGCATTCTTTATACAGGATGCCACAATTCCAGGAGACTAAGTTTCCATGAGCTTTTTGCCCTGGGACCACGCTTAGACTTTTCAGCCTGTCAGGCGCGCGGGTTGCTACTGGAATGGATGTAGCAGGTCACCCTTTTTTCATTTATTTATTTATTTATTTATTTATTTATTTATTTATTTATTTATTTATTTTGTGTGTGTGTGTGTGTGTGTGTGTGTGTAACACTGGCGAAAGGCTTAGCTAGGTCAAAATTCAATCTTTGAAAGCACTATAATAAAACCCTACTTAATGAGAGCACGTGCGTGGATCTATACACCAGACTAATAAGGGGGGTGCATGGATAGCGAGAATGTTTTCCCAGGAGATGAGTTCCTTTTGAAACTCTGTGTCTCGTGAGCGCTTTTCAAATTTTTCAACTTTAATCAAGCAGCTTCACTGGGAAGTGTGTACCATTCTGCTCCTAGAATGTCCCGCTTAGTCCTGGCTACGGATCTCAGCGAGCTCTAAGGATAATTCGAAACACAATGGTCAATGTTCCAAGTGTCCAAGTGACTTCTGCCAATATCTGAAATTTCTGCTTTTAATTGTTCCATGTCATGTGTAATATCAGTATCTCTCCATACTCCCTGCAAATGAGCTTTAGTCTTTTCCCCATCAATGGTTGCATTATAAGGTAATGGTGTGACACAAATATACTGAAATGAAGCATGACATTTAGTAGATAACCTAACCTTAATATTTGTGATATCCTGTCCCATTGCTAACACTACTTCTAGGGCGTTAACTTTTGCCTCCAATTTTTTATCTATAATATGCAGTTCTGACAAGGCTACAGAGATATTCCTATGCATATCATTAACAAAATGAGCGGTATGCAACTGCTGAACTAAAGCTGTGGTAGATACTGCAAAAGAAATTAAAATTGCAATTAAAGCAGTAATTCCTAAAATCTTTTTGGTCTAATAAGCTCATTTAACCTTTTTAAAGTTTGTAATCCTGAATTCTAAAACCAACAATCATTTCTTAACTCTACAGGCAGCAAAACATAAGCAGGTCTTTTTAATAACATCATAACAGCAGATTCCTTATCTAGATTAGGATCTACACAATTTGTTAATTGACAAGAATTACAAGTAATATGAAAAGATTTGCCAAGATTGGTTATCTTAACTCTATCAAAATTACCCAACAATATAGCATATGGGTGATGTACACAAGCTTTCACAGCTATAGAGGAGTTGGCCTAAATGGCCAAAAACATTGTCTCTGACATACATCTTGTCCATTCTCTGTACCAGTCTCTCTGCCTCAGGAGTCAGCTTTTAGTTGTTTTTATTTTAAGTCGGCACCAGGTCAGCTCTCATTGCTGCAGTCTGTGGCAGGAGATAGGAAGAGTTTCTTTATTCTGCTTGCAAGTGTCTGCTCTCCTCGATTCCTCCTCTGTGCGCTCAGTACAGCTTTCCTGTCACCACTGTCAGGGCACGCAGGAACTCACAGGTCAGCCCGTCACAGGAATCATTCTGGAAGCTAGCATGCTCCTGCAGCTTCTGTGGAAAAAACACAAAGATTGCTCCCTTTTCCCTTGTATTAACTTCCTGTTCAGGATCATGCCATGTGCCAATTAGTGGATCCATTCACTTCACTTAGGCATATGTATGTCTGGTTGTAGAATACTATAAGGCACTCACTCAGCAATGAGGTTTTTGGCATCTAAATTTTAGCATTGCAATAGAATGCTAAAACTTTACTTGTAGATGAAAAAAGATAATGTTTTCTTTGCCAAAGAATGGCTGTGGACACATTTAATAATAACTAGAATATGTACCTAATATTTGATTACCACTGATTATAATTGATACCAATTGATCACAGCTTTCTCTACTTTCCACAAAGCTTTTTTNTTTCTCACCAGTTAATTTGAATCTTACTTGATAGTATCTAACAAAGGCTTAAGTTCTCCTGTGGTGAGTTTAAGATGAGGTCTTAGCTAATTAACATCTCCTGGAAGCTTTTGAAAATAAAATTTTGAAGCAAACCAATTTTCCTTTCTTAGATTTTCTGTGCCACAATTTTCTAGTTTAACTAAAACCCTAAATTTTAAAAGATATTGCCTCTGAATCTTATGGAGCAACAACTACTCTCTAGGACTTTAAAGTTCATTATGTGACAGCAAAGATTTGAAGTAAACTTCTTTAGAGGCATTTGCTAATAAATTACTTTTCATTTAAGAAACAATATACTGAAAGATCCAAACTCTTAGCTTCCTGTATTGAAGCAAAAACAATAAAAATTTCTTACATAATGTAAGGCTATTAGCCATACCTAAGGGCAAAATTTTCCAGTGATTACAAGCTCACTAGAATCAAACTCTTTATGATTAACAGGATGCAAAGGAAAAAACAAACTTTCAAATCCATAATAATTTTATATGAAGTAGGCAAGCCATCTAGATAACTCTGTCTTAGTTTTGTATGAAGTGAGCTGTATTAGCACTCTCATAAGATGATTACTCTTGTAATAATCTTAATTAACAATATATGGGTGAGTAGAAAATCTTAAATTTGCGATCACACTCCAACTCTGGGTTACCAATTTAAAGCTGTCTTATTACCAATATTACACCTTTTTAATCAAACCCAATAACTTATAAGCTAATATTCTATGATGAAGACACACAGAGCATATTTATACCTTTAAGACTAGTCAGGAACCAAATGAGCGGCTACACAAATCTTATAAATTTAGACCAAAGAATTTTACTTTTTCTAGCTATATTTTTAAGATAAAAAAGCACTGTCACTTGCTAAACACAATAATCACGATTACGGAGAATTTTCTAGGAAAAACTATCAGCTTGTTTGCTTTAGAACTAAGAGGTCGCAGACTCCTTTGCCTGATTTATGGCTAGTGTGGGGCCTCTCTCAGCCTCCTCTGTGCAAACTGAGAGTGAATCAGCAGGTAAAGTTTTAACCATTTATTTTTTCTTTTTCAACGTGAAAAACAGAACAGTCAGTCATTCAGACAACGAAACAAGAAACATACATGAATTGACACGTGGACAGGTTGATGCATCAAACATAGACAAGACATAGAGGGTAAAGAACTTCTCCTCTAGTGGCCAGAGAGAATTAACAGGGCGTCCCCCGATTTCTCTCTGTCCCTAGGAGAGTTCTAAAATCCATTTTCCTCTCCTTTCCTTTTCTTTCCTGCTTGTAAGAGGCGGCTTGTTAAGCCAGGATTTAAGCCCAAAATTCTCTAACAGCTTCTGGCAAGCATCCAAAACTTCCAATTTATTTAATCTGAGGGCAATTCTGTGAGAAAACACACATTCTCTATACACTAAATATCTCAATAGCTTAAAAGTTTACCATGCTGAATCTTTTTTGAAGCTATTATCAGCCCACACTTAGTCAAACATTTTACAGCCATCTGCAAAGCCTGCTTTGTCTGCTCTCAATTTTCTGCAACCAACAACAACAACAAAAATCTACAAAATGAATCACATATGTTTGAGGAGATAATTTCCTAATTTCCAATTAAAGTTTTATCTATGAATATTTTGGCACAATGTAGGATTGGGAAGATGTAAATAAGGTAACAGTAAGAATTGAGCTATTCTTTGACTTTTATGAAATCTCTTTTTATACTTTAACCATGATTCAACCAAAACTTTTAATTTTACCTAGATTATTAGAATCTACAACTTTAAGTTTTTCTTATAACTGAGCCTGTGTCCTACAATGAGGTCCACAGTTCCTGCACGGGGCTAAAAGATTGCCCCTCTAGTTTTATGCCTTGCCCACTTTTTATGTGAGCGGAGTCCCTTACGGAACTTTTATTTTCTTTTCCACTGCTTTCCTTTGCCACACCGAGGGCAGGGACCCGAAGGATTGCACTTGTTTCCCAAGAAAGTTTTACAACCTTTTTTCAGGTGCCGCGGTTTTTTACAACTGAAACATGTAACTTGATTTCCTTGAGAACACTTTTCATTCTCACTGGTTTTCTTAAACTTGGCGCTGAATGTCTCTCTTTTCACAACTACAGCGTAGCCTTCTACTATGGCTGGTGAGACGTCTAAACACATTTTAATGTTAGATTGTCCCATGATAAAATTACTTACTTGTTAACTGATCTACCTATCAGCCCGTCTGCAGCACTGTAACCGAGATCCTATCCTTGCCTGAGAAATATAGAGAAAAGAAAAAGAAGAAAAAGGAAATAAAGACTCACTTGCTCCGGTGTCCCACCTGTTCCAGGGTAGAGGTCCCGGTGGTAGAGGTCCCTCTTTGTTACAGCTGGTCACAGGCTGCATTATTGCATAAACACTATGTAATTTGACTTTCCTATTGTGACTTATAGCATATGAAATGTTAGTCAGCTACTGAGTAAAACTCAAAACACAAAATGTGATGGGCTTTTCTTTCCCAGTGATGTCTTTTGTTTCTTACAGAGTACTTAGCTCATTGATTACTTTAGGACAATCAAAACAAAACCTCAGAAAATTCTATGGAAGGAGTTACAGAGACAAAATTTGGAGCAGAGACTGAAGGAATGACCATCCAGAGACTGCCCCACCTGGCGATCCATCTCATAAATAATCACCAAACCCAGACACTATTGCAGATGCCAACAAGTGCTTTCTGTCAGGAGCCAGATATAGCTGTCTCCTGAGAGGCTCTGCCAGTGCCTGACAAATACAGCAGTGGATTCTCACAGTCATCCATTGGATGGGACACAGGGTGCCCAGTAAAGGAGCTAAAGAAAGGACCCAAGGAGCTGAAGGGGTTTGCAGCCCTATAGGAAGACCAACAATACGAACTAACCAGTACCCCCAGAGCTCCCTGGGACTAAATCACCAATCAAAGAAAACACATGGTGGGATTTGTGTCTCTAGTTGCATATGTAGCAGAGCATGGCCTAGTCGGCTATCAGTGGGAGGAGAGGTCCTTGGTCTTGTGAAGGTTATATGTCCTAGTATAGGGGTATGCCAGGGCCAGGAAGCAGTAGTGTGTGGTTTGGGAGCAGGGGGAGGGGGAAGGGATAGGGGATTTTCAGAGGGGAAACTAGGAAAGGGGATAACATTTGAAATGTAATTAAAGAAAATATCTAATTAAATAAAAGGGGGTGGGAAGAAAATTCTTACCAATCTGTGGTTGTACACTAAGAGGTTTCACTGAGAAACATGGCAAAGAAGGAAGAATAACTTGTTTTATTTTTTTATTTTTATTTTTATTTTTAACAGTGATCAATGGACCTTGTCAAGCATATTCCTAAGCTGCCTTTGCAGACAGGGAGGAGGATGTATATGGTATATGGAGACCTCCTGATAACTTCTTGTGGATTCTGACATGTATCCCACATGACCTGGAGCAGGCAGGAGAAATCCTTACTTTAACCCACCTGCTAGCCTTGCTAGTTTATTGGTGACTAAGGTGGGCTTTGTGATAGCCAGTTTATACTCACAAATGATGTAAAGGAGATCAAAAGTGCCTATTGATGGTGCTTTAAAGGGGGCTTTCTGTCAGGAGCAAGAGAAAGACCTTTCATGAACCTAGAAACGATTTTCTTGATGTAGCGGACTGAAGGCAGCAGAGCTGTTGGAAGTCGGCAGGCAGCTGCACTCCACGCTCTGGAAAGGTATAGTCTTCAGAGCTCTCACAAAACAGTTATAGCCAAGAAATCCGTGAAAGAGCTAGAGGGCAAATTAAAAGCCTGATGGCTCTTAGCTCATTTTCTGCCCACAACCACTTTGTGCCACTTCAATGTTTTCATTCTGACAGGTCAGAATGGAGGGCAAGTAGAAGAAGATTAAAAAAAAGAAAAAAAGCCAACACCCTCTCCCTAACTGAGGAGGAAAAATGATTTGAATTCTCAGAGAATTGTCTTGCTGCTGGATTTGATGGTTACGTCTTATTCCACAGCCAGTGTTAACAAGAAAAGAGAAATTTAATCACTATTATAAGATGTTGTCTTAGTCAGGGTTTCTATTCCTACACAAACATCATGATCAAGAAGCAAGTTGGGGAGGAAAGGGTTTATTCAGCTTACACTTCCATACTGCTGTTCATCACCAAGGAAGTCAGGACTGGAACTCAAGCAGGAGCTGATGCAGAGACCATGGAGGGATGTTATTGGCTTGCTTCCCCTGGCTTACTCAGCCTGCTCTCTTATAGAACCAAGACTACCAGCCCAGAGATGGCACCACCCACAGGGGCCTTTCCCCCTTGATCACTAATTGAGAAATTGCCTAACAGCTGGATCTCCTGGAGGAATTTCCCCAACTGAAGCTCCTTTCTCTGTGATAACTCCATCCTATGTCAAGTTGACACAAAACTAGCCAGTACAGATGTCAAGTCAGTATTTGCTTATCTCAGTATGTTGCCTTAAAAGGTGATACAATGGGAACATCTATCAAACATCTGAAAAGTATGGAAAACTAGAGATATGAGTATTAGATCTCTTTGTAGGCTATGCTTCTCAGAATTTTCTCAACTGGAATCAATTATGTTTTCTAATGAACTACATTTCTTCATTGTATTTAGTTTCTACATGCATCCATCAACTATTTAATTTGTTCTCTTTCTCCCCTTCTAAAAATGTGTATGGGTATGTAAACGTGTGTGTGTGTTCCCATGTATGCATGTATATGGAGATTGACATCAGATATCTTTAGCAATTACTGTCCATCTTATTTTTGAGACAGGGTCTCTCACTGAATCTGGAGCTCATGATTCAGCTGGAATGTGGACCAGCAAGCTGGATCATCCCACTTGTCTCCCCAGTGCTGTAATTACAAGGTAACATTGATTGCATCCAGAATTTTAGTTGGGTCCTGCGGACATGAACCCAGGTTCAGATGCTTATATTGCAAGTACTTTACAAACTGCACCAGTTTCCTGACCCCAAGTTCTTAATTTTTAACTACAGAAAGTTCTCCATTCACCAGAGCCTTTCCCAATGATTACAATGGCATCTATTATATATCTTTCTGTCACTCTATTGTCTATTTGTTATTGTTTATATTAAACCACAATAACATTTAAACTACTCTCATCCATCTATCCATCCCTCCCCACCTTTCTCCTGTTTCCATCTCTGCTTTTTCCACTCTTTCTGTTGCTGAAGACTTTTAACCTCTTCATAATACAATATCACTCCCATAAACAAAAACAAGATGCCATTTTGGAAGGTGCCATTTTGCTTTCCTCCACCTGTTCTTTGTCTACTCATTTCACCAATTTTTCCTTTGTACCTTTCATTGATTTGTAGTATGCTTACCTGCTCTTCTCCCAATGTTACTTCACTTATTACCCACATTATTTTGTAATCCTTGTTTCTATTCTCTAGACTGTCACTGAAGTTTCTACACTGCACATGCAATCCTACCATCTTCAGATTTAAAACATTCTTGTTATTCTACAGTATAGAGAGAAATAATTTCCAGCTTTGAACATAGAATGGTATTTAAGACTGTGTATAAGGTGGTTATGGTTTGCTTACCCATTACACCCCCTCTTCTCCATATTCCGTTCAGAATGTTCAGCTCTGTTTATTCTTTTCCCAATAATAGGCTGTATAGCTTTAGATCTCTTCCTTGTACTGAACTGTTCCTTCTGCTCCAGTGGCCATTTCCTTTCTTCTCATATTCCTTTCCTTACCTTTTTCTCAGCTATCAAATACCCATCTCTATACAGCTTTCCATCAAACATTGAACAAAATCAAGCAAGCACATTGCACATCACCTACTTCCTTTATTCTGTTTTGTTCTTTGGTTTACAATTTCTGAACTTCCCCAGTAATAACTGACATTCTTCATCCTGCTACACTCTTGTGGATAAAGTGAATTCTATGGGTTAGTTACTAAGACAGCTAGTGGACTTTTAAGACTAAAGCTAATTCAGTGCTTGCACATACCATACATTTAAATACCATTACCCAACTTAACACAACAACATTAAACTGAGAGTTTTGTTTCTGAAGAAAGAGACTCAATTTGATCATTATAGTTTCCCAGAGCCTATGACTATGCCAGGGCTCTGGAAAAGTGAATGTGGAGATGCCCTAGTGTTGAGAATAGTGACTACCAAGTGCTCAGCCCCCACAGAAGTATCTGCATCACATCATCAGGGACCTGGAGAATGCTAAGAAAGAAGAAACAGAAATAGCATAAGAAACAAGGATGAGGAAGAGCCTAGGAAATGCTGTTTCCTGCTTATGACATGGCCACTGTCATCAAGATCACATAGGTTTGTAAGTAATTGTATGTGCAAGATCTGCGCGTGCTCGTGCACGCGCACACACACACACACACACACACACACACACACACAGAGAGAGAGAGAGAGAGAGAGAGAGAGAGAGAGAGAGAGAGACTAAAATAAACTAAAATCAACAGAAACAGGAGGAAAATTAGTTGGAAAGAAAGGGTAAGAAAGAATGGAATGTGATTAAGATAGGAATCGATGGTAACTGTGATCAGAGTACACTGAACACATGTATAAACCTGTTAAAAAGGAAAGTGACAGGTGGCCTCGGGTCAGTATTGTTTGGGTTCATGTGGGCTTTGCTGCTTAGTAGCCGCAAGTGTCTCACGGGGGCAGCTGAATGCCCGTGCCTCAGTTTACCCAGTTGTCTCACGGGGGCAGCTGAATGCCCGTGCCTCAGTTTACACAGTTGTCTCACGTGGGCAGCTGAATGCCCGTGCCTCAGTTTACCCAGTTGTCTCACGTGGGCAGCTGAATGCCTGTGCCTCAGTTTACCCAGTTGTCTCACATGGGCAGCTGAATGCCCCGTGCCTCAGTTTACCCAGTTGTGTAGGAATATGAGTAGGATCTCATGATGTCTGAGGAAACATGTTTGATTGCAAAGGCCTGTCAGAAGGAATCAGTTAATAAGGTTAGTGTCTGTTGTAATGTCTGTGGAGACAAGCTCGCATAAAACAGAAATGGGATTGTTGAGACTCTCCAAATTTCAATGTCTGGTTTCTCTGATTGAGCACTGTTTAAATATTAGTAAGTGAGATAATCACACCAGCAAGGTAACGTGGGAAGCCAAGAGAATGCAAAAATGAATGAAGAATGGTCCTGTTATTCAAGTGACAAACTATATAGGCAAGCCACACAGTGATACATGAGCACTTACAGCCACTGGATTTGCAGTTGTCCATAAAAGCCTCATGAAATTCTATCTACTGACATGAAGATGGAAGTCCATTAATTCTGGTAGATTTGACATGCTCCCTTCCATGCACAGCAGGCAGCTGGAGGGACAGAAAATGCACTTACCTCTGCTATACGCATCGCTCCTTTTTAAATTCCCAATGCTAGCAAGAAGGGCACTTCTCCAACATTCTGAATAACAACTCAGAAAGTACTTGTAAAATGGTCTTTAATAGAAATCAGAACTATATTTTTTTATTCTCATGTCACCAATCTTCCAGTAAACCGGGGAGATGAGCACCATGCATGTTCTCCCCAGTGCTCTCAGTCTTGATATTTAATCCCAGAAGACTCAATGTGTGCCATTTGGGAAGTTTTGCAGTTCAGTGTGACAAGATTCCAGCCAGGTAAACGTACCAATCCTAGGACTGCCACCCAACAAAATTTTCTGAGGTAGCTTTGTCTGTCCAAGGATGAGCACGGTTCACTTGACAACAGAGAAGGAATGAAAATCTGCAGTTTTAGGTGCAAATTTCGTGGTGTGTCTGTGACCAGCCAACTAGAGAGCTTTTGGTTTGATCATGGGTTGAACTTGATCCAACCCCCATGATAGTCTCTAGAAATTATGCTGTCTGCATTTTCCACATAATTAAGGTCTGGATGTTTAGAAGTATATTTGCCTAGATGTTAGTTTCAACTCACTCATCATCATCATGACAACCGTTTCTGAACTTAGCATTGTGTATAGCATCAAAGCTGGGTAAGTTGTCTCTTTGCTTAGTAGGAAACATTGATGTTAAATATATTAAGAAGATCTAACATTTTCTTTAGACTCAAAATTAATATAATCATCAGTTCTCCCAAGATCCTTCATTCAGCTGAGATGACAAAGTCTCCTATTTCACATTTTGCTACCACTGAGAAAATGCTAAAAGCTTTTTCTCAGACAGTTATTCCCACAAATGTCAGGATAGCAGATATGACATGCTCCAGAAACTCACTTTAATTTGGGTAACAGCTAAGTGCTTGTCATATGCCAAGTCATTGGAACTATTTACAGCTCAATTCTGCCATAAGGAAACCAGCAAGCTGTCCCAAAGCCTTCTTAATTTGCTTTTTTACCTCCCCTTAGCAGCACAAAAGAGGTCTTAGTATGTTTTAGGTTTCCTATGATGATAAGCATCTCTTTATTTAAGATATGAGAGGCTTCTGCTGCTGCCCTGTTCAGCTTCTTCTTAGAAACATAATTCTATGCCCCTCTGCTAAGAAAGTATTAAATTATTGTATTAAGATTTGTTCTGCAAAGAAAATAAGATATCAAGATTTTTCAAAATCGTTTCTATTTCCCCTTCCTAAGGAGATACGTGCTTCCCCCATGGAGACTTTCTCTTTACCTAACCTTTCTGAGTCTGTAAATTGTAGCATGATCATCATTCACTTAACAGCTAATATTCACTTATAAGTCAATGCACACCATATTTATTTTTCTGGTTCTGGGTTCCTTACTCAGTATGAGTTTTTTCTATTTGCATCTTTTTGCCTGTAAATGTCATGATGTTTCCATTGCTCCACATTCAAGCCAACATGAGCTGTCACTTTTATTATTGATCTTAGCCATTCTAACAGGTGTAAGATGGAACCTGAAAGTAGTTTTGATTTATATTTTCCTAATAGCCAAGGATATTGAGCATTTATTTGTTTTGCAGCCATCTGAGAATCTTCTATTGTGAATTCTGTGTTTAGATGTGTAGCCCAATTTTAGCTGGGTTGTTTTTTGATATTAAAATGTTTTGAGTTCTTTGTATATTTTGGATATTAGTCCTCTATCAAGTATGGAGTTGGTAAAATATTTTCTCACTTTGTTGGCTGCTTCTTTATCTGATTGATGGTAACCTTTACCTTACAGAAGCTTTTCAGGTTCATGAGGTCTTGTTTATTAGTTGTTGATCTTAGTGTCTGTGTTATTGTTTTGTTGAGAATAGTCTATGTGGTTGTCTCCTTTGTCAATGCATTCAAGACTATTCCTCACTTTTTCTTCTATTATACTCAACATATGCAGTTTTATGTTGAGGTCTTAGATCCACCTGGACTTGAGTTTTGTGCTGGGTGATAAATATGGTTCTATTTACATTCTCCCACACACAGACATCTAGTTTGACCAGCATCATTTGTTGAAGATGTTTTTTTTTTCCTCCCAGTGTGTGTTTATTGTTTCTTTATCAAAAATCAGATGTCAACAGGTGTTTTATTCCTAGGTCTTCAGTTTGATTCTATAGATGAACCTGTCTATTTTTATAACAATACCATGAGTTTTTGTTTTTGTTTTCATGTTATTTACTACTCTGTAGTACCACTTGAGGTCAAGGATGGTGCTACCTCTGGATGTTTATTTATTATACAGGATTGTTTTAGCTATCCTTGGTGTTTTTGTTTTCCCATTTGAAGTTGAGAGATTAATTTTAAAATATAGACCCTGTGGTCACATTCAGCATCTACACAGAAGCCTATATGCTTGCATTTATGCAGTGGTATGAGGTGGACTGACTATGACTATGTGCTAGTTTGTTTCTCTCTGCAGCTCTAGGATTCTGGCAAGCAATAGATCACTAAAGTCATGTGAGGTCCTCTGCAATTAACTGAAGGCTTCTAGTCCCATCTCTCTGTGATTTTAAGTAATGACATCCATGTGTCTTTGTTTTTGTTTCTTCATCCGAGAATTAGGTCAAGGGGTGCAAAATAAACTGACCAAGGAATAAAATGTGAAACACAAATATGGAGGTCACATCCTGGCAGCACACAACCCTAAAGGCAGGACTTGGTGAAAATGGTAGAATAGTGTCTTTCTCCATACCTTACTGCCACAAGAAGTCTCATCCTGATTATATCTGGATTAAAACTGAATGGGTTGCCAGATGCTCTCTGCAAGAAAAAATGACTTGTATTTCTACATTAAAGAGGCATGGTTTACAAGTTACATGGCCACTTTACTTTAATACCAAAGCCAGTCAAAGGTACTATTACATGAGAAGAACAGAACAAAGCAGCATGCTTCATATATATATATATATATATATATATATATATATATATATATAATTTTCTTTTTTTGCAAAATAAATTTTTAAAGGTGTTTTCTTCATTTACATTTCAAATACTATCCCAAAAGTCCCCTATACTCTTCCCCCACCCTGCTCCCCTACCCACCCACTCCCACTTCTTGGCCCTGGCATTCCCCTGTACTGGGGCATATAAAGTTTGCTAGACCAAGGGGCCTCTCTTCCCAATAATGGCTGACTAGGCCATTTTCTAATACATATGCAGCTAAAGACACGAGCTCTGGGGGTTCTGATTAGTTCATATTGTTGTTCCACTTAAAAGGTTGCAGACCCCTTCGGCTCTTGGGTATTCTCTCTAGTTCCTACATTGGGGACCCTGTGTTCCTTCCTAGAGATGACTGTGAGCATCCATTTCTAAGCTGTAAAGTGAGATTTATCTCAGGTATTTTAAGGTTTTTGGAAACTAAAGCGTATGGTCCACAATTACAAAACACTGAAAAATAAAATGTCAAGGTATGAGAATATAGCTTCATGGTACAGAGCTAGTTGAGTATACATGAGACCCTATGGATTATTTCCAGCAACAGACCCCTACATATACACACAGGCACACCACACACACACAGATAAACACAAACACACACACACACACACACACACACACACACACACACACAGAGCAGAGTGGATAGGAACTACAACTATATCATGTCACACTTCACAGACTATGACTGGCTAGTTTCACTTAAAATGAGGAACAATGTATCAATCTTTTCTGTCACCAGTCCTCTTCAGTGGTACACCTAAAATATTAGCCAAAATATACAGCAGTACCTTAGTAAGTGGACTGCAACCTTATTAGAAAGGCAGTGATAAAGTTGTTTCTGTACATGAATGAATTTCAAAAATAATTCTAAAGTAAGATATAGCAATGTTGTAGGATACAAAACAAATACACATAGGTCAATTATATGCAATAGCAAACAACTAGAATTAAAATTAATATGAAAATTTACAGTGGAAGAAAAATTTAAGCCATCTCTCGTCAGAGACATGTCTTTCTTTAATAGATAGAAAATAATAGAGACCCATAACTATTCAAGGTTCAGAGGAGAAGGGACTGTATGGTGTAAATAGGATACCTGTATCACAGACACATCTCCCTCACCCAAAGCACAGGGATCATGCAGAATAGGTAAGAGAGATAGTGATAGTCATAGGTGCTCACTGACTTCAAGAAAGCAGTGTTTCCAGACACAGCAGGGCAGCTGCACAGAAGAATTCTTAGCAGTGGAGACAGTATGCACAGGACACACCAGACCAAAATATCTACTCTGGAAAGCGGAAGTATACTCAGTGTCCTATCCTTAGCTAAGGATCTATTGGCCATTGATAAGTACTGGGAGAGGGAGAGAGTCAGGGTTGTTGTTGTTGTTGTTGTTGTTGTTGGTGGTGGTGGTGTGTGTGTGTGTGTGTGTGTGTGTGTGTGTGTGTGTGTGTGTGTGTGTGTGTGTGTGTGTGTGTGTGTGTGTGTGTGTGTGTGTGTGTGTGTGTGTGTGTGTTTTAAGTCTGGTAGTTAAAACAACTTCTCATGAAGGCAGGACATCCAAGTGTATATGGACATATGGGCAGCAAAAAGTGTACTTGATCCATTTCAAACAAAAGGAGGACAAACGATAGGTGAGTGGGGGTGTGAGGAGAGAACCCTGAATGATGGAGATGCACATAGTGCATCATATGAAAATTCAAAGAGTTACTAACATGAATTAAAAAGTGAAGCAGAAGAAAGCAACTTTGACTCAGATTTATACATTACAAAAATTAATTCAAAATGGGCATCAACTTAAATGAAATGTAAATTGTGAAAAATTTAGGTAAGTGATTCTCAACTTGTTGGTCATGACCCCTTTGGGGTTGCATATCAGATAACTATGCTACAATTCATTACTGTAGAAAAATTACAGTTCTGAAGTATCAATGAACATAATTGTATGGTTGGGGAGCACTACAACATGAGGAACTGTATTAAAGGGTTGCAGCATTCAAAAAGTTGAGAACCACTGACTTAGAAGAAAATATATAATGTGGTAATTGGTAATGAGATTTTAGATACACCAAAATCACAAATTATGAAAGACAGAAAGTTAAGATAGACTCCAAAATTGAAATAGAGCCTTTTCAACAAATGGTGCTGGCACAACTGGCCATGTAGAAGACTGGGAATTGATCCATTCTTATCTCCTTGTACTAAGGTCAAATCTAAGTGGTTTAAGGATCCCCACATAAAACCAGAGACAGTGAAACTTATAGAGGAGAAAGTGGGGAAAAGCCTCGAAGATATGGGCACTGGGGAAAAATTCCTGAATAGAACAGCAAAGCTTGTGCTGTAAGATCAAGAATTGACAAATGGGACCTCATAAAGTTGCAAAGCTTCTGTAAGGCAAAAGATACTGTAAACAAGATAAAAGGGCCACCAACAGATTGGGAAAGGATCTTTACCAATCCTAAATAAGATAAAGGACTGATATCCAATATATATATATATATATATATATATATAAAGAGCTCAAGAAGCTGGACCCCAGACAATCAAATAACCCCATTAAAAAGTGGGGCACAGAATTAAACAAAGAATTCTCAACTGAGGAATACCAAATGGCTGAGAAGCACATGAAAAAATGTTCAACATCCTTAATCATCATGGAAATGCAAATCAAAACTCCACCTCACACCAGTAAGAATGGCTAAGATAAAAAATTCAGGTGACAGCAGATGCTGGCGTGGATGTAGAGAAAGAGGAACACTCCTCCACTGTTGGTGGGACTGCAAGCTTGTTCAACCACTCTGGAAATCAGTTTGGCGGTTCCTCAGAAAGTTGGACATAGTACTACCGAAAGAACCTGCAATACCACTCCTGGGCATATATCCAGAAGATGTTCCATCTAGTAATAAGTACACATGTTCCACTGTGTTCATAGCAGCCTTATTCATAATAGCCTGAAGCTGGAAAGAACCCAGATGTCCCTCAACAGAGGAATGGATACAAAAAAATTGGTACATTTACACAATAAAGTACTACAAAATCACAAATTATGAAAGACAAGAAAGATAAGAAAGTTAAGATAGACTCCAAAATTGAAATAGAGGCTTTTCAACAAATGGTGCTGGCACAACTATAAAAAACAATGAATATATGAAATTCCTAGGCAAATGGATGGATCTGGAGGGTATCATCCTGAGTGAGGTAACCCAGTCACAAAAGAACTCACTTAACATATACTCACTGATAAGTGGATATTAGCCCAGAAACCTAGACAACCCAAGATACAATTTACTAAACACATGAAACTCAAGAGGAATGAAGATCAAAATGTGGATACTTCGCCCCTTACTAGAATTAAGAACAAAGCACACATTGAAGGAGTTACAGAGATCAAGTGTGGAGGGACTGCAAGCTTGTTCAACCACTCTGGAAATCAGTTTACATCAAGTGTGGAGCTGAATCAAAAGGATGGATCAACCAGTGACTGCTGCAGCCGGGGATCCATTCCATAATCAGCCACCAAACATAGACACTATTGCATACACCTGCAAGATAGTGCTGAAAGGGCCCTGATATAGCTGTCTCATGAGAGGCTATACCAGTGCCTGGCAAACACAGAAGTGGATGCTCACAGTCAGCTATTAGATGGAACACAGGGTTCCCAAGGAAGGAGCTAGAGAAAGTACTCAAGGAGCTGAAGGGGTCTTCAACCCTATAGGTGGAAGAACAACATGAACTAACTAGTACCCCCAGAGCTCATGTCTCTAGCTGCATAAATAGAAGAAGATGGCCTAGTTGGCCATCATTGGGAAGAGAGGCCCCTTGGTCATGCAAACTTTATATGCCCCAGTACAGGGGAATGCCAAGGCCAATATGTGGGAGTGGGTGGGTAGGGGAGCAGGGCAGGGGATGAGGAAGGGTTTAGGGGTCTTTCGGGATAACATTTGAAATGTAAATTAAGAAAATATCTAATAAATATTGGAAAAAATATGAAAAAAGTTATGCTGGAGACAGAGAATATATTTGCAAGACACACTTTAAAAAATTTTTAAATTAGGTACTGTCCTTGTGACAGCAAAAGGGTTCAAAGATTATAAACGACATATTGGTAGACTTGTTCTTCATGAATGATTAGTTACCATGACTACATTCTCAGGTATTTATCAAGTGATTTGAAAATTTGTAGCCATCCAGGACTATGCCTAACTCTGTTTATAGAAGATTCATTCAAAATAGCCCCAAATTGGATTTAATGGAATGCCTTATACTATGAAAATGGTTAATCTACATGTTACATGTGTAGAACTCAATGTTACCCATTTATATAAAGGAATGAATTGCAAACCATGTTTTAAAAAGCAGTTGAGTATTAAATGAGTAATATTTTAAAGAAGTCAGTGTGATTAGACTACAAAAAGCTATAGTTTCATTTGTATGGATTTATAATTTAGCCTAAACAACAGACCCAAAATGAAGTTCAGCATGAGATCATACTTTATAATTTCTGTAACTTTGGTTACATAATTCTGTCCATTTTCCAAAAACAACAGAGCATTATAGTGAAGGGTAATATTCATGGATGAAAACTGAAAACATTTCAAGAGATGGAGGTTCTTAGGACATAAGGGAAAATATCACCAAAGACTTCCACTCTAGGATGAACTCACTGCTTATTGCCAGTGAATTGCTAATGTTTTAACTGAAAAGAAACTGGATAAGCTCAAAGGGAAAAGTAATCACAGTGAGCATTGGGAAAGGCCACTTTAAAGACATCAGAAAGGAATGGTCCTGAAAATGTGTTCTTTATATTGAATATTAACACATTTAAGTGGATGGTAGATAGTTGGGTGTATCTCTGTAGGAAAAAAAAATTACAGACAGCAATAGGGAAATTAGGATACATTGTCCATGAGGGAATGGATTATAACCACAGAAACAGTAAGGACTCAGTTATATGAAAATAGGACAGGTTGCTAGGGTCTTAGTTTATCCATATACTATGTAGTGGAGAAACGTATTACATACAATTCCACGAACTAAGGAAGTAAAAACACAAGGCAATAGCAGTTTTTGTTTCTGGTGATGCCTGTTTTCTTGTGTCTTGTTGCTTTATTCTTAGGTGGCAGGAGTGATGGATCCTCCTGGGGCCCTTTAAATAAAGGCAGTAATCCTATCTAACTGGCCACTGACCATGTGCTATAGTCACCTCCCAAATTTCTACCTCCTAGGATTAGTACACTGGTGCTAACTTATAATACATAAGAAGATGTACATATTCACACTCTAGAATCATACATAGAAATATTCATAGATACATGTTTAGAAGTGAATGACTACATGTATACATATGAAGCATAAAACCCTATTCTTCGACCCATGTGGGTCTGGAAAATTAACTGATACAATGACCATCCCTGGGGCCTTCCATCTGGTTTTATATTACCATTCAACAAAAAAAGTACTGTGACACATTAGAGATGTGACTACTTTTAAGAAAGGGTAGGACCTGTGAGTGCTGAGTCAATTGACAGAATCTCAATAGCCATAGTTGGAAGTGTTTGAATATAATAAAAGTAACATTAGAATACTACCCAAATTAAAAATAAATTTTTATTACACCATAAATAATTGAAGAAATTAGTAAATGGTACAGAATAGACAAGCCTCTGTACATAACTACTCCAGGTAATTTATGGAGAGCTTTGACCTTCTTTAGGATAGAATATCCATTCCTTCTCTATAGGTGGGAATGGGCTCCAGTGGTTGGTTGTCTGTTTGTCTGTCTGTAATGTAGAGTGTCAAGCATAGATGTACAATGCAGAGCCATGCCATTTATGATTTCAGAGATTACAGTGTAAAGAATGTGCTCACAACCTATGATATGTTGGCGGTAAATTACATGGACCATATTTCAATTGAATCATCAGAATATGTCAGAAGAAGAAAGTATGAAGAATTACATTGCATTGAAGAGAAAATGAGACAGACATGATGGATAAAGGAACTGTCATATGCTGGGAAATAAAAGACAAGCAGACCATATAAGAAAATAGAAATGAGTTATGAAATTCAGTTAATAACCAAGTATCTTGTTACAATAATTGTGAAAATAATAGGTCACTCTAAGGCTTGTAGAGTTACAGAGACAAAGTTTGGAGCCAATACAAAAGGATGGAGTATCCAGAGACTACCCCACCTGGGGATCCATCCCATAATCAGTCACTAAACTCAGACACTATTGCATAGGACAGTAAGAGTTTGCTGAAGGGATCCTGATATAACTGTCTCATATGGGGCTATGCCAGTGCCTGACAAATACAGAAGTGGATGCTCACAGTCATCTATATGATGGAACACAGGGCCCCCTATAGAGAAGCTAGAGAAAGTACCCTAGGGGCTGAAGGGGTCTGCAACCCTATAAGAGGAACAACAATATGAACTAACCAGATCCCCCAGAGCTCATGTCTCTAGCTGCATATGTAGCACAAGATGGCCTAGTCAGCCATCATTGGGAAGAGAGGACCCTTGGTATTGCAAACTTTATATGCTCCAATACAGGGGAATGCCAGGGCCAAGAAGTGAGAGTGGGCGGGTAGGGGAGCAGGGCAGGGGGAGGGTAGAGGAAACTTTAGGGATAACATTTGAAATGTAAATTAAGAAACTATCTAATTAAAAAAAAGGAAAAATGTTAGGAAACTAGATCCAAAATCTTGGTTAATAATTTTAAAACCAAAATCCTGTATGATCTGAAGCAAGTTTATTTAATGGCACTGTAATTTACTGTCTTAACTTACCTTATTTGTGTACATCTTTGAGAGTATGTGTGTTCATGCTTGCATGAATCATGTGATAGTCACGTTTTACTCCAAATACATTTATACACATGAACATAATATGTTTTCATTATGGCTTACCTGTAAAAACCATCATTTCCAGTATTAGATTGCTTTCATGATATTCTTCCTCACAGGTAGTCTTTCTGGCCTGATCCAGTTAGAGAAGCAGGTTTTCAAGCATGCACACACAGCCACACACTTTTAGAATCCTCCCTGGGCACAAATAGCAGACATTAGAGAACACTGAAAGGAAAAAAGGAGAGCCAGTTTGGGGTTATTTTCCATATTACCTTTCTAAATTGTAAAATATTTGGAATACTGGAACCCAGTTTTCTGCAAATATTTCATTCAGTAATTGTTAATTATTAGGAATTTTGTGCGAATTTCATGAAAGAAAATTTACATACCAGATAACCAGAAAATGGCTTATTAAAAATAGCCTATTTATAATGATTTTTCAGTTGTATTTCTTATTATTCTATGAATCAAACATTTTTCCTGTACATAGTCTGGAACTGCAGGAGATTATAGCTGTTTGTGGAAATTTGAAAGAATTCTAGAACTACAAATTAAAAGTGTTTTTTTTTTTTTTTCTGTGCTGAGATGACTCATGTCCCTAAGTATGTGTTATATAGTCATGAGATTTAAAGCATTTAACTTTTCAGGGTATTGATTGGGCATGTGCCACAGTATGTTTGATTGTTTTCACTGAGCTGAACTGAAGAATGTCCTGGCTCTCTGGCTTAAACTGTCCTACATCACAAGCAGGCTTAGCATACTTGGATCCTCTCTTACCGACCTGTGACCAATTGGACAATTATGGACATCCAATGAGAATCACTGCTCATTTTTAAAATGATGTAATTGTTCGATTACAACTTTTCTTCCCCCTGTCAAGCCTCACAGTGTACTAAAGGAGGAATGTATTCTTTTCCGCAAGCATTACCTAGGTCTAGTGTTGGTCTAAGTGACACTGATTTTATTTTCATTTAGAGATGATAACCAAATAGCCAGGACATTTGCACTGTGGTCCTTCTTTGGAACAACCTGACTCAGATGCTTCCTTCTTCCTGTTTATAAGCCCTGGGTGTTCAGGAGGCCTTTGACTCTGATTCCCTTTCCAGGACTGCTCTGCTGAGGGCACATATTTCCCACATGTTTTTACTGACATTGACTGTCATTCTTCCTTCCTTGCAAACAAAATTCCATTGCGATTTTTTCCTTCATTTGTGTCCATCGAATTTCCATGGGATTTTGCTAGCTTCCTCTTGTCATTACATATCTGATGTCCAGGATACTTTCATTGGAGAACAAGGCAGTACTCCTTCTGAAACCAGCCCTTGCTGGTTTCTTTGGAGAGATCATCTTCAAAGGTGTAAGTTGGCCCTGACCTTTTATAAGAGGGATTAATTAGAAAAAAAATAGATTTGTCTTTTATGAGCCTCTGTCCTTCATGCTATTGAAAATTATAAATCAGAAAACTGGATTGGTTAAAGGTCACAATGACAGTGAGTTAGTGAAGATAAATAGTATGGCCTTGTGTGAAACAGCCTCAGTAGCATGTAGCATGTAACATGTGCCAGCCATCTTGGATAATTGTATATGGAAATAGGGGAAAGAGCAAGTACATGAATTAAATTCAACCCAGTGACTTCAGTTCTCAGCTTGTTCTATGTGCCTTTATACCACCTTTCGTGATAACTGAGAGCCTGGGATTCTGTCCAGAAGAACAAGATTTAAAAAGTAAGTAAGCCGGGCGTGGTGGCGCACGCCTTTAATCCCAGCACTCGGGAGGCAGAGATAGGTGGATCTCTGAGTTCTAGGCCAGCCTGGTCTACAAAGTGAGTGCCAGGACAGCCAGGGCTTTACAGAGAAACCCTGTCTCAAAAAACCAAAAAAAAAAAAAAAAAGTAAGTGAAAAAATGAGAAGAGCACACGAGGAGCAGAGGCAGTGAGAGGTGGCATCAGGAGGAATGATGCTGAGGAGAAGAAACTCCAGGACATCGATACCTTTGCTCTTAACACCTCATTCTGCTCTTCCTCCTGAAATCACTTTCCTGAAGTGACCTTTCTCACCCTCACCTCAGCTGTACTTGACAACACAAAGAAAAGATCCATTCCTTGTAGATTGTTTCTTTCAAAGGGAGAAATTTAATTTACTCATTTATAAATAGAAAAGATTATTTACTGTTCTTTTCTTTTTTTTTCTTTTTCTGTTTTCTTTTTAAAGACACGATCCTGCTATACAACTTCGCTGGCCTAGATCTCAGTGTAGACTAAACTGGCTTGAAAGTTTTAAGCAGTTCACCTGCTTCAGCCTCCCAGGTGCTAGGATTGCAGGCCTATGAAGTCATGTTCTTTTGGCATGACAGCTTTCAATGGATCGATACTGGATCGATAAGTAAACATGGGTTTAGCCTTCAATACATGAAGGAATAATCATACCCTCATGTTGGCCACATTTAAGGCTCTTGAATGACTGAATGAAGCTTCCATTTGGGTAAAAAGAAGATCCGGACTCTTTCCAACTTTCTCAGCTTATTTCTTTCCTGTAGACAAGAGCACATGAAAGGAAGGAGTTGGGCAAGGTGTGATGGCTCATGCCTTTAATCTTATCACATGAGAGGATGGGTCAGAGATTGCCTTTAATAGACAGCTGGGGTGGCATAACAATTTTAGGCAAACTTATACTCCAGTGTGAATCTCAAAAAAGAAAAAAAAAAGCAGCCAAAGAAACAAATACAGTAGAAATATTATCTCTGATCCATGTTACGATATAATTATGGCCATTATTCCTAATTTTCTACGTAAATTCCTATAATACATTTAGTTTTTTTGTTTTCAAAAACATTTCCTTTCAAAACTTCTAGATTTTAAAAGCTATGCTTTAAACCACACGACTCACTAGATTTGATGATTTAAAATTTGGATAAGTTACTACAAAGGAAAATTTGCTTAATGGCAAGATAATTTGAGGCCAGAGAGGTAGGAGCACGCTGGTGATGGCAGGGCAGGTAGCAAGTGCTACAAGTCACACATCTGTGCAGTTGGGTTATCTTTCCTCTTGTCCATTTCAAGAAGGCCATATTTCCTTTTCAGTGAAAGTTCCAGGGGGCTCTCAAAAGATACCCATTTCTCCAATTTGTCATGAACACTATTAGGTACAAACAATAATTGCTTCATAATGTAAGTACTATGCAAAACTGCACAGGGATTCTCTTGGAGACTCTGTGATCTTTAAGGTAAGATTCAAAATGGCATGCAAAATAAATAAATAGCTAAATAAATAGATGAGTAGATGGGTAAATAAATAAATAGATAAATAAATAGATATATAAATAAATAAGTAAAGAACTAGGGAGAAAGGCTTTTCCAGAGACTGAGAGAGGAAGGCAGCAGTTCACACACTCTGCTGCCACTTACTGTTCCACCAAAGCAATGACTCACATGTCCAAACCTCTTCATTGTGACTTACCTGCAAAAAGCATCATTTCTAGTATTAGATTGCTTTCATAATATTTATTATTTATTATTATTATTATTATTATATCTGTTTTTACAGTCCAGTCTTCATCCCACTCCTAGTTTGCCCTCTGACAATTCCTCATCCCATTCCTTCTTCCCCATCTCCAAGAGGATGTCCCCACCCCACCCTACCTCCCACTCCACGAGTGCTCTAAATTCCCTGCGGCCTCTAGTCTCTTGAGGGTTAGGTACATCTTCTCTGATTGAACCCATACTCAGCAGTCCTCTGCTGTATATGTGTTGGAAGCCTCATTTCAGCTGGTGTATGCTTCCTGGTTGGTGGTCCAGTGTTTGAGAGATCTTGGGATCCAAGTTAATTGAGACCTCTGGTCCTCCTACAGGGTTGCCCTCCTCCTCACCTTCTTCCAGCTTTTCCCTAATGCAACCACAGGGATTGGGTGTAAGTATCTGCAACTGACTCAGCTATTTGTTGGGCCTCTCGGAGGGCAGCCATGCTAGGCTCCTGTCTGTAAGCACACCCTAGTATCAGTAATAGTGTCAGGCCTTGGAGTCTCCCCTTAAGTTGAATCCCAATTTGGGCCTGTCACTGGACCTCCTTTCCCTCAGTCTCTTCTGCATTTTTGTTCCTACAGTTCTTTTGGACAGGGATAATTCTGGGACAGAGTTTTGACTGTGGGATAGCAACTCCATTGCTCCACTGGATGCCCTGTCTTTGTACTGGAGGTGGATTCTACAAGTTCCCTCTTCCCATTTTTCAGTATTTCGTCTAAGGTCTCTCTCTCTGAGTTCTGAGAGTCTCTCACCTCCCAGGTCTCTGGTACATTCTAGAGGGTCCCTCTACTTCCCACCTTCTGAGGTTGCCTGTTTCCATTCATTCTGCTGGCCCTCAGGGCTTCACTTTTGTTCACCCCCATTAACTGGTCATGTTCTCCCTTTCCCTCCATGTCCCCTCTCCTGCTAAGGTCTCTCCCTTCCCCCATGATTGCTTTCTTCTCCTTCCCAAGTGTGACTGAGGCATCGTCACTTGGGCCCTTCAGCTTGTTAGCCTTCTTGAGTTCTGTGGATTGTATCCTGGGTATTCTGTGCTCTTTTGGCAAATATCCACTTATTAGCGAGTTCATGCCATGCATGTCCTTTTGTGTATGAGTTACCTCACTCAGAATGATATATTCTAATTCCATCCCTTTGCCTTCAAAACTCATGATGTCCTCATTCTTAGCAGCTGAATAGTATTCCATTGTGTAAATGAATCACATTTTCTGTATGCATGCTTCCATTGTGGGACATCTGGATTGTTTCCAGCTTCTGGCTATCATTAATAAGGCTGCTATGAACATAGTGGAGCACATGCAGTGGGACATATTTTGGGTATATGGTCCATGAGTGGTGATATTCTTATGCACAGGGAGTCTTTCCATTTGTAACTGTTGAAGAAATGGGTTTTCAAACCTGCACACATGGCCATATACTCTTAGAATTCTCCCTCGGCACTTTCAGCACACATTAGAGAAGACTGAAAAGACAAAGGGGAGACAGGTTAGGACTTTCTTCTCATTCATTCATTCATTTATTCATTCATTCATCCATTCATCCACTTTATATCCAGATCTCAGCTACCCCTCTCTTCCCAGCCCCCCCCCCTCACAAGGACCCTTCTCCCATCCCTCGCTACCCTTCATCTCTGAGAAGGTTATGGTCTCCCCGCTGCCTCCACCTCCAAGTACCAACTCACCCTAACACCTCATGTCACTGCAGGACTAGGTATATCCTCTCCCACTGAGGCCAGCCCAGTTAGGGATACAGGATCTACAGGCAGGCAACTGAGTCAGGGTAAGTCCTTGCTCCACTTGTTGCGGACCCACATGAAGATCAAGTTTCATTTCTGCTGTATATGTGCTGGGTGGGAGTGGGGATAGGGCTAGCTCGAAAGATGACTCAGCACTTAAGAGCACTGATTATTGTTCCAGAAGTCCTGAGCTCAATTCCTAGTACTCACATGTTGGTTCACAACCATCTATAAAGGGATCCGATGCCCTCTTCTTGCAGTCAGGTGTACAGGCATAAGTTTAATATTTCTCAACAAGCTCACAAGAACCAACAGAATTCCTTTAATTCTCAAGCTGTAGTTCAGAACCCATTTAGCAAACCTCTATTTCCAAAAATATTTACATTCCAATTCATAACAGTACCAAATTATAGTAAACTAAACAGAAACAAAAATAATTTTATGGTTGGGGGTTACCACAACATGAGGAACTGTATTAAAGGGTCACAGCTTTAGGAAGGTTGAGAACCAATTATAACATTGTGTGAGGCAATAGGCCGGAATTTAGTGACTGCAATCTTGAAAATAAAGTTTCAACCCTAAATGAACCAGGAATCCCTAGGTCCTGATCCTAACCCAATGGCTTTGTCTATGAATAGACTCACTTCTAAACACTATAACAATGAGCACAGTCAATTCTTGCATTTGAGCTGCTCAGGATTTGTTTCTTTAGTAGTATTTCATATACCCATCAATCTGCACTGCTACTGCAGCTTTTTAAAATATAAGCAGCCACCAGGCAAACTACAAACAATAAGCAAACACCAACCAGATGGCAAATTGCTGACTCATCTGAAAATAACTGCTACATAGGACTATTAAATTAGGCCCCTGTATGCCATCTATTTTAGGCTATTTTTGTCTCTTATTTTATTAATATTTCTTACAGAAACAGTTTTATTTAAGTTGAATTTGTTATAGCTCAGAATATTAGGATGAGGAACACATTTCTAATTTTCTTATTTGTCCTTATTAATTGCAGAGTTTGGTTCTTTTAAAAATGACTTTCCAGGTTTTAATAGATACTATTAAACATATGTATTTTTAAATATGTGTTTTTAAAATTCGTTAGCAACGCTAATAACTGCACTTAGTTCTCAAGAGAGCCTCCCTCCTTTTTATACTTCACACACAGAATTGGTTGTAGAGAAAATATTCATTTTCTATTTCAACCCCTTAAAACCAAAGGCAAAATAATGTAGAATATTAATTTCATGGTAGGATGACATTACCTCTTAGGCTATAGTTTAATTATTTCAATAATTACCTTCATGTGTCTTATAAATTCTGCATTATACCAAAGTCATCAGTTCAGAGGTCATATTAGGAAACATGTGTAAAGTTTGTCATCTATCTTTTGTAATTTTCTACTTGACTCTTGCCTCTCTTTTTGCATTTTGGCAATGTTAATGTGTCTAGGGGTAAAAGTATGTGTGTCTGTGTTCATTAATAATGCCTGTGGCTCTGCTTAAGTTGTGATTTCTTTTTTAAATCAATATATTTATAATGTGTGTGGGTGTTTCTCTTGCATGTACATCTGTGCACCATGTGTGTTCAGTGCTCCTGAAGGCCAGATGGCCTTGGATCCCATATACTAAACATAAACTTACAGATGGTTGTGAACCCTTTGTGAATACTGGGAATTGAACTCAGGTCTTCTGGAAGAGCAATCAATGCTCTTAACAACTGAACCACCTTTTTAATTCCAAGTTGTGGGTGTCAAGCCCTCATGAGGTTACTTAACTGAATGTAGGAATTACAAAAAAAAAAAAAATGACAGTTAAAGTTTTTCATTCACAACAATAAAAATTAATTTAAATCAAGTATGTGATGAATTTGAGGTGTTTGGGGAGGAGAGCTGGCCTGTGCTACATTCCACAACTTCATTGCACGTAACAGGCACATATTGTACAGGACATGCACTAATGCCATGCGAAGTCAAACAGTGCTGCCTGAAACATCTTGGCAGTTTCAAGATAATCACACTAGGCTTCACAGTGTATGTACCTGGCTGCAAAGTGTTTTGGTTTTATAATGACTTAATTATCTCCTATAGTATAATCATTTAATTATGAAAGCCATTAAAGATGTTCCTGCCACCACTCTTCATTATGAAAGTAACAAATTAGTATGCTTTTGGATTGTAGGGTATTTCATCTTAAAAATTATTTGCTGGGGAGAGACATCATCTCGACCATCAGCTGTGACCACTCGTTGCTCTGGCAGAGGACTGTATTTAGCTTCGAGCAATCAGATGGTGGCTCACAGCCATCACTAACCCCTGTTCCAGTGCAACACAATAATTATATTATATGTGTGTATATGTATGTATATACATGCATATACTATTGAGCATGTGTTGTAGGTGATAATTAAAGATCAACTTGTGGGAATTAGTTTTTCTACTGTGTGTGTTTTGGGATCTAGCTCAGGTTATCAGAGTTGGTGGAAAATTGCTTTATCTTCTGAGCCATGTTGCCAGGTTTCATTTACATTTTCAAAAAATTCTCAATGATATTTGGCTTGATATTAGCACAACAAAATGGACTAAATACACTTCTGCTATTTTTCAAAATATGTTTGCCAAAGTGTTCACAACATAGATTAGAAATATCATCAGAAGATCCATTCTATCCTTCAGGATGAGACATGAACCCAACATTTTTTTTATGTAAAAATGCACAGGCACATTCATCTCTCAGGCATTCAGTTATGTTCATCGTTAATAAATGCTACAGCCTGACATATACCAAAACCTTAGGTTAAAAACAGTTCATTAAGGTTCATTGTCAAGAAATGTCTTACTTTTGCACTTACTTTATGAACCTATTTGTCATGTAAATATCTCAAGTGTGAAAGTCTTTGCTCTATGGAATGAACTACTTGTCTGTCTGCCTGTCTGTCTATCTATCTATCTATCTATCTATCTATCTATCTATCTATCTATCATCTATCAGCTTCTCTGTATATGTATATACATGCACACATTTTTGAGCATCTGTGCCAGTCAGGGGACAACTTGTAAGGATTACTTCTTGCTTCCATTATATAGGTTTTGGGAAATACCTCAGCTCTTTTGGTCTGAAGGCTATATTTATGATAGATTTATTAAGAACAATGACATTCCTTCTAATAATCCATCCATCTTACCTCTGTGCTACAGATTCTCCTTTGAGCTCCCCATCATATCAGATCTGTTGCACCCTCTCCTGTCTTTCCATTCTTATATAGCAGCTGATGGGACATGAGTTGTGTGACATGATTCATTGTCCTAATCTTTGGAAAATCTAAAGAGCTTAGTTACTTAAACCATTCATTACTTTCCTTTTAAGCATAACATTGTGAAAACCAAAACTATATGTCCCAGTTTTAGGATGTCTTGTTAGAAAATTCTGCCTGCAGCATGTCCTGCCTAGAATGTTTGTCTCTTCTGCAGTTCTGATTCAATAAAGGATCTCTCTCTCTCTCTCTCTCTCTCTCTCTCACACACACACACACACACACACACACACACACACACACGCGTGCGCGCACACACACACACACACACACACACACCACAGCTTTATTGGACATGTTCTTAGCTACAATTAACAAAGCAAAACTGAATGGTCATTGAAGGTCATTGTGAGGCACAGACTGCAACCTTTGCACTGTGGTTTCTATATGAATGAATGCTACTCTTTCTTCAAAAACAGCTATGGTTAGACTATTGAGGTGGCTCAGTAGATAAGGCCCTTGCCAAGCAAACATGAAGGCCAGAGTTCAGATACCCAGTACTCACCTAAAGGACAAGCAAGTGTGGTAGCCACCTGTAATCCCAGCACTTAAAAGGAAGAGATGGGCACCTGGGGCATCTGGCTCTAAGCTAGCTGAGTAAGCAAGGTATTCATTAAATGGGAGCAAATAAAATGAAATTTTGAGAAGAAAATATGATAGCGACCTCTTGCCTCCACACAAGTACATGTGAACAAGCATGGGATTACATACTTGTGAGCATGCACACACAGTTACACACCTACCACACATAAGTGTAGCAATAGCCATTTATATAACACATTTCAAAATTTAATTAAATTTGCTCTTTTATAATTTCATGCATGCACATAATGCATTCTGAGTATTGTTACTTCACATTGCCATATGTTCTTGCCAGCCTTGCCAATCACTCTGTCCCCTATAGGCCCTTTTCCCGTATTAATCAATATTTATTTTGTATTATGACACACAGAGGTAATGAGGGATTTATATGTATAAAATCCTTTAGTCTTACTTCATTTAAGCTCTATTTCTTTATTTGTAGTAGCAAAGATACATATCTTCTCTTTCTGTTCAACTGTAAACTTTTGCTATGTAGCCCACTACTACAACAAAGTCTGACTACATTGATAAAAGTGTAATTGGCTGTGGTTTTTTGTAAATAAAAAGTTAACTAGAAAAATTACAGATAAAAGTTATACAGAAAACACAACTACTTATACGCAAAGAAATTAACCATGGAGCTGACCCACAAAGCTTGAGTGCCTTCTCTGTGAAGGCAAGCAAAGAACCAAGGCCTAGAAAGCCAGTATGGATGCAGACGAATAAATACGCCAAGGTTTTCTACAACACACCCAAGCAAGACAGAAATTTTAAATCAAGAGAACCTTAAGAGGGACTGTAGTGTTCACAACTTAGTAGACAGACACTGCTTTGGGATGCTAACCATATCCCACTATATTTATAATTTGTGTTTCCCGTTAAGACTAGATCTAGCATAGATATTGGCATAGATTAAAGCAGCTTGCAAATCAGACACCTAAAATATAGAAATGTGTGCGTGTGCATGTGCATATGTGTGAGTGCATGCACACATGCATGCTTGTGTGTGTGTGTGTGTGTGTGTGTGTGTGTGTGTGTGTGTGTGTGAGAATGAGTGAAAAGTTAAATTTATTCAAAATTCTGGTAACTTGGTCTAGCAATGTTTATATGCCCCAGTACAGGGGATTGCCATGGCCAAGTAGTGGGAGTGGGTGGGTAGGGGAGCAGGGTGGGGGGAGGGTATAGGGAACTTAATGGGATAACACTTGAAATGTAAATGAAGAAAATATCTAATAAAAAATGAAATTAAAAAAAACAAAATTCTGGTAACAATTAGAAAGGAGTATATATTTATTGTTAGTGACCTTTATGGTCAAATATATCAATTCTTTTAAAGTAATCTACTCTATGGTGAATACATTCTCACACAGAGCTCTGCTCTTTGTAGTTCTAGACACATTATATTTTTTCAACTCAGCAATAGTATCAAGAAATACATCTCTTCATCTCTCAATGCTATCTCATAAATGCTGAGAAACACACAGAGAAACTGAAACGTGGCCTTTGACCTCTGCAGTGATCATGAAAACAAATTGATTTTCTCATCTTAATATAACCACCTTTTGGAAGAAAGGTGACTGTTCTGGTCAAAGAGAATTTTTCAAAAAAACAATTGTGTTGACACATTTGCATTATTGTATTCTTCACCATCAGTTGAGCTCTTGCCTCCAATCCTTTAAGATAGAATTCTTTGGATATTTTCTATCCTCTGTACACATCTTCCTGTGTACCTTCTTATTGTTGAGAAATGGGATCTTTGTTTATTGCCTGACAACTCAATGCTGTCTTGAAATGAGATCAAGCAATTGGATCAAGATATTGCTTAATGGGACTGTGTTTTTGCATTTGAGTACTGCATGCATATTGCCAGCTTTTCCAAGCTGCTGTTTCATCTTGCAAGAAACAATGAGATGGTGGTATCTAATAGAATAGTCCTTTGTTATTTTCTTAGGCAAATCAACTCATTTACTTACCATAAGTTTATACCTATCAAATATTAATTAGGAACCATTTTTTCCTTCATAATACCCCAAGATACATGTTAAACATATATTGGTGAATAATTAAGCATGGTACTGTATTTTGATCATAGTCTATAGTGATTTTTAGGGAAGTCGGTGTTGACAGTGTTTTTGCTTTAGAAAATGTATTTTCCTCTGGATTGTCAGTACAGCCCCAAAGAGCTTAAAATAAACACTTGTTTGGTTTTTAAAATTACTTTGTTTTCATGGGACTAAGATACTAGCCTGGCTACTTGTTTATTCATAGAGTCTTTTTTATTATGAATTTAAATTTGGATCAATGGCAATGAACACTCGTGACAACTCTCAGCATGAAAACACTTATAAAGAGCATACAGATCTACACTGTACACTTGACTTGTTAACAGTATTTGAAGGTAAAGACAATGGAATTTTTTTATAAAACAAGAATGTGTTTCTTATTGAAGAAATGGCATGTGGCACTGCAAATGTCCCTGCAGTGCAGTTTAGGGTTCAATTCCTCTGGAGCAGAGATCAAGGAACTAATTATGAAAATTCCATTACAGTGATTAAGATTGGGTGATCCAGTGCTAGTGGTGGTAAAGTTAACCCTTTCTGTGATTCCTGCAGAATATACTAGCCTGGAAAAATGTCGCTGCATGGGAAAGTCATCCTTGCCTAGCTTGTATCTGGAAAAAAAAAATCCCACTATTTTTTACTTTGTCTCCAATGTTTTCTTTGGTTAGAGATACAGTTTTACAAGCCAACTCTTGTGAAATCTAATCTCAGGCTAACAGGAGTTGGATTTTCTCCTTATTCAGAAATAATTATAACCAAAAATTGGGACGATGTGAATCCTTTAATCAAGGTCTCTGCAGGTGTCCAGTATCTGGGGCCCAAATGACTCTGAGGGCTGGGAGATGGAGTAGGTGGATTTTTTTTTTTCTACTGTGGTTTATAAGTTTCCCTAATAAAGCTTGTTACTTAAATCACCCTACATGGCACAGCTGGGCCATTTCTATGTCCAGCAATAGATTTCCTCAATGTACTACTCAAATTTTTCCTGCTCTAGTCTACCCAGCCCCTGTTTAGCCATTGAATAATGGACAATGTTTGTGACCTGGAAAAGAAAAAAATTTCTTGGCTTTGGGAGTGATGAGGAAAGCAGGAACTTTTCCAGGTTTCCAAGCTATTTTTTATCAGTTTTCCACTTCCAAACCTTGTGTGGCATTGGGCTCTGCACAGACAGGCTGGTCTCCAGTCGAGCTGAGGTCTGAATCCTGAAGTCATAATTCACCTTTATGACACGGTAAGCTCTCCCTTATGCTCCTGGAACTCTGGCCCCTGCCAAGGTTACCACCACCCCACACAGCCCTCACAAGAGAAGCAAGGTATGTAGTCACATAGAAAATGGCCCAAGCTTCTGTCTGACCTTCAGGCTAAATTCCTCCCCAGTGACCTAACAACAGTGAAGACCATAAAAAGGGCTGTTCAGTCCCACCTTGCTCTCTTATCTTTTACTCCTTTGTTCTCTTATCTCTTACTTCTCTCACTTCTCTCTCTTCTCTCTTTCTCTTCTTTCCTCTCTCCACTCTCTCTTACTCTTTCTCTCTGGCCTTTCCCCCACCCCTCTCTCTCCCTTCTCTCTTTCTCCCTGCATTTTTATAATAAAGCTCTAAAACCATAGAATGACTCTGCTCATCAAGGCCCCAGTGGGCTTAGAGGATGGGACAGGATTTCTCCTAATGAGCCGTTTCTAATTTCCCATTAAAAGGCCTTCTGTGCTCCAGTCCAGATCCATTGCACTCACTCTTGGCTGTGTTGGGAACCTCTTACCTTATCCCTCTCTTCTACAACCCTGGTGGCTTTAACAAAGTAGCTCCGGGGTTCCCAGGTAGGGCTGCCCCTTGGCCACCCCCTGAAGAGTGGATCAGAGGCTTGAATGCCCACCCAGGAATAAGTGGAAAGTGTATGGCAGCTCTCCCATGCCTGACAGACCAGAGAATAGGTAAAACTCTGGCAGGGCATGGGTCTCCCCCCACCTCCTCTGGGTCCTCTTTATTTTGTTCCCAACAAAACCTGACTCTTTGTTATGAGTTTTCATATGAGCAAAGGAGATGTTAGATGAGAGATGATGATAGAACAATGAAGAAAATAATAAAAATACTATAAAGCAGGATGGAGCAGCTATACTTGCCATAAGCTACAGTGGATAGCAGTTTAAAATCTGAAATATCTATTTCAGAATCGTTCTATTTCTACATGTAGGACAATTGGAACATTATGGATTGTGGTGAGAGAAAATTAACCCAAGTGATAAGTGCCAATATGTGAGGAATGGGATGGTGGTGCATTTCTGTGATGTGCTTTTTGCTACATATACCTTGATATGAGTACTGTACCCAATAGAAAAAGATAGGAATCAAAAAGGAGAAATCCCTTGTTCTTTCTGTTTTCTGTTTTCCTCTCTCCACACTCTCTTACTCTTTCTCTCTTGAGCATGACAATAACAAGTAGGCCTTAAAAACCTGATTCCAGGAGCAGCGGACCACAGCTTCTGGGACAGGCAGAAGCACACTGCTTCCGGGACAGACCTCCGTTTCTGGCAGCTGAAATCCGGGCACCTTCCCTTCCCTGCCAGAGGAGAGGTCGCTGCCCGGGTGGGCTGTGACCCCCCAGAGCAGGTCCCTTCCGCTCGGCGCCAGCGCCTGGTTACTTGGGCGAACAGTCTGTGAATTTCCCCACAGTACCAAAAGGACTCTCCAAGGGATCTTGGGACCACCAGTGAGTGGAGCACATCTGTTCCAATCACAACATCTGTTCCAATCTAATCACGTGGGAACTGGGACAGCATTGGGGAAACAGAGGATCGACTAGACCAGGGGCAGAAGCGCCAGCACCTGGTTACTAGGGCTCACGGTCTGTGCATTTGCCCACAGTCCCTAGAGGACTCTACGCGATATTGGGACCACTGAACAGACTTCTCCAAGCTCCTCAAAAGAGACACTACTCCCAGGCCTTGTAACTCGCCCAGGATATTAGGACAACAGTATCCCAGTATAACAGGAGGTGGGTCACACCACTATTCTAGGGTCTCAGTGGATCTTGACTGCCAAGATCTCAGACACACCCAGAATATCAGGTTCACAGGAGCCCACAATCAAAGGATCACAGTGAAAGCGGGACTCAGAGGAGTCCAGAATCAACTGGGATTTTAAGAAGGACAGGCTCCAATAAGTTATACTGAGGACAGCAAGCATCTGAGATATTCAGAAGGCAGGAGGGAAGCATAATAACAGAAGCAACAGAAACCAGGGTTACTTGACATCACCAGAAACAAATTCTCCCACCATGGCAAGTCCTGGATACACTATCAAACCAGAAAAGCAAGACATGGATCAAAAGTCACTTCTCGTGATGAGGATGGAGGACTTTAAGAAGGAAATACAGGAAAACATAGATAAAAAACTAGAAGCATTTAAAGAGGAAACACAAAAATCCCTTAGAGAGTATCAGGAAAACAATAACAAACAGGAGATGGAATTGAACAAAACCATCCAGGACATAAAAATGGAACTAGAAACAATAAAGAAAACCTAAAAGGAGATGACCCTGGAGATAGAACCCATAGGAAAGAAATCAGGAACCATAGGGACAAGCATCAGCAACAGAATACAAGAGATGGAAGAGAGAATCTCAGGTGCAGAAGATTTTATAGGGATCGTGGTCACAACAATCAAAGAAAACACAAAATGCAAAAAGATCCTAACTCAAAATATCCAGGAAATCCAGGACACAATGAGAAGACCAAATCTACGGATAATAGGAGTAGATAAGAATGAAGATTCTCAACTTAAAGGGCAAGCAAATATCTTCAACAAAATTATAGAAGAAAACTTTCCATACCTAAAGAAAGAGATACCCATAAACATAAAAGAAGCCTACATCACTCCAAATAGACTGGACCAGAAAAGAAATTCCTCCTGACACATAATAATCAGAACAACAAATGCACTAAATAAAGACAGAATTTTAAAAGCAGTAAGGGAAAAAGGTCAAGTAACATATACTGGCAGGCCTCTTAGAACTACTCCAGACTTCTCACCAGAGACTATGAAAGCCAGAAGATCCTGGAGAGATGTTATACAGACACTAAGAGAACACAAATGCCAGCCCAGGTTACTATACCAAGCAACACTCTCAATTACCATATATGGAGAAACCAGAGTATTCCATAACAAAATAAAATTCAAAATAAAATATCTTTCCACGAATCCAGCCCTTCAAAGGATAATAACGGAAAAGCACCAATACAAGGACCGAAACTACACCCTAGAAAAAGCAAAAAAGTAATCCTTCAGCAAACCTAAAAGAAGACAGACACAAGAACAGAATCCCAACTCTAACAACAGAAATGACAGGAGGCAACAATTACTTTTCCTTAATATGTCTTAATATCAGTGGACTCAATTCCCCAATAAAAAGAAATAGACTAACAGACTGGCTAAACAAACAGGACCCAACATTTTGCTGCCTACAGGAAACACACCTCAGGGAAAAAGAAAGACAATACCTCAGAATGAAAGGCTGGAAAACAATTTTCCACTCAAACAGTCTGAAGAAACAAGCTGGAGTAGCCATTCTAATATCGAATAAAATTGACTTTCAACCCAAAGTTATCAAAAAAGACAAGGAGGGGCAATTCATACACATCAAAGTTAAAATCTTCCAAGAGGAACTCTCAATTCTGAATATCTATGCTCTGAATGCAAGGGCAGCCACATTCATTAAAGAAACTTTAATAAAGCTCAAAGCACATATTGCACCTCACACAATAATATTGGGAGACTTCAACACTGCACTCTCACCACTGGACAGATCCTGGAAACAGAAACTAAACAGAGACACAGTGAAACTAACAGAAGTTATGAAACAAATGGATTTAACTGATATCTACAGAACATTTTATACCAAAACAAAAGGATATACCTTCTTCTCAGCACCTCATGGCACCTTCTCCACAATTGACAATATTATTGGCCACAAAACAGGCCTCAACAGATACAAAAATATAGAAATTATCCCATGCATCCTATCAGATCATCATTGACTGAGGCTGATCTTCAATAACAACATAAATAACAGAACACCAACATTCACAGGGAAACTGAACAACACTCTAATCAATGATACCTTGGTCAAGGAAGAAGTAAAGAAAGAAATTAAAGACTTTCTAGAGTTTAATGAAAATGAAGCCACAATATACCCAAACTTATGGGACACAAGGAAAGCATTCCTGAGAGGTAAACTCATAGCTCTGAGTTCCTCCAAAAAGAAACTGGAGAGAGCACACACTAGCAGCTTGACCGCACACCTAAAAGCTCTAGAACAAATGGAAGCAAATTCACCCAAGAGGAGTAGACAGCAGGAAATAATCAAACTCAGGGATGAAATCAACCATGAGGAAACAAAAATAACCATTCAAAGAATCAATCAAACCAGGAGCTTGTTCTTTGAGAAAGTCAACAAGATAAATAAACCCTTAGCCAGACTCACTAGAGGGCACAGGGATTAACAAAATCAGAAATGAAAAGGGAGACATAACAACAGATCCTGAGGAAATCCAAAACACCATCAGATCCTTCTACAAAAGGCTATATTCAAAAAAATTGGAAAATCTGGATAAAATGGACAAATTTCTAGACAGATACCAAGTACCAAAGTTAAATCAGGATCAGATTAATGACCTAAACAGGCCTATATCTACTAAAGAAATAGAAGCAGTCATTAATAGTCTCCCAACCACAAAAAACCCAGGACCAGATGAGTTTAGTGCAGAGTTCTATTAGACCTTCAAAGAAGACCTAATTCCAGTTCTTCTCAAACTATTCAACAAAATAGAAAGTGAAGGTACGCTACCCAATTCAGTCTATGAAGCCATAATTATTCTAATACCTAAACCACATAAAGACACAACAAAGATAGAGAATTTCAGACGAATTTCCCTTATGAATATCGATGCAAAAATACTCAATAAAATTTTCGCTAACTGAATCCAAGAAACATATCAAAATGATCATTCATCATGACCAAGTAGGCTTCATTGCCAGGGATGCAGGGATGGTTTAATATATGGAAATCCATCAAAGTAATCCACTATATAAACAAACTCAAAGATAAAAACCACATGATCATCTCTTTAGATGATGAGAAAGCATTTGACAAAACCCAATACCCATTCATGATAAAAGTCTTGGAAAGAGCAGAAATTCAAGGCCCATACCTAAACATAATAAAAGCAATGTACAGCAAACCAGTAGCCAACATCAAAGTAAATGGAGAGAAGCTGGAATCAATCCCACTAAAATCAGGGACTAGACAAGGCTGCCCACTTTCTCCCTATCTAGTCAATATAGTATTTGAAGTCCTAGCCAGAGCAATTCGACAACAAAAGCAGGTCAAGGGGATACAAATTGGAAAGGAAGAAGTCAAAATATCACTATTTGCAGATGATATGATAATATATATAAGTGACCCTAAAAACTCCACCAGAGAACTTCTAAACCTGATGAACAGCTTCAGTGAAGTAGCTGGATATAAAATTAACTCAAACAAATCAATGGCCTTTCTCTACACAAAGGATAAATGGGCTGAGAAAGAAATTAGGGAAACAACACCCTTCACAATAGTCACAAACAATATAAAATATCTTGGTGTGACTCTAACTAAGGAAGTGAAAGATCTATATGATAAGAACTTCAAATCTCTGAAAAAAGAAATTGAAGAAGGTCTCAGCAGATGGAAAGATCTCCCATGCTCTTGGATTGGCAGGATCAAAATAGTAAAAATGGCTATATTGCCTAAAGCAATCTACAGATTCAATACAATCCCCATCAAAATTAAACTCAATTCTTTACAGAGTCAGAAAGGGTAATTTGCAAGTTCATCTGGAATAACAAAAAACCTAGGATAGCAAAAACTCTTCTCAACAATAAAAGACCCTCTAGTGGAATCACCATGCCTGACCTCAAGCTGTACTACAGAGCAATCTTAATAAAAACTGCATGGTACTGGTACAGTAACACACAGGTAGATCAATGGAATAGGATCGAAGACCCAGAAATGAATCCACACTCTTATGGTCACCTGATCTTCGACAAGGGTGCTAAAATCATATAGTGGAAAAAAGCATTTTCAACAAATGGTGGTGGCACAAATGGAGGTTATCATGTAGAAGACGGGGATTCATCTATTCTCCTCTCCTTGTAATAAGGTCAAATCTAAATGGTTTAAGGAACTCCACATAAAACCAGAGATACTGAAACTTATGGAGGAGAAAGTGGGGAAAAGCCTTGTATATATGGGCACTGGGGAAAAATTCCTAAATAGAAGAGCAATGGCTTGTGCTTTAAGATCAAGAATTGACAAATGGGACCTCATAAAACTGCAAAGCTTCTGTAAGGCAAAAGATATTGTCAATAAGACAAAATACAACCAACAGATTGGGAAAGTATCTTTACCTATCCTAAATCAGATAGGGGACTAATATCCAATATATACAAAGAACTCAATAAGGTGGACACTAGAAAATCATATAACCCCATTAAAAAAATGGGGCACTGAGCTAAACAAAGAATTCTCAACTGAGGAATACTGAATGGCTGAGAAGCACCTGAAAAAATGTTCAACATCCTTAATCATCAGGGAAATGCAAATCAAAACAACCCTGAGATTCTACCTCAAACCAATCAGAATGGCTAAGATCAAAAATTCAGGTGACAGCAGATGCTGGCGTGGATGTGGAGAAAGAGGAACACTACCCCATTGTTGTTGGGACTGCAAGCTGGTACAGCCACTCTGGAAATCAGTCTGGAGGTTCCTCAGAAAATTGGACATAGTACTACCAGAGGATCCTGCAATACTTCTCCTGGGCATATATCCAGAAGGTGTTCCAACTGGAAATAAGGACATATGCTCCACAATGTTCATAGCAGCCCTATTTATAATAGCCAGAAGCTGGAAAGAACCCAGGTGTCCCTCAACAGAGGAATGGATACAGAAATTATGGTACATTTACACAATGGAGTACTACTCAGCTATTAAAAACAATGAATTCATGAAATTCCTAGGCAAATGGATGGATCTGGAGTGCATCATCCTGAGTGAGGTAACCCAATCACAAAAGAACTCTCATAACATGTACTCACCGATAAGTGGATATTAGCCCAGAAACCTAGATTACCCAAGATACAATTTGCTAAACACATGAAACCCAAGAAGAATGAAGATCAAAGTGTGGACACTTTGGCCCTTCTTAGAATTAGGAACAAAGCACACATTGAAGGAGTTACAGAGATCAAGTTTGAAGCTGAAACAAAAGGATGGACCAACCAGTGACTGCTGCAGCCTGGGATCCATCACATTATCAGTCACCTAATGCAGACTCTATTGTATATGCCAGCAAGATATTGCTGAAAGGGGCCTGATATAGCTGTCTCGTGTGAGGCTATACCAGTGCCTGGCAAACACAGAAGTGGATGTTCACAGTCAGCTATTATGTGGAACACAGGGTTACCAAGGGAGGAGCTAGAGAGAGTACCCACGGAGCTGAAGGGGTCTCCAACCCTATTTGTGGAAGAACAATATGAATTAACTAACAGAGCTCATGTCTCTAGCTCCATATGTAGCAGAAGATGGCCTAGTTGGCCATCATTGGGAAGAGAGGCCCCTTGGTCATTAAACTTTATATGCCCCAGTACAGGGGAATGCCAGGGCCAAGATGTGGGAGTGGGTTTGTAGGGGAGCAAGGCGGGGGATGGGGGAGCGTTTAGGGGACTTTTGGGATAACATTTGAAATGTAAATGAAGAAAATATCTAATAAAAATAGGGAAAAAAAACCTGATTCCAATTAAACACCACAGAACAATTTATAACCTGTTGAGCCACCTCAGCATAGGTGAAGTGGAGGTGACAGACTCCCATAGTCCTCTTCAAGGGAAAACAGGAGTTTTCCTTGATTGTTTCAGAAGTGAGTTATCTGCTCCTACCATACAGCCTATGAGCTTTCTTTATCCACTCTGCTGCTAGAGAAGACAGACAGCCTGACCTTCTCTATATACTCAGGCAGCAAAAACAGACCACTCATTTATCTGCTAGTCTGAATGGAAGGTGATCTCATGCCGAGTTAAGATTTTCACTAAAGGGCCGGGCGTGGTGGCACACGCCTTTAATCCCAGCACTCTGGAGGCAGAGGCAGGCGAATTTCTGAGTTCGAGGCCAGCCTGGTCTACAAAGTGAGTTCCAGAACAGCCAGGGCTATACAGAGAAACCCTGTCTCGAAAAACAAAACAAAACAAAAAAAGATTTTCACTAAAGTCTAGCAGCAAGGCAACCACATCTTGCACAGTCAGAGATGGAAGCTTCAAGGACAAGGAAGCCTCTACCTTACGAGCTTGATAACAGTACCAAGATGTCTATAGATGAGTCTCATAACTGAGTCTTAATTCTGTTTGCTACTGAAGAACCACAGTTTGAACCATCAAGCAAACCCTGTGAGGTAGCTTTCAATATACATATATGGAATGTGTAAAGTATTATAAATATTATCATCGGGTTCTATAAACCATAAGACGAAATGGAGAGATGAAGTAGAAAAATACTCTAAATTGATGCAGTCTATACTGGTACATGTCAAGATGAATATACTGTGAACAAATGTTGGCTATGATGGAAAGAAGCTCATTTATTTCTGATTGGAATGTAAAAATAGCACAGATTATATGGAAAAAAAAAAACTTGACAATTTCTTATCATCCTGCATAAGTCTAACTTTTCAAAGCAACCCAAATAAGTTAAAACTATTTCTCTGAGAACCTGAAAACCTAGATATTAGCCCCCGTTCAATGGTTACACTTCCATCATGGGAAAAGCTTGGGTCATATATGGGAAAATGGTTAAGTGCTGCAGAATATTAAAACACTTTAATATGACCAGTTATTAAGTGAGGATTAATATTTACATTTGTGACAACTTGCATGTCTCTTAAATGTCTTAAAATGTGAACCATGTGGGTCACATTTGACATTATTCTATTTATATAACATCACAAAACAACCAAATTTTAGAAAGAGTATCTATTAGAAATAGGATAAAGATGGGAGTGACTACAGACAGGCAAAAAAATGTTTATGGAAATTATTGTACTGGAACTATGGTAACACAGGCTCAGTGTTGTATGCTTGGCACTTGTTTGAAGAGTATTAGAAACCAGGAAATGGTACCTTGATGGAGGAAGTTTATCACTTGGGGAATGCTCTGAAGAGCATTTGTCACAGTCAGCTTCTTTTCTGTTTCTTGTCTGCTATTGAGTGAGGCAGCCTCTCCACATCCTCCTCTGCCAGAATATTCTAGTCAGGCATATGAGTAAAGGGAACCAAGGCTGAACCTGTGAAAATGGACAAAACAGTCCCTCCTCTGTTTTTTTAATAAGGCATTCTTTATTAGATATTATCTTCATTTAAATTTCAAATGCTATCCCCAAAGTCCCCTATACTCTCCTGCCTTCCCTGCTCCCCAAACCACTCATTCCCACTCCCTGGCCTTGGCATTCCCCTGTATTGGGGCATATGATCTTCACAAGACCAAGGGCCTCTCCTCCCATTGATGGCCGACTAGGCCATCTTCTGCTACACATGCAGCTAGAGACACTAGGTCTGGGGGTGCTGGTTAGTTCATATTGTTGTTCCTCCTATAGGGTTGCAGATCCCTTTACATCCTTGGATACTTTCTCTAGCTCCTTCATTAGGGGCCCAGTGTTCCATCTAATAGATGACTGTGAGCATCCACTTCTGTATTTGCCAGGTATTGGCATAGCCTCATAAGAGAGAGCTATGTCAGGGTCCTGTCAGCAAAATCTTGCTGGCATATGCAATACTGTTTGGGTTTAGTGGTTGTATATGGGATGGATCTCTGAGTAGGACAGTCTCTGAATGGTCTTTCCTTCCATCTCAGCTCTGAACTTTGTCGCTCTAACTCCTTCCATGGGTATTTTGTTCCTCATTCTAAGAATGAGCGAAAAGTTCACACTTTGGTCTTATTTCTTGAGTTTCATGTGTTTTGGAAGTTGTATCTTGGATACTCTAAGTTTCTGGGCTAATATACACTTATAAGTGAGTGCATATCATGTGTGTTCTTTTGTGATTGGGTTACCTCACTCAAGAGGAAATCCTCCAGATGCATTCATTTGCCTAATAATTTCATGAATTCATTGGTTTTAATTGCTGAGTAGTACTCTATTGTGTAAATGTACCACATTTTCTGTATCCATTCCTTTGTTGAGGGACTTCTGGGTTCTTTCCAGCTTCTGGATATTATAAATAAGGCTGCTAGGAACATAGTTGTACATATGTCCTTATTACAAGTTGGAACATCTTCTGAGTATATGCCCAGGAGAGGTATTGCTAGATCTCATGGAAATACTATTTCTAATTTTCTAAGGAACAGTCAGACTGATTTCCAGAGTATTATACCAGCTTGCAATCCCACCAACAATGGAGGCGTGTCCCTCTTTCTCCACATCCTCGCCAGCATCTGCTGTTACCTGAATTTTTTTTTTTTTTTTTGATTTTTCGAGACAGGCTTTCTCTGTCTAGCCCTGGCTGTCCTGGAACTCACTTTGTAGACCAGGCTGGCCTCGAACTCAGAAATCCGCCTGCCTCTGCCTCCCGAGTGCTGGGATTAAAGGCATGCTATTCTGACTGGTGTGAGGTGGAATCTCGTGGTTCTTTTGATTTGCATTTCCCTGATGATTAAAGATGTTAGACAATTTTTGAGGTGCTTCTCAGCTCTTCAGTATTCCTCAGTTGAAAATTCTTTGTTTAGCTCTGTACCCCATTTTTAATAGGGATATTGGATTTTCTGGAGTCCATTTTCTTGAGTTCTTTATTTATATTAGATATTAGTCCTCTATCATATTTAGCATTGGTAAAGATCCTTTCCCAATCTGATGGTGGCCTTTTTGTCTTATTGACAGTGTCTTTTGCCTTTCAGAAGCTTTGCAATTTTATGAGTTCGCATTTGTCAATTCTTACTCTTACAGCACAAGCCATTGCTGTTCTGTCAAGGAAAATTTCCCCTGTGCCTATAGCTTTCACCACATTCTCCTCTATAAGTTTCAGTATCTCTGGTTTTAGGTGGAGTTCCTTGATCCACTTAGACTTGACATTAGTACAAGGATATAAGAATGTATCACTTGCATTCTTCTACATGATAACCACCAGTTGTGCCAGCATCATTTGTTGAAAATGCTGTCCTTTTTCACTAGAAGGTTTTAGATCCCTTGTCAAAGATCAAGTGACCATAGATATGTGGGTTCATTTCTCAGTCTTCAATTCTATTGCATTGGTTAACCGGTTTGTTATTGTACCAGTACCATGCAGTTGTTTTTGTTTTTGTTTTTGCTTTTTTTTTTCACAATTGTTCTGTAGTACATCTTTAGGTCAGGCACGGTGATTCTACCAGAGGTTCTTTTATCATTGAGAATAGTTTTTGCTATCCTAGGTTTTTTAATTATTCCAGATGAATTCGCAAATTGCCCTTTCTAATTTGTTGAAGAATTGAATTGGAATTTTGATGGGGATTGCATTGAATCTGTAGATTGCTTTCTGCAAGGTAGCCATTTTTCCTATATTGATCCTGCCAATCCAAGGGCATAGAAGATCTTTCTATCTTCTGAGATCTTCTTCAATTTCTTTCTTCAGAGACTTGAAGTTCTTATCATACAGAACTTTCACTTCCTTATTTAGAGTCACAGCAAGGTATTTTATATTATTTGTGACTATAGAGAAGGGTGTTGTTCCCCCAATTTCTTTCTCAGCATTTTTATCCTTTGTGTAAAGAAAGGCCACTGATTTGTTTGAGTTAATTTTATATATAGCTACAACACTGAAGCTATTTATCCGGTTTAGGAATTCTCTGGTGGAATTTTAAGGATCACTTACATATACTATCATATCATCTGCAAATAGTGATATTTTGACTTTTTCCTTTCCAACTTTTATCCTCTTGACCTCCTTTTGTTTTCTAATTGCTCTGTCTAGGACTTCAAGTACTATATTGAATAGGTAGGGAGAAAGTGGGCAGTCTTGTCTAGTCCCTGATTTTAGTGGGATTGCTTCAAGTTTCTCTCCATTTAATTTGGGTTTGCTGTATATTGCTTTTATTATGTTTAGGAATTGGCCTTGAATTCCTCATATTTTCAAGACTTTTTATCATGAATGGGTGTTGGACTTTGTCAAATACTTTCTCAGCATCTAATGAGATGATCATGGGGTTTTTTGTCTTTGAGTTTGTTTATAGAGTGGATTACATTGATGGATTTCTGTATATTAAACCATCCCTGCATCACTGTGATGAAGCCTACTTGATCATGATGGATGATCATTTTGATGTGTTCTTAGATTTGGTTAGGGAGAATTTTATTGAGTATTTTTGCATCAGTATTCATAAGGGAAATTGTTCTGAATATCTCTGTCTTTGTTGGGTCATTGTGTGCTTTAGGTATTAGAATTATTGTGGCTTCATAGAATGAATTGGGTAGAGTACTTTCTGGTTCTATTTTGTGAAATACTTTGAGGGGAATTGGATTTATATCTTCTTTGAAGGTCTGATAGAACTCTGCACTAAACCCATCTGGTTCTGAGCTTTTTTTTTTTGGTTGGGAGACTATTAATGACTGCTTTCATTTCTTTGGGAGATATGGGATTCTTTAGGTCATTAATCTGATCCTGATTTAATTTTAGTACCTGGTATCTGTCTAGAAATTTGTTCATTTCATACAGGTTTTCCAGTTTTGTTGAGTATAGCCTTTTGTAGTAGGATCTGATGATGTTTTTGATTTCCTCAGGTTCTGTTGTTACGTTTCCCTTTTCATTTCTGATTTTGTTAATTAGGATACTGTCCCTGGGCCCTCTAGTGAGTCTGGCTAAGTGTTTATCTATCTTGTTGATTTTCTCAAAAACCAGCTCCTGGTTTGGTTGATTCTTTGAATAGTGCTTTTTGTTTCCACTTAATTTCAGTCCGGAGTTTGACTATTTCCTGCCATCTACTCCTCTTGGGTGAATTTGCTTCCTTTTTCATAGAGCTTTTACGTATGCTGTCAAGCTGCTAGTGTATGCTCCCTCTAGTTTCTTTTTGGAGGCACTCAGAGAAATGAGTTTTCCTCTTAGAACTGCTTTTTTTCTGTCCCATCAGTTTGGGTATGTTGTTGCTTCATTTTCATTAAACTCTCAGAAGTCTTTAATTTCTTTATTTCTTCCTTGACCAAGGTATCATTAAGTAGAGTGTTTTTCAGCTTCCATGTGAATGTTGGCTATTATTTATGTTTTTATTGAAGATTGGGCTTAGTCAGTGGTGATTTGATAGGATTCATGGGATAATTTCAACATTTTTGTATCTGTTGAGGCTTGTTTTGTGACCAATTACATGTTTGAATTTGGAGAAGGTGCAATGAGGTGCTGAGAAGGTATATCCTTTTGTTTTAGGATAAAATTTTCTGTAGATAACTGTTAAATCCATTCCTTTCATAACTTCTCTTAGTTTCAATGTTTCTCTCTTTAGTTTCTGTTTCCAGGACCTGTCCATTGATGAAAGTGGAGTGTTGAAGTCTCCCACTATTATTGTGTGAGGTGCAATGTTTACTTTGAGCTTTACTATAGTTTCTTTAATGAGTGTGGATGCCCTTGCATTTGGTGCATAGATATTCAGAATTGAGAGATAATCTTGGAAGATTTTACCTTTGATGAGCATGAAGTGCCCCTCCTTGTCTTTTTTGATATCTTTTGGTGGGAAGTCAATTTTAATCGATATTAATGCAGACACTATTATATATGCCAGCAAGATATTGCTGAAAGGGGCCTGATATAGCTGTCTCATGTGAGGCTATACCAGTGTCTAGCAAACACAGAAGTGGATGTTCACAGTCAGCTATTAGATGGAACACTGGGTTCCCAAGGGAGGAGCTAGAGAAAGTACCCATGGAGCTGAAGGGTTCTCCACCCCTATAGGTGGAAGAACAATATGAACTAACTAGTACCCCCAGAGCTCATGTCTCTAGCTCCATATATAGCAGAAGATGGCCTAGTTGGCCATCATTGGGAAGAGAGGCCCCTTGGTCATGCAAACTTTATATGCCCCAGTACAGGGGAACACCAGGGCCAGGTAGGGGAGCAGGGCGGTGGGATGGGGGAGGGTTTAGGGGACTTTTGGGATAACATTTGAAATGTAAATGAAGTAATATCTAATAAAAATTGAAAAAAAAAAAGAATGCCTATTCCAGCTTTTTTCTTCGGACCATTTGTTTGGAAATTTGTTTTCCAGCCTTTTAGTGTGAGGTAGTGCCTGTCTTTTTCCTTGAGGTGGGTTTCTGTAAGCAGCAAAAAGTTGGGTAGTGTTTATATATGCAGTGTGTTAGTCTATGTCTTTTTATTGGGGAATTGAATCCAGTGATATTAAGAGATATTAAGGAAAAGTAATTGTTCCTTCCTGTTATTTTTGTTGTTAGAGATGAGATTCTGTTCTTTTGGCTGTCTTCTTTTAGATTTGTTGAATCTTACTTTCTTGCTTTTTCTAGGGCTTAATTTCCATCCTTGTGTTGGTGTTTTCTCTTTATTATCCTTTGAAGGACTGGATTAGTAGAAAGATATTGTTTGAATTTGAGTTTTTTAAGGAATACTTTGATTTCTCCATCTATGGTAATTGAGATTTTGCTGGGTATAGTAGGCTGGGCTGGCATTTGTGTTCTCTTAGGGTCTGTATAACATCTGACCAGGATCTTCTGGATTTCATAGTCTCTGGTCAGAAGTCTGGTGTAATTCTAATAGGCTTGCCTTTACTTGACTTTCCCCCCTCATTGCTTTTAATATTCTATATTTCTGTAGTGCATTTATTGTTCTGATTTTTATGTGTCAGGAGGAATTTCTTTGCTGTTCTATGCTATTTGCATTTCTGTAGGATTCTTGTATGTTCGTGGGCATCTCCTTCTTTAGGTTAGGGAAGTTTTCTTCTATAATTTTATTGAAGATAGTTACTGGCCCTTTAAGTTGAAAAACTTTCTTCTCATATGTACCTATTATCCTTAGATTTGGTGTTTTCATTGTGTCATTCATTTCCTGAATGTTTTGGGATAGGATCTTTTTTGCATTTTCTTTGACTGTTGTGTCCACGTTATCTATGGAATCTTTTGCCCCTGAGTTTCTCTCTTTCCTTTTTATATATTGTTTGGTTCTGTTCAATTCCATTACCTGTTTTGTTGTGTTTTCCTGTAATTCTTTAAGGGATTTTTGTGCTTCCTCTTTAAGGGATTCTACCTGTTTAGCAGTGTTCTCCTGTATTTCTTTAAGTGAGTTATTAATGCCCTTCTTAAAATCCTGTACCAGCATGATGAGATATGATTTGAAATCTGCATCTTTCTCTTCAGGTGTTTGGGGATATCCAGGATTCATTGTGGTGGGCACACTGGGTTCTGATGATGCCAAGTGGTCTTAGTTTCTGTTAGCAAGATTCTTTCCTTTGCCTTTTGCCATCTGGTAATCTCTGGTATTAGATGTTCTACCTGTCTCTGGCTGGAGCTTGTTGTTCCTGTGATTCTTTAGCCTCTGTCAGCACTCCTGGGAGTCCAACTCTCTCCTGAGTCCCAGTGGTCAGAGCATTCTCTGCAGGCAATCCCTCCTCTTGCAGGGAAGGTGCACAGAAGTCTGGAGCTCAGATCCATCTCCTGAGTCCTGGGGTTAGAGCCCTCCCTGGAGGCTGACTCTCCTCTTACAGGGAAGGTTCCCAGGGGTCTAGGTCTCAGCTCTATCTCCTGGCTGAGGATGAAGGCCTGAAGGGATCCTGTCTAAGAAGCTCTGTTGCTTTTGCTGCCCATGTGCTCTCCTGTGTAGACTGGTCTCAGTGATCCCAAGATTCTAGGTGTACTAAATCCTGCCTTTGTCCTTTGACTCTGTTGCTACTAGCACAAGACACTCTGGGTTTTTTGGAACAGATGTTGCGTTCCATTGACCAGTGATTTCAAGATTCTGGGTATGCTAGGGTACCTGCATATGGAGACACCTCTGGGGACCGTGTGATCCTCCACTGAGATTGGGCCCAAGATGGCATGGGAATTGCACCGACCAGAACAAACTCTAGCCTCTGGTTGGGCAGTTGTCCTTTGTCCCTGTTCTTGCTAGCACAAGACCCTCTGGGTTTCTTGGAACAGATGCTGCGTTCCACTCACCAGTGATATCAAGATCCTAGGTGTGCTAGGGTGCCTTCAGTGTAGAGAGACCTCTGGGGACCTTGCAAACTTCTGTTGAGATTGCACCAAATATCCTGTCCCTCCTCTTAAATTGTTTCTTTCATCGATTGGGTAACAGTGATATAAAAGTTACAGATGGTAATCAAATTGTGTAGCTTGCATGAAGTCAGGGAGGCTAAAGAAGGAAAATTGCTTGTTATTTTATTTTGAACAGAAGAATATAAACATTTATCTATTTTCAAGATCAATCATTGTATCCTCTTCCTTCTACAAAGTTTAGTGTATCTGGTTTTATGTTGAGGTCCTTGATCCAATTGAACTTGAGTTTTTGCAAGATGATAAATAGAGATCTATTTGCAATCTTCAACATGCAGATATCCACTTACACAAGAACCATTTGTTGAAGATACTCTCTTTTTCCCATTATAAAGTTTTGCCCCATTTGTCACAATCAAGTGTCTATAGGCATATGTGTTTCTTTCTGGGTGTTTGATTTGATTCTATTGATCAACCTGTCTGTTTCTGAACTAATACCATCCAGTTTTTATTACTACTGCTCTGTAGCATAGCTTGAGGTATTGGAGGGTGATTCTTCTAGACATTCTTTTATTGTATAGGATAGATTTAGCTATACTGGGTTTTTGTTTTTCCATATGAAGTTGAGCATTGCTCTTTCAAGGTCTGTAAAAAATTGTGTTGGAATTTTGAAGGGATTGAATTTAATCTGTACATTGCTTTTGGTAAGATGGCCATTTTAAACTAAATTATTCCTACCTATCCATGAGCATGGGAGATCTTTCCATCTTCTGATAACCTTTCCAATTTCTTTATTCAGGGACTTGAAGTTCTTGTCATGCAGATCTTTCATGTGCTTGGTTAGAGTTACACCAAGACATTTTATTTTATTTGTGGCTATTATGAAGGGTATTATTTCTTTAATTTCTTTCTCTGACAATTTATTATTTGTAGAAAGGAAGTCTACTGATTTATTTGAGTTAATTTTTTACCCAGACACTTTGCTGAAGCTGTTCATTAGCTGGAGAAGTTCTCTGGTAGAATTTTGTGGTAGCTTGTAAATACTATCATATCTTCCTCAAATAGCGATACCATAGCTTTTCCTTTCAAATTTGTATGCCCTTGATCTCCTTTTGTTGTCTTATTACTCTAGCTAGAACTTTAAGTACTTTATTGAATAGATAAGGAGAGAGTGTTTAGCCTTGTCTTGTCCTTGATTTTATTGGGATTTCTTCAAGTCTCTCATCATTTAATTTGATGTGGGCTTTTGGCTAGTTGTATATTGCTTTTACTATGTATATATGTCTTAGTCAGGGTTTCTATTCCTGGACAAAAGATCATGACCAAGAAGCAAGTTGGAGAGGAAAGAATTTATTTGGTTTACATTTTCCACATTGCTGCTAATCACCAAAGGATGTAAGAACTGGAACTCAAGCAGGTCAGGAAGCAGGAGCTGATGCAAAGGCCATGGAGGTATGTTCTTTACTGATTTCCTTCCCCTGGCTTGCTCAGCCTGCTCTCTTATAGAACCCAAGACTACCAGCCCAGAGATGGTCCCACCCACAAAGGGCCTTTCCCCCTTGATCACTAATTGAGAAAATGCCTTACAGCTGGATCTCATGGAGGCATTTACTTAACTGAAGCTCCTTTTTCTGTGATAACTCCAGCCTGTGTCAAGTAGACACACAAAACCAGCCAGTATAATAGGTATGTGTCAGGAATTTCGGATATCTCTAAGACTTTGAACATAAAGGGGTATTGGATTTCATCAAAGGCTTTCTTAGTATCTAATGAGATAATCAATTTCCTGAACAGAATACCAGTGGCTCATGCTATAATAATGGTACCTCAAAAATCTGAAAAGCATCTATAGGGCAAAGGACTCTGTTAATAGAACAAAAAAGCAGCCTAGAGATTGGGCAAAGATCATCACTAACCCTACACCTGACAGATGGCTAATATCCATAATATATAAAGAACCAAAAAGTTAGACTCACAAAAACCAAATAACCCAATTGAAAATGGAATGCAAAGCTAAACAGATTATTTTCAACAGAAAGATCTTGAATGGTCAAGAAACCAAAGACATCAACATTCTTAATCATCAGGGAAATGCAAATCAAATCAACCCTTACACTAATAAGAAACTCAAGTAAGAGTACTTGTTGGCACAGGTGTGAGGAAAGGAGAATGCTGCTCCATTGTTGGTGGGATTGCAAACTTGTACAATCCCTCTGGAAATTGATATAGTAATTTTTCAGGAATTTGAAACAGATCTAATTGAAGACCTAGCTGTAATGCTCCTAAGCATATACCATATTACAAGGTCACATGTTCTACTATGTTAATAGCAGCTTTATTTGTGATATCCAGAAAATGGAAACAACCTAGATGTCTTTCAAGCGAAGAATAAATACAGAAAATGTGGTTCATTACACAGTGGAATAATATTCAGCTATTAAAAACAGGACATCATGAATTTTGCAGGTAAATGTATTGAACAAGAAAGTAGGTGTATACTCAACTGGTAAGTGGATATAAGCCATAAAGTAAAGATTCACAGATTCAAAGGTAGTTATAAACAAGGAGGCAGATGGAGGGAGGATAGGAGAAGGATGGGGAGGGGAATGGAGGGCAGGATCAGGTGTGCAGAGAGACAGAAGAAAGACAAAGAGTGCCAAGGAATGAGTGGAAATCTGCAATTGCTGGTGGTAGGGCATGGGGTGATGGGGGAAATCATTAAGAAGTCCCAGAGACCTACAATAAGGGGAGGCTCTCAGAAGTCAATGTGGGTGACCATGGCCAAGATGCCTAATAGTGAGCACATGGAACTTCAGTGCCAGACAGGACTGCCAGTGGAGGGATGATAAACTCAGCAAACCATCCACAAAACCTTTGAATCAAAATGTATCTTGTCTAAAAGAAATGCAGAAACAAATATGTACCACAGACTGAAGGAATTGTCAACCAATAAGCAGCCTAACTTGAAACGCATCCCATGTGAAAATAACAATCCCTGACATTATTAAAGGTATTCTGTTATGCTTACAGATAGGAGCCTAGCATAGTTGTTCTCAGAGAGGCCCTATCCAACATCTGTCTGCAATTGGTGCATACCCAGCGCCAAACATTGGATGGAGGTCATGGACTCTCATGGAAGAGTTTGGGGGAAGGATCGAAGACCCTGAAGGGGATAGGAACCACACAGGAGGACCAACAAAGACAACTAACCTGGACCTCTCAGAGCTCTCATAGACTAAGTCACCAACCAAAGAACACACACGCGCTCAAATCAGGCTCTGAGAGGGGGCAGGGTTTGATGTTAATTAATTAATTAATTAATGAAAAATAAATCATTAGGATGCTAACCATTATGAAACAAATAATGCTTGAGAGTGTGAATTCTAGAGTCATACAGAACTTAGCTCAGTTGCCATGTGATCTACAGCCAATTAATTCCCTCTTCTTTGTTCACCTATACTCTGAAATAACAATAGTGTAACAACTAAAATCTATGTACTGATTAAATGAGATAATATCTTATTGGTTTAGCAGAACATGTTGCACACTGCAAATCTTCAATGTGCATTTTTTCACCATTTTATTTTGCTTATTTGTTGAGTTTAATTGAAAAAAACCCAACCTTTTAAATATGTACAATTTAATGAGTTTAGACCTGAAAATATCTATGAGGCTGTCATTGTAATTATAGTAATAGTCATATCTATCTATTAACATATTAAAGGATACTTACACTTCATAACAGGATTCATAGTTCCCAGATTATATTTTCTTTGCTGATAATTTTATGTGAAATTAACTTAAGGTGGATGATAAGACAATAAGATAGCATGATCAAAGTTTTCCGTGTTAATACTTTGAAACTGAAAGGTCCTACCAAACAAGAGTAATGAATCTACTTGCTTCCAGTTGGTGCTCTTTGGGGAGAGAGGTGGAAACTTTAGGTAGCAGCATTTAGTTGGGAGAAGTTAGTCATTAGAGACCCTGCTTTGGAGGCCATAGGTCAGTCCAACTTCTTGCCTATGTTCTCTGTTTTCTGGTCCATATCTATATGAAATTTTCCAGCCACATGCTACTATCTGCTTCATTGTCACAGTAGTAACAAAAATCACTAAAACATGACATTGTTATTGAGAAATGGGGTTGTTTTCTATGATAATGTGATCAGACTCTATGTAGATATTAGTATTGGTTACTTTGTGGAAAGATATAATAATTTAAAGTTATGGGAAACAGAATCTCTAGAATGCTTTGCATCATAGGCAATTCTGGACATGGGAAGTCAGAATGCCAGTCAATAAAAATGTGTTCATGATACTTTAGAGGGAAACAAGGACTTAATTTGAAAGTAGACAAGATGTCAAGTATATTATGTTTTGACACAACTGTTACTATATTCTACCTATGTCATGAAAATCTTAGTGAGGTTGAATTAAAAAGGGGGGTGGGGGGCTGGTGAGATGGCTCAGCGGGTAAGAGCACCTGACTGCTCTTCCAAAGATGATGAGTTTAAATCCCAGCAACCACATGGTGGCTTACAACCACCTGTAATGAGATCTGACGCCCTCCTCTGGTGCATCTGAAGTCAGCTACAGCATACTTATGAATAATATTAATAAACGAATCCTTGGACCGGAGAGAGCAAGTGGGACCGACCAGAGCGAGCGGGGCTGGCTGGAGCGAGCGGGGCTGGCCGGAGCAAGCGGGGCAGACCAGAGAGAGCAAGGTAAGAGACCAGGAAAGAGGGAAAAAAAAAGAATGGACTACTTTGTTTGGCAGAAGAAAGTTCAAGCTTGCACAGCAGTCAGAGTGTGGCACGGTTCTTACTCACTGCATTTAACCAGATTTACAGTGAGATCAAAAGTTAAGCAGAATAATGTGAAAAATATGTAGTTTGTCAAGAAATATGAGCCCAGCTGAAGCTGTGAAGAAGGGTTCAGGGTCTGTATGCACATGGAATACAGCTGCAATTCCTGACTAGATAGTAACTTTACACTGAGACATGAGAAGAGTGCTTTAAAGATTTCAAGGTATGAAATTGAAAACTCCCTAGATAATGAATATTCAATAAAATTATAGTGCCCCGACAAAGTGTTGAGATTCCCCGAATAAAACAACCTTTAGGAAGATACTTTCTCAAGTTTAGAAACCCAGATACACACAAGTCACTGTAGCCCTTGTGGAGCATGGTCAGGACACATAGTGAGCCTATCGCAGAACAAAGAAGCAGCATCTATGTCATCATGAAGAGTGTAGGAGCTGTGGAGTCATGAGAGGTTGGATCAGATTTCCAGAAAAGTTGCTGATGAGTATAAGTAATAGTCAGATCCCCTTAAGATAGTCCCCGAGAAGCCGAGTGGAGAAAGAGTAAAACCAAAGCCACATTTCAACAGAGATGCCAGGATGCTGAAGATGCTAAGAACACAGGATGCCTGATAAACGTTTTTAAGCACACATAGCCAGCCTCATAGAGAGAAATGATGCTTCAGGTAGTAGGGCCTCTTAACCTTGTTGAAACTTGTATGATGCCTATATGAGTCCTGGTCTTGGAGATGTAAGAGTTAGTGTTTGCCCCATTGCATTTCAGTCTTGGTTTGGTCCTTCATTCCTTACAATGCCCATTTTTCTATCCTTTTCAAACTGGAATGTTTAATTCTGATACTCCATATTGTAAACATTTAGTTTTTTTAATAGGTTTACACAGCTAAGCATTTGAATTTAGTCTTAGAAGAGACATTGGGTGCTAGAATTTTGAAAATAATGAAACTGCTATGATTATGAAGACTTTTGAAATTGGATTGAATTTACTATTTTTTTATGAATTGCCATGGGCTTGTGGTAGCCATCAACAAAATGCTTCAGTTTGAGTGTGAAATACCCTCTTCAGGCTCAGATGTTTAAATCCATGGTACCTGACTGCTGGCTCATTGTATGGAGGCTGTAGAGTTGGGCCTAGTGAGAGAAAATGGGTCACTGGGTGCAGGCTTTTACAGTCTCATGCTACATACAGTTTGACTTCTGGTTTATGATGTGTGGAGATATGAGGAGTCTCATCTGTAAGCTAACACTAGAACCTTTTTACCTTGATGTATGTACATTATCAAACTATGAAATAAAAAGAATCCCTTTTTCTGTAAATAACTTCTATTGGGCATTTTGTTACATTGATGAGAAAATAAGCTAATATATTAATTTAATATACATAAGTATATTTAATAAAACAAAGGAACAATTTTAGTAATTATTACAGTCCTGATATTTGCAAGTGGTCACATAGCTAAGATCTTCCATTTGTAACAATTATATAGCAAGCTTTTTTTCTGGGGTTTTTACATTTGTATATTTAAATCAGGCTGGACTTCATGAAACAGAGAGAGAGACAGACAGAGAGAGAGAGAGAGAGAGAGAGAGAGAGAGAGAGAGAGAGATCATGCAGTATTTCCTATCAGTCAGAATATCAGAATAGTGTGTTCAAAAAAGCAAAATGCTTCTCCCAAACTGTGAGCTTTGCTCTCGTGTTTACTGCTAGGAGAGTCAGATGCAAAATCACATTCTCTATCTATCACAGGCCTGCTGCTCATTACTGAAGCCCTAGCTGTAAGGGAAGGTTTCTCAGTACCTGTGGGATGTATTTTCTAACCTTTAAAACACCAAGGGAGGAAGATCTGGGGATAGAAAGAGAGGAAAGAGTAAGAGCACTATGTTCAACTCCTCTATTATTCTCTCTCTATTATTCTACTCCTCATTCTACCAACCTAATGCCATCAATGTGACAGGGCAGCACGGCATCCCCATCATTGTGCTCATCACATGAGACTAAAGAACCTATGCTTCAATTCATAAAACAGAAAAAATGTATTACTGGCTTTTTCAATTGAAAACAATGAAAACAACCTTTTCTACATGTTTTTATTAACATATATAGGAATAAAAGAATAACTTCAAGTAAATAGCTGCATATGAAATGCAAGAGGATATCATAATTTGCTCAAGTGATGATATCACACCTAGAACAGTGGCTACAGTTGGATCTAGAGCTCAGTTGTTCACAGCAATTCACTGTGGCTCCCTGTGTTCCAGTTTTTGTGCAGAGACAAGTGTTAAGCTGACTGTGTTGTTATAAAATCACTGTTCTCAGGCCTCGTCTTCTCCTAGCAGCAGGATTTACATGGCCTCCTGTTTTCTCCAAAGGAAATGGTAATTTTGGTTCTCACTTTGTCTCTTCACTCATAACATTCTTTGCTCCATTGTTCAGAGGTCAAATGTAAAAATGTTGTTAATTTCTGAATTTTTTTTTCTAATCCTGAACTTTAGAATTACAGAAATAATACCAGGATAGGTTTGACCTCATGTTGAGCCCTTGTGAGACAGAGCTAAATGGGAGCTTTCTTCCTCATCTGACTACCATATGATCCTACTTATTTTGTAGAGCACTGTGACATAGTGTCACAGAAAGTAGTGTTGGTTTAGAGACAGTGCACAGTAACTTCCCTCAAGTGATGATTTTCCCTTCCCATAAGCATAATCTCACTGTGCAATAGTCATGGATTTTGTTGAACAAGAATAGAAGAAAGACCAACTATATGAATTTTTGGTCATGTAGTGGGGTTCTTCCTCAAAGGAATTAGCCAAATATCCCAAGGACTATAATTTCTGTATTGGACACTGACTGGAGGGCTATCCTTCTCTGTTTTGCCTATACAAATTAGATTTCTGTTTACTAGATGTGGAAGATTTCTGCTTGCACACACCAATAAGAATTTAATAAACCTTTATTTTTCTAGAACACCACAATTACTTGCAGAGGCTGTAGGTCTCTTAGAATTAGATTATTTTGATATTCATATGACTCTGATATTCATTGTAATAACTATATGCAACTTCTCTTAATGAGCACATAGCAACTCTCAGCTCCTGCTATTACTAGATAGCACTTTTCCTTTTAACTTATAGCTGCTGCTATAATTTCACTTATGGAGAAGAATAAACACAAATAACCTGATGATGCTGGGATGTCCTTTGTGTTTTAAAAATAAATATCACAATTTTGTCCTAAAGATTATCATAAAAGCTATATTTTCTATACTGTCCTGATTGGCGTTACATGGTGATAAATTCATTCTAATTTCATATTCTTCAGGCACTTTCCTTTATAGGTTAGGGTATTTATGGCATTCCAAATTAATTGAGTAAAAGTCTTGTTTATGTTCTACTTCAGTCAGCAAATCAAATAAGTTACCAAAATGTTTTAAAGACCGTCAATATTAATAAGGTCATATAAAACAGCCTTAAACTCTATATTCCTTCTACCATTTGCCATATTTCTAAAATCTTTCTCTAGACCCATTCTCAAAGTTCTAAAGTATATATTGGAAAGACTGTGATGGTTTTCTCTTTGTAGGTTTCATTTTATACTGTGTACATGGAGGTCTGCTGGGAGCTCAGTCTACTTAACTACCTTGAAACCCTGTGGGAGCTAAAATCTAATTAGTTCAGGAGATCTTCTTCAGGATCTCCTGGAGAAGAGAGAGACTGTGAAGCTGGATTCTCTAGAAGGATACATGCAGTGCCCTGCAAGGCAATTGCTTTCAAGAAAGTCAGGGGTAAACTAATTAGGCAGATGAAGGATGTACCTATTTATATTACTCAGAACACTTGGTGGTATTTAAGAGTTCAGTATCTCTATAGTCATTGCATATATGTCCTCATGCCTGTTTTCAGACCACTTATGTTTATTATATTCTATTGTGTAAGTTAATTTAAAATGTTTATAGTCTAATGTTAAATGAAAGCATGATAAAAAATATTATCTGTAATAATCATATTTTTATGAAGCTATTACTTGAGGAGACCAAGTTGAAGGCATGTATAAATATCTCTCCTATGTGAATATAGCACTGTGAAGGATCACCAAGCTTGTTTTTATTACATCACTTGAGTGACTTTATTCATTCATAAAATTATAAACCATTCTTGCACAAGCTGCTCCAGAGCAGGTTGAGATAGAACTCTTTTTGCCTGAAAAGATGACAATGTTATTTGCTATATGAGCTGTCCCAGTGGACTGTGTGTAAAATATTACATGAAGTCTAGAGAAACACTTGGGAGGAAGGGATTGCAAGTCTGATCCTTCATCACATCAAAATACCTCTGCTGGACAGGATCTGGCTCAGGTTCCCTGGTGAGGAAAAACATTTAAAAACCTCATTCATCAAGGAGCTCCCTTCCATGGAATCAGACATCAGTGTGGGTGACTAGAGCATAACACAAGGATTGATGTGATCTCTTCCAGGGACTGATTCTGCCAGAGCTCCCGGCAGCTCTGAGAATGCCTACTTTACAGTTATAACCTTGGAACCTCAGTTATGATTTGGAAAAGTGCCTGATATACATCCATGGCCTCCACATGCATGCTCACACACAATCACCTCATGCATGTGAACACAAACACATACACATGCACACACACATATGCACACACAAACGTAAATATCTATACAGACATGTATAGAGAACACATATAAACAGTATTAATTGACTATATGAAAACTCTATAAGGTATATAGAAATACTAAATTGTACTTATGATAGTGGTTATGCTGAATCCAGCTTCATTTTTTATTTATTTTTTTCCATTTTTTATTAGATATTTTCTTCATTTACATTTCACATGTTCTCCAAAATTCTTTATCATATTGATGTTAAATTAAACATTATTCATATAATAATTTAGTGCTAGAAATATGAAATATATTTTTGTCTTTAATTCACTAAGGGATATGCATAAATTTGAATATGTTTGGAATTATTATGTCTTGGCACGTAGTTACTTAGAATTGTCTCTAGACTTCAGCTGCAGCATATATTAAAATGAACTGCTTATTTCCTGGAATATCTTTTTTTTAATTGACATAATTTCTTCCTCATTAGAAGATATATTAGCCTGACATATTTCTGACTTTGCACATCTCTGTACTTTCAGAAATCTGTTGTCTGATTGATAACTTGTCTATGTTGCCCTACATTATAAGTTTCCCTAGCCTGCAAGAAGGTGACTTCAGGTAGATCCTTTCAATGATCTCACTCTCCATAGATCTTTTACACTCATGTGGCCAATAGGATTTGCTATGGCTTTGATAATTGTTCTTTTGAGATAGAAGTGATTTAAATATCTATGCCCTAGTCTGTGTTGGGAGGCTGCAGATATCTTATGAGATTGACTAGGGGGGGACAATAGGGGGGACAAAAGAGTAGTGAGGTTATTTGGCATTTCCAATAAAGAGGACAGAGCTGTGATTTTTTCTCCTTCTTTGCTTAGGTGTCCTGAATACTATGTGGTAACCATATTCTTACATTCCTGCCATGCTGTCCCCCTTCACCACAGAACCAAAAGGAATGAGGTCACCTAGCCATAACTGGTATGCTAAAACTGAGACCAAAGAAATTTCTCTTCTTTTAAGCTTATCATTTCAAGCATTTTGTTACAGAAACACAACATAGACTGGCTCCCTGCAAGAGTGATCTAGTAGGAATCTGGAGTATACCCAGAAGCTTCAGCCCTACAACCACAAGCAATAGATTTCTGTGAACAGCCTAAATGAGATTGAAAAAAACCTCATGTGTCAAAGGAGCCTCGGTTCAGCTGGCACATTTATTTCATTCTTGCGACACACCAACCAAAAAGCCTTCTGGACATCTTGTAGATATTGGAGCTGTGAAATGGTGAAGTGGATATGTGAAGCTAAGTTTAAAGTGGCTTACTTTATAGAGACAGAACAATGAAGCAATGTTTCTGACAGCCTTCCCCAGCTTAATGGAAAGGACATAGGTAGGGAATTGGTTCTAATGCTTAGCTAATTAGGCTCCCAAAAGTGAGACTTCCAGATGCTGAGGGTCCCTGCTCCCAGCTGGCTTTGATTGGAAATAAATTGCCATACAGCCAATGACTGACCAGGGAAACAGAGGCATGACTTTTAGACTGAGGGAGAAGAGGAGGAGAATTGCCATGATAGAGGACAGATTTAAAGGGCCACTAACATTTAAGATTCCAGGAAAGTGATTTTTCCATTAGGTCTGGAGTGGCAGAGATGAAATATAGATTTTAAAAGATGTTAGCTCAGGAATACCAGAGGGGACTATGTGCTAGCCTTGGGGAAGTTTAGAAGTGCCCAGCCATTGAGCTAATAAAGGCATATTAGCTGGTGTGTGTGTGTGTGTGTGTGTGTGTGTGTGTGTGTGTGTGTGTATGTGTGTGTGTCTTTCATTTGTGACTCCAGGGCTTTTGGGTGGGTAAAGTGCATGGGAGACATGCTGGGAGCCAAAGCAGTTTAATTCAACACTGCACATAGTGGTGATTTAACAAGGTGTTTGTGATTTTATATGACTTATTTTCTTTAACAGAAGACTGAACAATACACACACTCATATTTATAATTTGAGAGACCTTTGGTGTTATCAAATATAGTCTACAGTGCTTTAATATGTAAAAAGTGAGTTTCAGGATAGTTAACATTTTAAAATATAATTTAGTTATATCCTGCTCACTGCTCCCCCTCCCAGGTTACCTCCTCCCATAATCCTTCCCCTGCCCCCTCTCCCCTTCTCTCTAAGTGTGTGGGACCTCCCCTGGGGTATCTGTCCTACCTGGTACTTCAAGTCTGTGGCAGGCTAGGTACTTCCTTTCCCACTGAGGTCTGACAAGGCAGTCCACCTAGAAGAACATATCTTATATATGGGCAGTAGCTTTTGGAACAGCCCTGGTTCTAGTTTTTCAGATCCCACATGAAGACAAAGCTGCATATCTGCTACATATGTGCAGCGAGGCCTAAGTCCAGCCTGTGTATGTTCTTTGGCCGGTGATTCAGACTCTGAGAGCCCCAAGAGTCCAGGTTAGTTGACTCTGTTGTTCTTCTTCTTGTGGAATTCCCATCCCCTTCGGGGCCCACAATCTTTCCTCAAGCTCTTCACTGATTTGCTGCGGGTGTCTGCATCTGTCTTAGTCAGATACTGGGTGGACAACATGCTCCTGTCTGCAAACATAACAGAGTGTCATTAATAGTATCAGGGACTGGTGCTTGCCCATGGGATGGGCAATTATTGTTTGTCCATTCCTTCAGTCTTTCTACTCCATCTTTCATGCCTGCATTTCTTGTAGACAGGATAAATTTTGTGTTGAAAATTTTGTGTGTGGGTTGGTGTCTCTGTTGCTCCACTGGGGTTCCTGCCTGGCTAAAGGAGATGGCCTTTTTAGGTTCCATATCCCCAATTTAGTGAGTCAGAGCTAAGGTCACTCCCATTGATTCTTGGGCACCTCCATTATTCCATGTCTTATCCTCTAGATGCCCCTCATTTCCTTACCATCAGTTGCCAATTTCCATTAATTTTCATGGACATCTAGCCATCTCTCCTGTCCTTCACCACACACAATCCTGAATCCCACCCATTCATCTCCCCACTCCCCCTCCCTCCCAATTCCCTTTCTATATATGCCTCTTATAACTACATTTTAATCAAATTACATGTCTAGCCAATGACTGGGACATGACTTAAGTCAAAATCTTGGTTAAGAGTTGCTTCTCTGTTAATTAAAATGGTAAGTCTTTTAAAAAGTTTTTATTTGTTTGTTTTTACCCTTTACTAAAGTTAATGAAACTGTAGGCAGTGACTGTCATTGCTACTGTGATATATAGCCCCGACACCCTTTAGGGATAAAGATCTTGTTTCTCTAACTGCTGGAAGGTTTATCATTAGACAGCCTTCAGCTATCATCCCTGTCACTAGAATTTGTCTGGGCAGGAGACTGCTGTCTTGGCCAGTGCCCAGGCCTCACAACCACAGACTGATGAAATAAGGAGAAGGCTTCTTCCCACAGTTTGAGGTGACCCTGAAGGACCTGTCTGTCCTGGAATTCCCCCTGGGCTCTACTGGAGTTTTCAGACATTGCACAGAACTGCTGGATCTCTGCCCAGTTTTACTTCCCCCTTTCCCATGTCTTGGTTCGGTGTGAGAACCAAACATGCCACCTCAAATACACTTCCTGACATATTTCAAGTTGATTATTCAAAAAAAAAAAAGCAGACTTTCACAGATACAGGAGTGACTGCAAAGCTATCCTTTCAGTCACCTACCTAATTCAGTGAACAGCAGATGCAGATGAAGCCTGTGTTGTGAACATTTCACTTTCTCTATAGAAAAAAATACCATTGAGATGCATGTGGATGGATGGCAATGACCTCAAGTGTACCTTACCTGGAAGACCACATGGCAGAAATGACATTGACTTCTAGAGTGGTCATCACTCACCTTTTATGGCCTGACTACCCACCTCCCCACAGCACCCAAGCCCTAGCCCTTTCTTTAGAGCAGAAGAGGATCCAGTCCTCTTGCTGGGCTTTGACTCATCTGTTGTCCATGTGTGGTTCCTTTCCTTAGGCTACTAACCAACTTTATCTGTTCCCTTCTCTCTGTCCCTGAAAAAGTTTATTTCATAAACTAATATTCTGACACTTCAGCAGGCAGATGGGGAAAGTAAGTTTTAAACTGCACTTCCCAGTGTGTGTGTGTGTGTGTGTGTGTGTGTGTGTGTGTGTGTGTGTGTATTTTATTGAGTTAGTAAAGTGCATGCCATGTAAGCATGGTGACCTGAGTTTGATTTCCAACACCCACAAAAAATCATGTGGAACTTAGGAACTGAGGAAATAGAGACAGAAGGATTCCTAAGCTCCACTATTCATCTAGTCTAGTTTACTCAGTGAGTACCAGGTTCATTGAATAATTCCATCTGATAAATAAAAGGTGGATGAATAGCTTTAGAAGGTGACACCTGATTAACCTTGGGATATATATATATATAAAATATATATAAAGATATACATATATAAAGATATATATATATAAAAAGAGAGAGAGAGAGAGAGAGAGAGAGAGAAGCTTTACAATCTCAATGGCAGCTCTGCTGGATATAATGATATAATAACACTGATCTCTGTTTCACGGTCAGCTTTTCAGCGATCTGATCTGCCTCAGAGAGATGTAATTACATCCCTTTAAAATCAGTAATATGAGAATTAACTAAAATAAAGCATTGAAAACCAATTTATTTTTTAGAAAAAACTCAAAAATGAGTATTGTTTTATTAATTTACATGTATTATTAATTGTTAGAATTATAAATCAAGAAAATAAATTTTGTATTATTTGGTTTAGGCATAGGTTATGGTAATTGAGAACCAAATTGGGTTATAGATCTAAAAATAAAACTTCATAACTGAATTTATTCAATTATTTTTAAAGATGGGCATTAAAATTTATTTTTTATTTTTTATTGAAATAGATTCTTTTTTTTTTTTTTTTTTTTTTTTTTTTTTTTTTTTTTTTTTTTTTTTTTTTTTTTTTTTGGTTTTTTGAGAGAGGGTTTCTCTGTATAGCCCTGGCTGTCCTGGAACTCACTTTGTAGACCAGGCTGGTCTCGAACTCAGAAATCCGCCTGCTTCTGTCTCCCAAGTGCTGGGATTAAAGGCGTGTACTTCTTTTCTCATAAATATATCCCAACCGTAGTTTCCCCTCCCTTGACACCTTTTGGCTCCTCCCACCTCCTTTTTCCTTCAGATCCACACACCCTCTATTTCCTTCCAAGAGACAGCAACCAAATAAAACAAAGCAAGATGCAATAAGACGATGCACACCACCTGATATCAAGGCTGGACAAGGCAACCCAATAGGAGTAAAGGGGGATTAAGAGCCAGCATAAGAGGCATAGATGCACCGCTCCGATTGTCAGAAGTCCCACAAAAACACCAAGGTAATGGCCATAATATACACACAGAGGAACCATGCAGGGTCAGTACTTGCCTTTAGATCTCTGTGAGCCTGTGTGAGTCCTGCTTGGTTGATTCAGTGGGTCATGTTCTCCTGATATTCCCCATCCTCCCCAATTCCTACATTCTTTCCGCCTTCTAATTTCTTCAAATCATAATATTTTAATAAAGCGTACCAAGATCCTCATGCTACTCTTCTGTCCTTATATATGTGTGTTTACTATGGGAAACTGGATAACTATATTCTTGCTATGCATGTGACTTACATCTGTTGTTCAAGCATCCCATATGGTTTAACATTTCTTCTTGATATTTCATATTTTAAAGAAAACATTTTGTTAATAGTTTCCTTAAAATAATGTAGGATAGATTTTAGGAAAACTTTTGGCAGTACTGAATGAGACTCATTTAATGAACAGTTTCCAAATTAACACATGGTTAAATTCCAAATTACAATAAGCTATTTTTCTTTCATGTACCATTCTTTGGTGCATTGCAACTAAGTTTTCTGATAAAAATGCTTAATATGGTGTATTTAAGTACATTTCATATAAGAACACACTATTATATACTTCAATTTGTGTGAACCTTAAGACTTTTATGCAAATGAAGAGGTATTTATTACATTAACTAAAAGGTAGAGTTAAAATTTAATAAAATATCATAGTCTACAAAGACTAGGCACTTGGAAATTTCATTATTTTGCATTTAACAGGAATTACAGATTTGAATATTATAAGGAGTTTTGCTTTAAAAATAATAAAAAAGATTGCACTTCAAAAACATACTCTTTATAAGTAAATAGAAATGACACAATAATGCATGTTCTATTAGGAATATGTATGAATTATATCAATATACTGCAAGGACAGTCATTCTTTCTCTGTTTTTAAAAACTGGCTTATATAATACTGAACTTTTCACTCATAACAAATATAGCCATGTTGCTTTGTAAGAAAAAGTATTATTTTAAAAATATTTATAGACCTTCAATAGATCCTAAATTATATGTCAGCAGATACTTGTTTTGAAAATGTCAGAAATTACAGTTATTATCTGTCCTTTGTTTTATTCTCAAAAGTATACTAATTTGGACATTTGGGACCCCTGCTTAGTTACAAATAGGAAATAATTTTACATTGTTGTGCTAGGCTAACACAAGATGAAAACATCCCACTGGTAGCTAAAATGGGTAGGTAATGGGATGTTTTGGGGAAAAGAAGATGATTTCATCACAATTGTAAGAAGAGGAAGAGTTATCAAAGAAAGGAAATAGGAAATATATTTCAGGAGGCTGAAGAATATTAAGCAGCACAGAACTATCTCAGTACATTTCAGATAAGAACACACTATTATATACTTCAATTTGTGTGAACCATAGTCAAATCTCATCCACAAGAGAAGCAATGCCATTAGAGATGCATAAGATTATTGAAAATGTAATCACATTAAATGGTGACTACATTACAGTGCTTCATCTGGGGTAGTTACTGAATATGATTGACTGATGGGTATGTGGAAGACTGCTTTCCAAACACATCTGTCCTCTTATTATTATATTGTGAGTGACAAATTTCCTGCTCCAGTTTGATCCTTAGCCTGTGTTCTGCTTTCCCACATGGCTCTCATAGATAAAGAAAAGTTCTATTAATTCCCACGCCTCCACTCTGTAGCAGACTACAGATATAAATAAACTGCCATGTCCACATATTTGTGGCTTGATTACCTAACTGTTGAAAATATCTCTCCCACAAAGACCTAAACCATGTCTATTCCCTCTCAATAAGGTTTCAATGACAAAGCAAATCAATTGAACCAAAGGTCATCACAGAGAACCAATTGCTTACAGAGAATGGGTGAAAGGTTTCTGGTAGAAGGACTGAGAAATCTTCACCCCACATGGGTGGGGCTCCTTTTAGTTAGCACACCCCAGCCTATGCTCTCTAACAGTTTCCCAAGACCCCAAGGGTACCTGGGACTAGGGTTGAGTTTCACACCTATGGAGGTAGGCATGACTGGACACTCAGTGAAATTCCAGGACCCTCCCCAGCCCCTAACTCAACTAGGGAATTTCAACAGATACAGACCCAGTAATGACTAAGTCTCATAAGCAAACACAGAGGATCTGGAAAAGACATTGCATCCTTTGTTCAGAAGACCTAATTCAATGACACCAAGGCTAAGATGAGCTTCACAGTCTGAAATAAGGATGCCTACAATGACAAGCTGGCAGAATAGTTATAAATAACACAAGGATGAATGCTTTTATGGGTGCTAAGTTGTCAACTCTGTACAAAAAGAATTGTTCCTTAACATATATCAGCACATCAGCTCACAAAACAGAATAAAACCAAGGGTTTTCACATCATCTATTCATTTTTATGAATGGAGAAACTGGACAAAAATAGTTTATTCTTGATTTCAAAAGCAACAGAATAAGAAAAGAATGAGTGAGGGTAAAATCACCCTTTTAACATTTAAGTAAATGAAGAGGATGGGGTTAAAGGAGACACAGACATTGTCAGAACAAAAAGGTTTGGGATCTACCCCATGGGCTAGCACCAAACCATGTCACTATTACCAATGCTATGTTGTACTTGAAGACAGGAGACTGGCATAGCTATCCTTTGAGAGGTTCTACTAGAAGCTGACTGAGACAGATGAGGTTAGGGAACAACAGTATCAACTATCCCAGACCATTCAGGGCTCCCAGGGACTAAGCCACCAACCAGAAAGCGTACATGGATAGTCCTTCACTACATATGTAGCAGAGAACTGCCATGTCTGGCCTCACTGGGAGAGGATGTACTTTATCCTGTAGAAAATTGGTGCACCAAGGAAGGGGGATGAAAGCAGTGTGAGGTGGGAGTGGGTGTGTGTATGAAGGAGCACCCTCTCAGAAGTGAAAGGGACAGGGTATGGGGTGAAGAACTCATAGAGGGGGAACCAGGAAGGAGGCAACATTTGGAATGTAAATAAATAAATAAATAAATAAATAAATAAATAAATAAATAAAAAGTATCGATTAAAATATAGTTATATTTGCTAAACCCCTTCTAGTTCACTCTTTTCTACCTCAGCCCACTAGTCAAAAGCCACTCTGTTAGTTTAATTCTGGACCATTCTTACCTTCATTACTACTTATACTTGATCCTGCTTCTTTACCAACTGTACAAATATTGCTTAAGTGATGTTGTATGACCAAATGTAATCAATACTTTATATTTCCCCAAGTCCCAGTTGCTCCCACTCTTTGGCATAAAGTCTACACTCTTCATCAAGGCATTCTAGTGCCATATGATTTGCTCCCTTTCAAGTTCTCAGTTTCACCCTTCATCATCATAAGTAGGCACCTTCACCTCCACTCTCTGGATAAACCATATGGACCTTCACTGACCATGCAATTGCTCACAGGGGCTTCTGACTAGCTCTTAGAGCAGAGTGAAGAACTCCTAATCACTGGGGTTCCATTAACAGAATATCTCATACTGTTTTATAAGCCTTTGTTTATTAGTCCAGTTTTCACATTAATGGAGCTAAGGTCCCAGAAGGCTAGTCTTCTGTGTGTGATAGAGAATGGTAATTAAGTGACTGTTGAGTGAATAAAAGATCAACTTACACATGTGACCCAGGAGGTTCCAGGAGGAGAACCTTTTATTTTTGTTTTTTTGATCCTTTAATGTCCATTTCATCCTATGAATTCTATTTAGTATACTATAATGTATCAAACACAACCTTATTTATGGATCTTGAAACTCTTTTTGATGTGTCACAGAGGATACATTCTTATTTATTGATCATCTACTTGATATCTGGCCTTGTACTAGATGTTTGGGACAGAGGAAAAGGAGGTAAATGCTACTCACCTACTACCACTGATGAAAACTAGACCTAAAACACATGACTGTCATCTGACATAGCATTTATAGCCTGGGGGGGGGAGGGATGGTTCTATGTAGTGTCCCTCCCCCAGTCATGGAAAGCCACATGTGGTGTGCCATCCAATGTCTTGTTAAGTAGCTCCCTAAGCTACCCAGGTGTCCTGCTGCCTGCCTCTACATCTTCCTGGACCCTGGCTCCACCCCGTTTACCTGCCTGCACCTGGAACAACCCACAATGCTTCAGGCTTCCCGCCAAATACCAGGCGCCTGAGCAGAACCGACTGGGGGGCGGGGCCTTCCCCCTTTTTCCTAAGAGACAGCCCAAAAATAAAGTATTCGATTTGATCAGCTATGTTGACTTAGCGGTCTTCTCCCCCTCCCCCTCAGTTTATCGGTTCAGCCCTGGGCCATCCCCCAGGGAACCCAGTCTGTGATGACAGGGGCCAACTGCAGGCAGTGGCCTCCTACAGTTCTAGGTTTTGATTTATGCATAAAGTCCAGACTTACTGAAGGCTACTGCTTTCTTCATTCTCACAGTTGGAGTAGATTTAATGCCTCTAGGAACTTGAGGAAAGTCCCAACAGGCTTTCTGACCAAGAAATTACCTTAAGAGCCATCTATCTGCTCTTCTACATGATTTATAGCTATCGTTAGCAAAATAAAATAAAATGAAATAAAATAAAGAAATTTTTTTCTCTGGCTTTAGCTCTTATTGTAATTGTTTTATTTTCATATGTGATAGAATTCTTTCTGTAAATGAATGTGATGTGATATTCTTTTCATAAAGGCTCTTATGTGAAGGACCCCATGAACATGGAGGATGGAAGTACTGAGTTAACACTAACAGTTTCACAGAGTAGACATTTATAAAGTCTGATTTTCAGTGACAATGGACTCATTATAATCTTGTCTTCTCAGGACAACCTCTGTTCCCCTGTAGTGGCTATCCCTGGTTGTCAACTTGACTCTATTTGGAACGAGCTACAATCCAGAATTGGAAGGCTCACCAGTGACCCTAACCTGGAGGCTTGGAGATAGAAGTTTCTGATCTGGATCTAGACAGAGAGATCTCTGAGCTCAAGATCATCTGGGATTAAAGGTGTGAGATTAAGACAGAGAGATCTCCAAGCTCAAGATCATCTGGGATTAAAGGTGTGATGGCACACACTTTTAACCTGTTAAGGGTGTGATATCACACATCTTTAATCTGGGCTACACTTTCTGCTGGAGATCATATAAGGACACTGTAAGAAGGGAGACTAGCTCTCGCTCCTTCGCCTGTTCGCCGTGTGGGACTGAGTAACTGAGATCCTTGGACTTCCATTCACAGCTACTACTGAACCATTGTTGGGAATTGGTCTGCAAACTGTAAGTCATCAATAAACTCCGTAAGTTCTGTGACTCTAGAGAACCCTTACTAATACATCTCCATTGTTGCTGGTTGTTAATTAGTATGAGGTAGTTACATACCTTTTAGTGGGCTATCAAAAGGCTTCATTCTGAAATCTGAGCCAACAGAGTTAACATGGTCCATTTATAAACTGAGACTCTTGCGTAAATTCTTTCCCCCCCCCAATAGAATATTTTTAACTAAAAACAACAAATTGTTACAGTAAACAAGGGAACATTCTCTAGACACATGGTCATATCAAAAAAGTTTCTGGGTTTTTTACACTAAAAATAGACTTTTTATGAAATATACTCTGAGTATGCTTTTTCTTCCCAACCCACCCATATCCTCCTCATTTTCTCATCCATCCATATGTACTGTGGGAAACCAGGCCTTCAACAGCTCCTACCTGAGAGCCAATTAACCATTTGTTGGGAGCTGAGTCACCCCCCTCTTTCACACAAGGCTGCTCCTCAGAACCAGGTGGTCTTTTTGCCCTGAACTGACACCTAGGGCTATTATGGAAGAACCAGCATTCTGAGATAAGCAGGAGCCAGGACTCTGAAATAAATCACATGTCTCAAGCCTGCCATCTACATCCTCCCATATGTCCTTCGCTTTGAAGTCTTTGTTCTCCGTCCTCAGTTCCCCTTTTCCTGCTCTTTTTGCTGTGTGTATATAACTGGGTATTGTGCCTTAGTAAAATCAGACTATGACAAAAGCCTCCCAACGCATGGTCTTGCTTCTTTCTCTCTGCCCGGTTCTCTCTTTCAGACATCGGTCCTCCTCGTTCCCCCGGAATAACTAGGTCCTGCTGAGCAGGACAATCTACACCTCCTTTTTCTCTCTTTCATTAGAACATAATAAAAGCAGGCAACTGAAAAATGGTAATAAGATAAAATAAAAAACAAATAAGAATAGGACAAAACACACAAACAGGAAAGGAGCTAAAGAAAAGAGTAAGAAACATACAGACACAGAAACACACACAGAGAGAAAACAAAAACAAAATCAGAAACCATAATGCATAAGCAAAAGATCTTTGAGGTAATAAACAAACCAACCAACAAACAAAAATAAAAATTCCATTAAAAGCCCTGTGAGACAGAAAAACCTACTGCAGGGCACTGGGCCTGTCCTTAAAGCATGTTTTTGTATCCATCAGACTCCACTGGAGAAAAATTAAGTTTTCTTTACAAGCTGATGTCAATTGGGGGAGATAGCTTCTGGGTTAAGAATAGGGCTTCCACTTCTAGAAGCCCTGAGATGTTACATGGCTTATACATGATCAGGCCCTGTGTATGCTGTCATGTTCTCTGAGCACATATGTGTCAGTCCTGTTGTTGCTAGAAGGCCTTGCTTTCTTGATGCTATTCATATCATCCCTCTGTCTTTCTACCTACTCTTCTGTAGAGATCTGGGAGCCTTGAGGGGTGGGTTTGATAATTCTAGTACCCAAACCGAATAAAGACACAACAGAAAGAGAACTGCAGGTCAATACTCTGCTGGATTTTCAAAGATTTCTGCCTCCTCTTCCAAATGGCTTCCTAAACACAGTGGGGAGGGATTTTATAGAAACATCCCATTAAGGACTAAGTGTTCCAAGATCTCACACTTAGCATTTTATGCAGATTGTATCTCTGTATTTTTTTTTTCCTTATCTACTACAGGAGGAAGCTTCTTTTAATGGCCACAAAGCCACACTGATTAATGGTCATACAAAATTTCATCAAGAGTCATTTTAGTGCTACATTTCATTAGGAAAACAGTAGTAGTCTTGGGCTTTTTCCATAGGTCCTCCCAGGTAGTGTTATAAGGTCCACGGAGGGGGCCTCCCACTCGAGTCTCAGGAGTTCTCGCACCCGAAGAATCATGAAGGACCATCTTGATGCAATGTACACGAGGTGTTTATTTCACGGAGCTCCGCGGGCTGACACACTCCCCATGCAAGAGGTAGAAGAGTCAACCACGAGGCTCGCAAACTAGAAGTTTATATAGTGAATGGGGTGGGGGGTTGGGAAAATTGGGGTAGGGAATCAGGGAATTGGCGCGATTTCACATGATTGGCTAGTTCAAACATCAGCAAGAGCCCCCAGGTAGCAGTTATCCCATAGGGGGTTTTCCTGAGTCAGCTGAGGCCAGGCCAAATGGCCCATTACTCTCTTTGCATACCTTTTCTATCTCTACAACCGGTCAGTACCGGAGTGAATCAACAACTTTTGTTTACTTGCCTGTACCTGTCTCAGGCAAGTCTTCTTCAGCAACTGCTGTTTAAACCATAGGCCTCGTATATTATTTTCTTTCAGTGTTAGGCATGGGTCCCATTTCATGGAGTGGGCCTTACTTATAATTAGTAGTAACAGATCAACAGGTTTGCATCTGAGATCATTTTTACCTTTTTCCTCTGGTAGAATGAACACTAGCCAGTAGAAGTGAAGTCTCTAAGTAAGCACCAGTGTGATGTTTCTATAATCAGTGAGTTCTATAGCCATCTTCAGCAGGAGAGCCTTGCTGTCCATTTGTGGAGAAAAATCTATTGCATTGGAAACATTTTGGTTTGTTTGGGGAGTTTCCATGGAGTGTCATTGGCTAATAACTATACTAGATGTAATCCATTCCAGAAACTTAAGTTTTCTTTTTGTGATGAGAGTTGGTTCATTGTCAAATCCATTATTTAGTGATTCCAATTTAGATTTATTTTATATATGTATTTTTAAAATGTTTCTTCTATTACATTTCATATAAACCTTATAATGGCCCCTGGTGTTAACTGGCCCTCTTTGTATTCCCTTCTTTCTCTCTGCTTCCATCCTGGTCCCTGTGTTATCCTTGCATCTATGTCCTGTCTCTTCCTAATCCATCCATAAGTTCTCTTTCCTAAGGAGATCTTCTACACCTCCAGCCTATTCCCTCAGTCTCTGACTAATCTCTGCAGTTATAAAGACCTGCTTATTGAATACTCAATAGCTAACATCTACACAGAAGCAAATATTAGTCTTTTGGAGTCTGAGCTAACTCACTCAAGATTTTTTTAAAAAAAATAGCTCCACCTGTTTACCTGTGAATTTCATGTTTTTATTTTTGTTTCATTTTGTTTTTTGAAATGACCGAGTAGTAGTCCATTTTGTAAAGGTACTACATAATCTTTATCTATTCATCTAGTCTGTTTCCAATTTCTGGCTATGATGAATAGACCAGCAATGAACATAAATAACAAGTGTCTTTACAGTAGAATGAAGAGTTCTTTGGGTATATGCCAAAGAGTAGTATAGCTGAATCCTGAGGTAGATCAGTTCCCAGCTTCCCAATGAACTCTGTTACACTGCTTTTCATAGTGTCTGTACAAGTTTGCAGTCTCATTAGTAATGGGTGAGTGTTCCCCTTATCCCACATCCTGACTAGTAAGAACAGAGATTTTTTTTTTTATCTTGTTGATTTTGACTGTTGTAAAATGAAATCTCAAAGTATTTTGCATTTGCAAATTGTAGTTACTTAATGGCACCTGATTGAAGAATGTAGCTGTGGCAATGCTGACCACTAATACAGCATATAGCGAAGGTCTATTGTCCAGAGAGAACACTGACACAAGCCACACATGAACAAATCTCAAAATCAGTCCAAAAGAAATCAGACGCAAAAGAGTGTGTATTGGGTGGTTTTTTTTTTCCTTATTTTTCTTTTCCTTCTTATTTTTCCTTCTTTCCTTCCTTTCTTGTTTACAAATTTCAGTGTAAGTCAGTTTTTAGAGTCAGAAGTGAGATTTTATAATGTAGGCAGGCTAGGGATTGAGAAATAAACAGACATGATGTTTCTTTTGGGGACTTATGCAGGTGTTTCAAAATTCTTAGAAAAATGGTACTGTGACTGTAATATAAATTGAATTGCATTCTTTAAATAATTCATCTTAAGTTTTTTTCTTTCTTCAATTTTTTTGAGATAGGTCTCACTACATAGAACTACATGGTGTAGAAAATACTTTGAAGAACAGACTTTGTAGACCAGTCTAATTTTGACTTGGGGACCTGCTTACCTCTGCCCCTTAAGTGCTAGGATTAAAGGTAGATACATGATTTGTGAATTAGATATTAACAAATCCACTTTAAAATGGAATTACTGAACACAACATGATTACATTAGAGTAATATGTAATCAGTGCAAAAGAACTCATGGTGTTGTTTATATGTGATATTAAAATGTTAGTTTAATACAGAATATATTTATATAAATCAAAATAGGTCAATACACTCAATTGCAAGCATTTTAACTTTATTTTTGCCAATTTCATTAAAATATAATTATAAAACATCATCTTCCTCTAATCCCTTCCATGTCCAAATTCTCCAAGAGGTTTCAAATTCATGTCCTCTTTTACTTTGATTATTATTGGTGCATATATGCAAATAAATACTGTTGAAATACCTTGGGTATAACTTTCAGTTAGCATACTTCCTAGTTCTCTGGCTCTTCCAGTCTTTCTTCTTTCCCCATTTGGAGATGGCTCATGAGCCTTAGGTGTAGGGGTTATATTGTAGATCTATCAGTTTATTTTGAGCACACCTCAGTTAGTTGTTCTCTACATTCTGACCAGTTATGGGTTTCTGTAAAGATTTCCATTTGTTGCAAAAAAGTTTGCTTGCTGAACTGTGAAAGCTGTATTTATCTGTGGCTATAGACAAGTGTTAAGAATGGAGTCAGAGATACTAGTTTGAGAAAGTGGCAGTAGGTTTTCCTCCAAGATTCATGATCTCACAGATCATAGATAATTTGCTCAGTGTATAGTACCAGTCATGAATTACTTCCTGTTGAGTGGGTCTTAAGTCAAATGAGACAGAGACAGTGTGCTTGCCTCCAGGATATAAATGCCATTACTGTACCTTCGGGGCCATCTTGCAGTGCTGGTCATTGTATTTCAATGTATCACTGCTATTTACAACTGTTGATTACTTTTCCCCCTTAGTAGCTTTCATTTTCAGCATTTCTTAATTATTTTCTTAATTTACATTTCAACTGCTATCCCGAAAATCCCCTCCCCCCTGCCCCCTCCCTGCTCCCCTGCCCACCCACTCCCACTTCTTGGCCCTGGAGTTCCCCTGTATTGGGGCATATAAAGATTGCAGTACCAAGGGACCTCTCCTCCCAATGATAGCTTTCATTTTCAGTGTGATGGGATCTATTCCTCAGAATGCTGTTTAGACCAATCAAGTTCCATATTAGAAATGCATAATGTCTTAAGCAAGAAAGACTTACCTTTAACTTCTGGGAGGCAAAAGAGGGCCACAGCAATAGCCTACATGGGATTTCTTGAACTTCCCTGACCAACAACTCTAAATAATGTTTCTCAAACCTGGTACTGGAGTTGTTCTTAGATATGATTCTTGAGAATGGTATTATTATTACAAGTGGCATAACTTCATTTAAACTATACATACATATACAGAAACATGCACAAATACATGTAATGCAAATAATTTAGGATAAATAATGGTTTATTATGGCTTGTTCATAATCTTAATGTTATTTATACTGCTTTGCTCTCCTATGTAGCCTTTCTATTCCCTCCCCAGTTAACTTTCCGTCCATTTCTCCCTTATTATAACCTGCATTCTCCGACTCCCCCCTCTAGAGCACCTTTTCATCTCATATGATCCCTTTCTACTTTTTTAGTTTCTCTGGTGGCTCCAGGTTATTCACTAACAACTGAAGATTTCTAACTAGGAATCCAAAATGAGTGAAAACATTTGCAATTTGTCTTTCTGGATCTGAGTTACCACAATCAATATTAAGCTTTCAAGTTCCATTTATTCACAATTTCATTTTCATAATAGTGATAGCAGTCTATTGTATGTGTGTGTAGCACATCTTGTTATACACTCATCAGTTGAAGGACGTTTATGTTGTTTTATATATGTTGTGAATAGATCAGCAACAGCAACAAACATGACTGACAAAAATCTGTAGAGCAGGAGAGTAAGTCCTTTGGGCTTATACCAAGGAGATATTCAGCTGGGTCTTGTAGTAGATTTATTTTGAAATTCTTGAGGATTATCTAATCTGATTTCCACAGTGGCTGCATCGGTTTTCAGTCTTACCAACAGCAAATGAAGGTTTCTCCTCTAGAACCTCCTCACCAGCATTTGATATTGTCTCTTTTGTCATTGTTTTCACTGTAGTCTTCTTCCTTCTCCTCCCTTTCATTCTATGTTTAAAATTTTTTGTTCTTCAAAAGTTTATATCAAATATGGGCACTAAGAGTTTCAATATGCTAGTAGTCATTTTATAAATAGAATATATCTATTAAGCACTCTAGAAAAAATAAATTCTTATAAATGACTATTGAAATGCATGGAAATGGTTAAAACAAAAAGAGGAAAGAACAACAATGACGCTACATAGAAATGGTTTTAAAAGGAGGAAAAATATCAATGCAGCTTCATATAAATACATCAATAATTATCAAACACTTGGTTTTCTTAATCTTAGCCATTCTGCCTGGGGTATGATAAAAATCTCAAAATTGTTCTAGTTTACAGATTGTTCAGGATGATGAATCCTTTTAGTGGTCTAAATTGCCAGCATTTATTGAAAAATGTACACAAGCTCATCTGGAGTTTGCTAGTAGTTTAATATGAGGCAGGTGGCATCCACACAACTGTGATGTTTCCCTTGGGAGGCTCCCCACCCTTCATGAGTAACATTCACAGTCTCATCTCTAACACTAACATAGAAAAATTATGTTAAATAACTACTAGGATAGTCTCCTCTCCTTCCCAACACTAATTGAAATGCAATTTTCTCTCCCAGGACACTATCTCTCAGTGACCTTTCAACAGTTATTTATGAGGGTTCACCTTGCATTTGTTAATATTGCAAGAGGACCTACTCAAATTCTAGAATTATTTATCAATGTGGTTTTGCTTTGCTTATTGAGATACCACTTTATGAAAATCATATATTTATATTTTTCTTTGTGAAGAACTCTTTTGGATGAGTAGATAAACCACTATCTTAAAGGAATGTTTTGTAAATCACCATATATCTATTTGACTATGACTTGTATTCACTCTGAGATGATGTGACAATAACTCTCAGTTAGGTCTCCATGCTCAAGCTACCACTGGTCTTTTCTAACCTGCAAAGAGAAAAAAAAGCACCATAAACTTCTGACACTAAGGTAGAGGCAGATAAATGGTGATTTGTGTAAGAAGAAAGGCTTCCAGTGCGAAGTTCAGACATGAGATGAAATGGTTGAATTCTACTTACATTTCTTTTTTTTTTTTTAGATATTTTCTTCATTTACATTTCAAATGTTATCCCCAAAGTCCCCTATACACTCCCCCCACCCTGCTCCCCAACACACCCACTCCTGATTCCTGGCCCTGGCATTCCCCTGTATTGGGGCATATGATCTTCCCAAGACCAAGGACCTCTCCTCCCAATGATGGCCAACTAGGCCATCTTCTGCTACACATGCAGCTAGAGACATGAGGTCTGGGGTATTGGTTAGTTCATATTGTTGTTCCTCCTATAGGGTTGTAGACCCTTCAGCTCCTTGTGTACTTTCTCTAGCTCCTTCATTAGGGGCCTTGTGTTCCATCCTATACATGACTGTAAGCATCCACTTCTGTATTTGCCAGTCATTGGCATAGCCTCCCAAGAGATAGCTATGTCAGTGTTCTAGCAGCAAAATCTTTCTGACATTTGCAATAGTGTCTGGGTCTAGTAGTTGTATATAAGTAGGATCTCCAGGTGGGGCAGTATCTGAATGCTCTTTCCTTCCATCTCAGCTCTGAACTTTGACTCTGTAACTCCTTCCATGGGTATTTTGTTCCACATTCTAAGAAGGACCGAAATATCTACACTTTGGTCTTCCTTCTTCTTGGGTTTTATGTCCTTTGCAAATGGTATCTTGGATATTCTAAGTTTCTGGACTAATATACACTGATAAGTGAGTACATATCATCTGTGTTCTTTTGTGATTGGGTTACCTCACTCAGGATGATATCCTCCAGATGCATCTATTTGCCTAAGAATTTCATGAATTCATTGTTTTTAATTGCTGAGTAGTACTCCATTGTGTAAATGTACCACATTTTCCGTATCCATTCCTCTGTTGAGGGATATCTGGGTTCTTTCTAGCTTCTGACTATTATAAATAAGGGTGTTATGAACATAGTGGAGCATGTGTCCTTATTATAAGTTGAAATATCTTCTGGGTTTATGCCCAGGAGAGGAACTGCTGGATCTTCTGGTAGAACTATGTCCATTTTTCTGAGGAACCCCCACACTGCTTTCCAGAGTGGTTATACTAGCTTGCAATCCCACCAACAATAAAGGCCTGTTTCTCTTTCTCCACATCCACTCCAGCATCTGCTGTCACCTGAATTTTTTATCTTAGCCATTCTGACTGGTGTGAGGTAGAATCTCAGGGTTGTTTTGATTTGCATGTCCCTGATTATTAAGGATGTTGGACATTTTTTCAGGTACTTCTCAGCTGTTCAGTATTCCTCTGTTGAGAATTCTTTGTTTAGCTCTGTACCACATTTTCTTAATAGGGTTATTTGATTTTCTGGAATCCATCTTCTTGAGTTCGTTACATATATTTGGATATTTGTCTCCTATCTGATTTAGGGTTGGTAAAGATCCTTTCCCAATTTGTTGGTCGCTTTTCTGTCTTATTAACAGTGTTTTGTTGTTGTTGTTGTTGTTGTTGTTGTTTTGTTGTTGTTTTTTACCTTTCAGAACCTTTGCAATTTTATGAAGTCCCATTTGTCAATTCTTGATCTTACAGCACAAGCTATTGCTGTTCTGTTCAGGAATTTTTCCCCTGTGCCCATATCTTTGAGGCTTCTTTTCACTTTATCCTCTATAAGTTTCAGTCTCTGGTTTTAAGTGGAATTCCTTTATCCACTTTGATTTGAGCTTTGTACAAGGAGATAAGAATTCATCAATTCACATTCTTTTACATGATAACTGCCAGTTGTGCCAGCACCATTTGTTGAAAATGCTGTCTTTTTTCTACTGGATGTTTTTAGCTACTTTGTCAAAAAGCAAGTGACCGTAGGGTGTAAGTTGATTTCTGGGTCTTCAATTCTATTCCATTGATCTACCTGCTTGTCACTGTACCAGTACCATGCACTTTTTTTTTTCTTTAATCATACTTGCTCTATAGTACAGCTTGAAGTCAGGCATGGTGATTCCACCAGAGGTTCTTTTATTGTTGAGAATAACTTTTGATATCCTAGGGTTTTTGTTATTCCAGATGAATTTGCAAATTGCCCTTTCTAACTCAGTGAAGAATTGAGTTGGAATTTTGATGGGGATTGCATTGAATCTGTNCCCCTTTAGCTCCTTGGGTACTTTCTCTAGCTCCTTCTTCCTTGGGAACCCTGTGTTCCATCTAAAAGCTGACCGTGAGCTTCCGCCTCCATGTTTGCCAGGGATTGGTCTGTTTTCCCCCGAGACCGCTATATCCGGGCCCTTTCAGCACCATCTTGCTGGCATATGATATAGTGTCTATGTTTGGTGACTGATTGTGTCACCTGAATTTTTTATCTTAGCCATTCTGACTGGTGTGAGGTAGAATCTCAGGGTTGTTTTGATTTGCATGTCCCTGATTATTAAGGATGTTGGACATTTTTTCAGGTACTTCTCAGCTGTTCAGTATTCCTCTGTTGAGAATTCTTTGTTTAGCTCTGTACCACATTTTCTTAATAGGGTTATTTGATTTTCTGGAATCCATCTTCTTGAGTTCGTTACATATATTTGGATATTTGTCTCCTATCTGATTTAGGGTTGGTAAAGATCCTTTCCCAATTTGTTGGTCGCTTTTCTGTCTTATTAACAGTGTTTTGGTTTTTTTTTTGTTGTTGTTGTTGTTTTGTTGTTGTTTTTTACCTTTCAGAACCTTTGCAATTTTATGAAGTCCCATTTGTCAATTCTTGATCTTACAGCACAAGCTATTGCTGTTCTGTTCAGGAATTTTTCCCCTGTGCCCATATCTTTGAGGCTTCTTTTCACTTTATCCTCTATAAGTTTCAGTCTCTGGTTTTAAGTGGAATTCTTTATCCACTTTGATTTGAGCTTTGTACAAGGAGATAAGAATTCATCAATTCACATTCTTTTACATGATAACTGCCAGTTGTGCCAGCACCATTTGTTGAAAATGCTGTCTTTTTTTTACTGGATGTTTTTAGCTACTTTGTCAAAAAGCAAGTGACCGTAGGGTGTAAGTTGATTTCTGGGTCTTCAATTCTATTCCATTGATCTACCTGCTTGTCACTGTACCAGTACCATGCACTTTTTTTTTTTCTTTAATCATACTTGCTCTATAGTACAGCTTGAAGTCAGGCATGGTGATTCCACCAGAGGTTCTTTTATTGTTGAGAATAACTTTTGATATCCTAGGGTTTTTGTTATTCCAGATGAATTTGCAAATTGCCCTTTCTAACTCAGTGAAGAATTGAGTTGGAATTTTGATGGGGATTGCATTGAATCTGTAGATTATTTTCAGCAAGATAGACATTTTTACTATATTAACCCTGCCAGTCCCTGAGCAAGGGAGATCTTTTCATCCTCTGAGATATTCTTTGATTTCTTTCTTCAGAGACTTGAAGTTCTTATCATACAGATCTTTTCACTTCCTAATCTCTGGTATTAGATGTTCTATCTGTCTCTGGCTTGAGCTTATTCTTTCTGTGATTCTTTAGCCTCTGTCAGCACTCCTGGGAGTCCAACTCTCTCCTGTATCCCAGTGGTCAGAAAACTCTCTGCAGGCAAACTCTCCTCTTTTAGGGATGGTGCACAGAGGTCTGGAGCTCAGCTCTGCCTCCTGGCTGAAGATGAAGGCCTGAAAGTGATCCTGTCCCAGAAGCTATGTTGCTTCTGCAGCCAGCATGCTCTCCCTTGCAGACTGTTCTCTGAGGGATCCAGGATACAAGATGACATTCTCACCTGGTCCTGAGGTCATAGCCCTTCCTGGAGGCTGACTCTCCTCTGGCGGGGAAAGTGCGCAGATGTCTGGAGGTTTTTTTCTTAAATGGGGTAAATTTATTCAACTAATCCTGCCTAAAAATCATTGTAGTATTTGAAGCAAGTCCATACTTGGAAAGTGAGCAAGTTTCTTAGTTTTAAATTATTATTAAGATGAAATAATAGTTAACTCTCTTATAAGAATCACAATATGACTTTGTAAGAGTTTCAGTAATGATAAAAAGGAAATGTGCATTATAGAAATTGAAAAATAAATTAACATCAAGGGTATTGCTGAAGTAGGAGGGGAATCTGTCTCTGACTTTTTGTTTGCAATTGGATCCCCTTCCCTTAGCTGGATTGCCTAAATGGCCCTCAGTGGGAAAGGATGCCCTTTGTCCTCCTGTGACTGGATGTCCCAGGGTAGGGTGGTACTGAAGAGGGCTTTCCATTTTCTGGGGAGAACAGAGTAATTGGGGAGGCATTTGTAGGGGTAGTACTAGAGTTGGGGAAGAAGGGGGCTGTGATAATAATGTCAAGTGAATTAATAAATTAATTAGTCATATAATGTTGCTGGCTACCATTATTGCCTCATGTTGAAAGACTGATATATGTGGATGATCAGAAAAGGACAGGACATTTACTGCTGTTGTGGCACTGTCTTCTTATTTGGGTGGTTATTGTATGGTTTTTGTAGTTCTAGTTTTGAAATAATTTATATTGACATTTAAAAAAAAACAATTGATAAATTAAGAGATGCATCCTAGGCTAGGTTCCTGAAGACCCAACCTAGTGTAGCTCTTCATCCTTGCTTAACTGTTCTGATGTAACAAAAAGTGCATATGTAGGACATCTCCCCTTAAACATTTCGCCTGCAAGTCTTCTCTTCAACAAAGTTGCCATGAGTCTGAACCATATCCATATGCTGGGAAATATAATATGACCTTGCGTCATATTGGAGTTAAAGCATTGAAGAGCTCTTCGCAAATCTGTAAGCAACCCTAGGATTTGATACCATAAAAATCATGGATGGACTTGGCAAAAGTAATTATAGAGGTAGACAGAATTGGACGCATGCAGACATTTGCACAAATTCTGTAGTTGTTTTACTGTGAAGGAGAGCGGAGATATTGGCAGTCACAGTTTGAAAAGTGAGATCAAGGAATTTTATTTCTTAAAGAAATACATGCTTTAACTAAGAAAAGATCCTACAGGGAAGGTGTAATTAAGAGCTCCATGGGACAGAAAAAGCCCTGCTCATGAGCAGGATGGATCTGGAGGATATCAACCTGAGTGAGGTAACCCAATCACCAAAGAACTCACATGATATGTACTCAATGATAAGTGGATATTAACTCAGAATCTCAGAACACCCAAGGTACAATTTGCAAAACACATGCAAATCAAGAAGAAGAAAGACCAGAGTGTGAATACTTCTTTTCTCCTTAGAACTGGGAACAAAATACCCATGGAAAGAGTTACAGAGACAAAGTTTGGAGCTAAGACAGAAGGAAGGACCATCCAGAGACTGCCTCACCCAGGGATCCATCCCATAATCTGCCACCAAAGGCAGACACTATTACCTATGCCAGCAAGATTTTGTTGACAGAACCCTGGTATAGGTCTCTCTTGTGAGTCTATGCCAGTTCCTGTCAAATACAGAAGTGGATGCTCATAGTCATCTATAGGATGGAACACAGGGCCCCCAATGGAGGAGCTAGAGAAAGTACACAAGATGCTGAAGGGGTCTGCAACCCTATAGGAGGAACAACAATATGAACTAACCAGTACCCCCAGAGCTCATGTCTCTAGCTGCATGTGTAGTAGAAGATGGCCTAGTTGGCCATCATTGGGAGGAGAGGCCCTTGGTCTTGGGAAGATCATATGCCCCAGTACAGGGGATGCCAGGGCCAGGGAGTTGGAGTGGGTGGGTAGGAGAGCACGGCGGGGAGAGTATATAGGGGACTTTTGGGATAGCATTTGAAATATAAATGAAGAAAATATCTAATAAAAATTGTCAAGAAGAAGAAGAAGACGAGGAGGAGCACTGTGGGACAGCAAAAGCCCTGATCCTGAACAAGCAGAAGAAGGCAGTCCTGGCAAGGGCATGCCAGTCAAGGTCTCAGTCTTCAGAACACCTATGCACTGCCAGAGAAGCTAGGGCTCCTTGCTTTGTGAGCACTCACTTACTTATGATGAGCTTGGCATTTGTTTTAAAATACAATTTAACTACATAAGACACATAAATGGCCAACAATAAATTTCAGTTATTAAACTGGCTCTCAATACTACCAGTTACAGGGAATGTGAAATGAAACTGTGGAGTTTTTAGTCGAAATGGTAGAACACTGTCACGCTTTGGGAAGGGAAATCATCCAATACAATGTGAACACCAGGCTCTTTCCTGAGCGGTAGTCCACATTGGAGTAGTGCTTCCAGGTCACTTTGGCTGCAGACAGGAGTCAGAATCAATCTGCTTATGCACCTAAGGGTTTGTTGGATCAGCCTTTTGCTTGTTACTGCTAATGCCATAAAGTTCAAGTTGATAGTAACAGAGATCTTGTTTTTAACAAAGCTAGAAATATTAAGTATCTGAGCTTTTATAGAAAAGCTTGCAAATCTTTTCTTATTTTTTTTGACTCAATTGAAGCACTTTTAGAAGAAAATAAAAATGGTTCCATTAAATGTGTAGGATTTTTATAAATTAAGAATAAAAATAAGTTATTTTATTACTTATATGAATATGAGCAGCTGCAGACATATATGTGCACTTCATGTATGGAGGAGCTAGGCAGGACAGAGGAAGAAATCAGACAACCTGGATCTTCAGTTACAGCCACCATGTGTGTCCTGGGGACTAAACACAGGTCTTTTGTAAGAGCAGCCAATGCTCTTAATCTCTGGGTCTTCTCTGCCCTTAATTCAACATTTTGTTAAAAATGAACTATTTAGGCAAGTTTGAAGGACAGGAAGCATTGTTTCCATTTTAATTCCCTTAAGTTTGACTCAGTGGTTTATTATTTCAGTGTTGGTAAATGATGAAAACAAACCACACGAGTCATAGCTATTAATATGCATCTCAGGGTGTATTTCCGTGCTTTTATGTGCTTTGTTTTAAGTTTCCTTGATTTAGCTTTTATTTGTTTTGGTGACTTGGCACTGATTTGGATTGGCTGGAGTAACATTTGGGACACTAAATAAAAACAGTTTCCAGATGGTGGTATAGCAAGGAGTAGTGACACATTACTGTTCCTTTAGTTTTTCTCCTTATTTTTATTTCAATAAACTTCTTCAGAGCAATTTTATGTTTAGAGGGAATGGCAGTGGAAAGTACACAGAGTTCCCAAGTGCTCTGGTGATGCACACTCTGAAGTTTCTCCACAATCAACAATTCTCATGAATTTTGGTGGAACAATTGTTCCCATCACAGACCTGAACTGCAACAGCACATTGTTACACTAAAAGCCTGTAGATATCTCTGGGGTTTGTTCTTGCTGCTGCACACACTATTGTGAAAGAATACTGACATGTAATTGTAGTTATCCTAAACCATCCTGAAGAGTAGATTACTGCATCAAAGCCCCTGTACTGGATTATTCCCCTCCCTTACAGCATCCTCTGCCATGAATAGGCAGTTTTATTTTTTTTTCTTTTCATGCTTTTTAATTTTCTAGACAACCATACAGTTAGAGTCAAACACTATATAACATTTTCAGAATTCTTATTTTTAATTTTCAGCACGCATTTAAGTTCCTGTATGTCTTTCCATGGTTTGATAGCTCATTTCATCTTATGTTTGTGTATGTGTGCTTGTGTATATGGTGCTGTGCCAGAGAACAATCTCACTGTAGTTCTTCTTTTTCCTTTTGGAGACTAAGGCTCTCACTGGACTAGAACCCATGACCTAGGCTGGCTGGTCATCCAATGCAGAGATCATTTGCCTGTCCCCATTCCCAGCACTGGGATTGCATGTTCACACATCCATGAATTTTAAAAACTATGTTCTCTGAAGATTGAACTCAGGTCAAAGATATGTGTCTAGAATCAAATTGAAGTTTGATTCACTTTAGAGATGGATGATGTTATTTTTACTGAATGTACCACAATTGATAAATACACCCAAGACAGTGCAATTTATCGATTTAAGTTTGAACAAAGCTTCTGGTTTAATTTCCATAATTTCATCTACTGTGACTTGCTTTTCCTCTGAGCTTGAGAGATTCTGTCTTTGAGGAATTTATGCATTCCTTCCAGGTTATCAAATTCATTATCATAGAGCTTCTGGTAACTGCTTGCTACTCTATGTATATGTAAATATGTGCAGTATAAATGATGTGCATATAATGTATATGTCTAATATATGTGCAGGCCAATGTGTGAGTACAGGTATGTGTAATATATGTGCAGGTCAATGTATGTGAGTACAGGTATGCCCATGTAGTATAATTACCCCCTAATTGATTAAATAATAAAGTCGACAAGAAGCCAATCACTGGGTGAGAAGGAAGTGGGCCTTCTTGGTTGGAAAGAGGAAGAGGAAAGGCAGAATGGGACTTCATTTTGGATGGTGGGAGCAAGACAGAAAAGATGTAGGCTGAGGGCTGTTAGTTCAGGTGGCTGAATCCACCAGGATCCTCCCTTGGAAGATTTCTAACATAGAATAGTTGGTGAATTTAGGATGCTAGCTTCTGTGCCCAATGACTGTGTTATCTGTGAATTCTTTTTTTTTTAATTTTTATTAGATATTTTCTTCATTTAAATTTTAAGTTCTAAACTAAGATTGTCTGGTGTTTGTACATTTCGGAGTGACTCAACTGAGCCCCAGGGAAAGGTGACCACAGTGGAGCATTGGGTTGGCAAGAGTGATCCCCAGCTAGCTGTGGACATTTGGGGGTGCTGAGTGGGCTTGGCAGCAGCCAGTCACGGAGAGGAGAGAATGATTTTGGAGCTCTGGAGAGGCAGAATCAGCTTTGGTTGGACAGGCTTTGGCAAAGGGAAATATGTGGTCCTAGGCTATGTACCAGGCTGGGAACAGACTGCAAATGCTGGCTAGTGCCTAGCTGGTGATAGCATGGATTGATTTTTAATACTACACCCAACATACCTATGCCAAGATGTGTGTTTGGAGGTCAGAGTGTCATTCTTTTTTGCTGAAAACAGTTCCCTTTCTTGTTCACTTCTGTGGCCTATGAGCTCGTAGGGGTTCTTCTGTCTTCTTTCTGCAGGGACATGAGTGTGCTGGTGTGCTGGGTGTCTGAGTTAACATTCTGGGCATGTAAACTAAAGTCCTAGTTTAAGATGCTTATATGGTAAGTGGTTTGAGCACTGAGTCATTGCTATAACTCTTATTGTCCTTTCAATGCTCAAAAATGATCCTCTTTTTTTTAATTTATGACATTAATAATTTCATCCTTACCCAGGGTTTTTCAGGTAGTCAGCTTAAGAACTTAAAAGTTTGATAGAACTCTGCACTAAACCCATCTGGTCCTGGGCTTTTATTGGTTGGGAGACTATTAATGACTACTTCTCTTTCTTTAGGAGATATAGGACTGTTTAGGTCATTAATCTGATCCTGGTTTAACTTTGGTACTTGGTATCTGTCTAGAAAGTTGTCCATTTCATCTAGCAGCCTTATTCATAATAGCCAGAAGCTGGAAAGAACCCAGATGTCCCTCAACAAAGGAATGGATACAGAAAATTTGGTACATTTACACAATGGAGTACTACTCAGCTATTAAAAACAATGAATTTATGAAATTCCTAGGCAAATGGATGGATCTGGAGGGTTTCATCCTGAGTGAGGTAACCCAATCACAAAAGAACTCACATAACATGTACTCACTGTTAAGTGGATATTAGCCCAGAATCCTAGACTACCCAAGATACAATTTTCTAAACACATGAACCTCAAGAAGAATGAAGATCAAAGTGTGGACACTTCGCCCCTTCCTAGAATTAAGAACAAAGCACACATTGAAGGAGTTACAAAGATCAAGTGTGGAGCTGAAACAAAAGGATGGACCAACCAGTGACTGCTACAGCCAGGGATCCACCCCATAATCAGCCACTAAACACAGACAGACACTATTGCATGCCCCAGCAAGATAGTGCTGAAAGGGCCCTGATATAGCTGTCTTGTGGGAGGCTATACCAGTGCCTGGCAAGTACAGAAGTGGATGCTCACAGTCAGCTCTTAGGTGGAACACAGGGTTCCCAAGGAAGAAGCTAGAGAAAGAACCCAAGGAGCTGAAGGGCTCTCCAACCCTATAGGTGGAAGAACAATATGAACTAACTAGTATCCCCAGAGCTCGTGTCTCTAGCTGCATATATAGCAGAAGATGGCCTACTTGGCCATCATTGGGATAAGAGGCCCTTTGGTCATGCAAACTTTATATGCCCCAGTACAGGGGAACACCAGGGCCAAGATGTGGGAGTGGGGGGGTAGGGAAGCAGGGCGGGGGATCGGGGAGGGTCTAGGGGACTTTCAGGATAACATTTGAAATGTAAATGAAGAAAATATCTAATAAAAATTGAAAAAAAAGAACTTAAAATTTATGAGCTTTCCACACATCCACACTTTTGCTTCACTGATTTTCAGTGTGATTTTCTGTGCTTGACTTCATTTATTTTTGTCCAGTTTTTATTATATATTTTACAATTCAATTTTGGGTAAGACTTACTGTTTCTTTTTTAGTTTTTAAGGTAGAATATTACATTATTTTATTATTTTTAATATTATTAAATGTACTTCCTTCTAAACACTGCTAATACCAAAATAAAACATTTTGATAAGTAGCATTATAGGTATTTTAAATTTTCTTGCAGTATTTTAGTAAATGTGATGTTTAGAAATATACTTTTCCATCTCAAAATATTTGGGGATTTCTAGTTACCATTTTGCTATTGATTTCTCCTCTTAAACCACAGCATAAGAAACACTCTACCAGTTATAAATTTCCTCTCTTTCTTCTAAAATTATGGAGGGCATTTTGACAAACACAACTTCTCCTTTCATAGATGCTCTTTGTGTGGAGTGAGAAAGTTAACTTGCTTGATGACTGAGGGTCCATTTTAACGTGTTAATATGAAAACATGAGTGTGAATTCTATGTGCCCGCTTAAGAAGAGCCTTCAGTACTTGCAACCAAGCTGGTTTTTTTTCTTTCATCTTTTAAATGGCCAAATAAAGATGAGATGGGGTGCTTTCTGCCTGACCCAGCCTCTATGTCTGAGAATAGCTATTCTAGGGATGGCTTTGAAGATCAATCATCCTATCTTAAAGAACAGGAGGCGTTCAAAGGTCTTGATTTGAATACACATTGTCTATTATAACAGAGTATTCTAATTGCCTTACCCTGAAAAAGAAGAAAACAGCTACTCTGAGGTAATAATGATTTTCCTGTGTTTAAGGGGTGAATGTAGATGTCTTCAATGAATCATCATCTATGGAAAATAAACTTCCTCTGTCAGAGACCATTAGGTTTCCTTTCACTGAGTTGAGGAGTGGGGATTGGTCAGTTAGTCAGCAAGCGATTAGCTTATAGAGCTTTTCCACTAGCTGCTGCTGCCAACAATGGAAAGGCAAGTGCCATTTCTTAACACACTGCTTATTTTGGAAAAGTAAATTTGTCAGTTATGCATGTAGATGGCATAATTAACCGCTCAGCATAAAATGATTCAGGGAATGAGCAGACACATAGCACAATGATCTATTCCTTACCCTTATGTGCACTATGAACAGTCATAGTTATCATTCCAGAGTCCATCTTCAAACTTTGAATGACTCCTAAATTCCCCCATTATTTGAGAGCGTGGTTTATATTTATACTTTCTCAAACTTATTTACTTAATAACCCTTAAAAATACTACCATTTGAAAATAAAATGAAGTCTCTAATTTTTAACATATGAAATAGAAATGTGCTTTTATGATATTATTGCTGTGCTACTGTCTATTTGGTAAAGGGTTCTGGATTCATCATATCTATGTTGCTTAGAGGTGTCAATGCTTAAATGGTTTCTCCTTCTTGGTTTCAAGGCTCCCAAAAATATAAGGAACAGGAGCACCCTCACCAATAGTTTAAAAAAAAAAGTAAACTTGTTTGAAGACATTAACTTTAACATTATTTCTGTGTTAGTTTGAATAAGAATGGTCCCCATAGACGCATATGTTTGAGTACTTGGTCCCCAGTTGGTAGAATTGTTTGGGAAGGATTAGGAGGTGTGGACTTGGTGGATGACATGTGTCAATGAGGTGAGCTTTGAGGTTTTAAAAGACTTATCCCATTTCTAGCTTTCTCAATCTCTTACTTGTGGATCAAGATAAATATTCACAGTCAAGACTCTAGGACCATCCCCACCTGCCTGTCTGCCTTCTGCTATGCTCCTTGCCGTGATAGTCATAGACTCTAACACTATGGAGTTGTAAGCCCTAAGTTATTTCTTTTATAAGTTTCTTTGTTCATGGTTTCTCATCACAGCAACAGATAACTAAGTAAGTTATCTATGGAACATTAATGATTGTCTAAAACCATTGGTTCAGTGATAGTGGTTCTAAGATCCACATTGCATAAGTGCTCATTCCATTGTGCAAGTAAATACACATATGACAAAAGAAATTTTATCTAAGAATTATTGTGTGTTACAAAAGAAGTGAATAAGCCTAAAATGTTGAATTTGGTTAATAGCAAAGCAAGTTTTTAAAGACTAGCATAAACATGTTATCTTAGAAAAAAATTCATATAAGTATATATTTTATATATGTAAAAATTTTAGTGTATATTGATTCACAACCATATAATGCATATGTGAATGTATATATGTATATGTCTAAATACAAAACATGATTATAAAATGTGAAAATACTTGTGTACTTGGATTAAAAGTCAAGAAGACATCTTATATTTAAAGACATTAGTTTGAATTTTTCAGTATACATCAGCTTTTAAACAACTACCCTAGTTCATCAGATCTCAGATTAAGTTTATTCTTGATCTTATCAGTATCTACAAAATGGTTTCAATGAACTGTTCCTTCTGCTCTGCAACCCAATGTGTTTCCATGATTCATGGGAGATCCCAAGGTACTTGAATTAAAATAAATTACTAACATTAAGATTGACAATAAAGTATAAATTAAAATTATTTCAAGTAATTCTCAGGGTGCATATAAATCAAAAAAATGAGTAATACCTAATTTCATCATTTAGAATTAATGCCACTGAAAAATTTCATTTTTAGTATATGAATACTAGCAATTGATTATGTGTGTTTATATAGTCAGTATTTTCAATCCCTGGTGGATATCCAAATTGTCACAATATTCTGGAGATCATTGGTGAGATTTTAAATGTCTCCCCTCTACCCATTTCAAATCCATGTTGAAACTGCACACAAAAACTTATTTATAAGTTCTGACTATTTTTAATTGGAAACAAATTATTGGTTAAATTATATCCTCAGAATCAGAATTAGACTGAAGAAATTTTTTTAAAAATTAATTTGTTAGATAAAATGGATCAGGGTGATAAAATGCCCACTAAATATCAGAGAATTCTATATTTACATTAGAATTAGGATTTCAATTTTTTAAAAAATATATAGATTTAATATGATTAATATCAAATATGTATAAATGGTTATATATATACTGTATGCATACTTACACAACACACACCCTAGTGAGCAAAATACAAAGATTATACTGTGTATGTACAAACTACAAGAATGATTGAATTCAAGTTTTCAGGGTGATTGGATTGAACTAATTTGTTTTTCTCTTGTGATTACTTGTAAGGTGATGAAACCTATACACAATTCATAACTACACTACCTTTATAGTCTACTATTGTAACTTTGACCTTAACTTCTGTTTCCTAGTATTTGTTTTGTTTTGTATTTTAGTATTGTGTTTTGTAACATAGTATTTGTATTGTTCCCTTCACTTGGCTTGCACACATTTCTCTGTTTTATCCATTTTCAAGATTTTCTATTTCCCCTTGCTCTGAACTACACCCTCTCAACTATGTTCTTTCTCTCTTTGTTCTGGAGGGCTCATACTCAGGAAATGTAAAGATCAAGGTCAATCAACTGATAGTCTCTGAATAGATGGGCTCATCTTCTGGGTCTCTTTGCCTTTGTGAATTCTACTAATGTGTTTGGAAAAATCAGTCCAACTCTGCTTTCCTCTTCTTTCTTGCAATACCCCTTGACTAGTGGACCCAAGGTTTATTCTTACTCCAATTCAGCATTGATCTGCTTTTTGTGTTTCAAGTCTGTATTTATAGTACACTAAAAAGAAAATTTTATTTCAATGCCATGATTTGAAGCAAAAAAATTACTTTAAAGAAAACTTGTCTTTAATATTTTATATTTTGAAAATAACTGCTGTGTCTCCACACTTTCTTCCTGAGTCAATTTCTAGTGCCCACCGTACTCCATGTCTATAAAATCAAGAAAGTTGTGTGATGGCTATTTTTAAGTTTCATCTTGACACAATCAAACATTATCTGGGAATAGCTTCAATTGAAAAATTATTCAGGTTAGGTTGCCTATGGGTATCTGTGGGAGATTGCCTTGACTGATAATGTATGCAGGGAGATCCAGTTCACTGTGGATAGCAGCATTCTGAATGCAGAGTGTCAACATCTGTATTAGACTTGCGAAAACATGATAATATCAGTGTGAGAGAACTATGCAACTTCCATTTGTCTCTGCCTTGGATTTGATGTAACTAGCTGCTTAAGTTTCCTTCTTGGTTTTCTAGAAATGGTGAACTGTAACTTAGAATTATGGACCAAATGATCTCTTCCAGTCTTATGTATTATTGTTTTTAGAGCTATTTTAAAGAAGATGTATTTATTTTTATTTTTATGTGTATGAATGTAGTGTTACTGTGCCTCATATGTGTGCAGTGTCTTTGAAGGCCAAAATAGGGCACTAGATCCCTAAAGCTGTAGATAATGGATAGTTATTCATTACCATGTGGTGTGGGGCAGTGGGTGCCTAGAGAGTTGGTGCTGGGGGGGGGGGTCGTGGGAGAGAACCTGTGTCCCGCCAGAGGAAGCAGAAGGACTGCCACATACTTTCCATGCAACCCTGAGTGGGTGTCTGGCTGTGTGAAGTCACTAAACCCCAGCTAGAGTGGTGGACAAGGGACAGTATTAGGTACCAGGTTCTCAGCCTTGGGCATCCCAGACACCTCTGGACATTGAGGAAGAGCTGAGAACAGAATAGGAGCCCTGGGCACAGCTCAGTCAGCCCCAGGACCACAGGGAGGAGAAGGTACTGGTTGTTTCCCATGTGGGTGAGAGTCCTCGGTCCCTGGTTGGAGAACAGGAAGGCCTTCTGATGGTAGGTTAGATGCTCGGCTCATTAGGAGAAAGCCTATCCAATCTTTCAATCACAGTGGGCCTTGATGAGCAGAGACAGTCTATGGTTTTAGAGCTTTATTGTAGAAAGGCAAGGGAGAAAGAGAGAAGGTAGAAAGAAGGAGAAAGGCTGGACATGGCCATGTGCTCTCCACAAAGGGGAAAGAGAGAAAAGGAAGGCTAGAGATGAGTAAGAAAGGTGAAAGCTTAAAGACAATAAGGAGGGGCCAAGCAGCTCCTTTTAAAGTGGGCTGGGCTATCAGGTAACTGAACATACCTGTCTATTGTCAGGTAACTGTGGGGGTGGAGTCTAGCCAGAATGCCAGGAGCTTGGGAAATTGTGTGACTGATTGTCACAAACCTCTCCTTCAAGGGCTGTGGGGAGGTAATTACATGACAGGAGCCAGGTGCCCAGGAGGCGTGCCAGAACTCTTGTAGTCCCATGCAGGTGGAAATCTCCACCCACCGGGGCTCTGGAGTTCAACACCTATGATCACCTGACTGTCTGTGCTTAGCCCACTGCCCCACAATGTAGGTTCTTCTGTCTGCTGGAACAGCCACTGTTGTTAACTATTGAACCATCTCTCTAGGTTCCCATGTTTGTTTTGTATGAAGATGTTTTATCAGAATAAATGAAATAAACTATGACATGTTTGGAAACTTATGAGTAAGATAATTTAATACCTTCTTATATTATTAGACTGTGGAATTCATCAGGTAGGTTAATTAGAAAAGAAAAATAATCCTGTGGTGTACAGTTAATTGAAATTGATGTTTTCATTGTGCCCTGCTAGTTTTTCCAAATATTTATGAATGCACATGTGTGATTGTATCTGTATTATGTTTGTTTTACCTGTTACCAAAATTTTTATCCTCTTATTCTCTTTAGTAGATGTGAGAGTCAAACAATTGATTCATTTGAAACCTTATATGTTACTTTTTTAAACTTTGGAGTATCATTTATTCAGAGATACTTCTAGAAAATGAAGTCTCATAATTTCTTAAATATGTAGTATACTTCAAGTAACTAGAATTTCTTTCAATTGAATTTTCATGGTTGAGCTCAATGTACAAAGCCACTTATACTAAACAATATTATATCCACCTAGGTCTCTTAGTTAATAATTTTAGAAATAGTAATAGAGGAAATAAGACTTATTGATTATCTGATTCAGATTTGCTGCTATTCTGAGCACTTTGTGTGTAAGCTCTATATAATTCTCATGGCATCCGCATCACTGTAGCACTCTTCTGGCAATGAAACTCTAAGGCATCCAAACTTTGCTACAAGCAGTCAAGCTGGATCCACACATTATGCTAGCTTGAATTTGCAGACTCTTATCAGTCTCCCTACTCATCCTAAGTTCTTCACAGTATATGGGCAAAGAAATTGTAAAATGGCTGGTCTTGACAAAGGATGAAGTTCTACTACAACATTAGCTACGTTAAATATTACCCTGTCTGTTCTTATTCACTACCTGTAGCAAGAGATATATGTTTATAGAAGCCTTATGTATAATAGCCAGAAGCTGGAAACAACCCAGATGTCCCTCAACAGAGGAATGGATACAGAAAATGTGATACATTTACAGAATGGAGTAATACTCAGCTATTAAAAACAATTATTTCATTAAATTCAAAGGCAAATGGATGGAACTATAGAAATATCATCCTGAGGACATCACAGGAGGACACACAGGTATATAATCACTGAAAAGTTGATATTCGGAAGAAGGTCTGAATATCCATGATACAACTCACAGACCATATGAAGCTCAAGAAGAAGGAAAACAAACATTTGGATGCTTCAGTCCTACCAACAAAGAGGAACAAAATAATCACAGGAGGTAGAAGGTCGTAGAGTTTTGAGAGGAAGCAAGGAGGGGAGGTGAAAAGGGGGCAGGATCAGGTGTGGAAGGAGACTGGGAGATGTACAGGGGGTTAAGAAATTGAATAGAGGTATGGAGCAATGGAAGATGGGGGGACTGGGGGATAGCCACCAGAAAGTCCAGATGCTAGGAAAGCAAGGGGCTCCCAGGACCCAACTGGCATAATATTAGCCCAAATACCCAACAATGGGGACAGAAAACCTGCAGAGATCATATCCAGAGGTTAGACACAGCCCCTATTTGAGGAATGGGGCCACCCATCCATCTCAAAAAAAATTAATCCAGAATTGCTCCTGTCAAAAGGAAATACAGGGATAAAGAGTGGAGCAGAAACTTAAGGAAAGGGCATGCAGAGACTGCCCAGCCTGGGGATATATCACATATGCAGCCACCAAACCCAGACACTATTTCTGATGCCAAGAAGTGCTTGCTGACAGGAGCCTAATATAGCTGACCAATTCAGAGGCAGATGCTCAGCCAACCATTGGACTGAGCACAGGGACCCCATTGGAGGAGTTAGGGCAAGGACTGAAGGAGTTAAAGGAGTTTGCAACCCTATAAGAAGAAGAACATTATCAACAATCGAGACCTCCAAGAGTTCTCAGGGACTAAACCACCAACCAAAGAGTACACATGGAGGGACTCATGGCTCCAGCCACATTTGTAGCAGAGGATGGCCTTGTCTGGCATCAATGGCAGGAGAGGCCCTTGGTCCTGTGAAGGACTGATGCCCCACTGTAGGGAAAGCCAGGGTGGGGAGGTAGGACTGGATGGCTTGGTGAGGGAACACCCTCATAGAAGCAGGGGCACAGGGGATGGGATAGAAGGTTTTTGGAGGGAAAACTGTGAAGGAGAATAATATTTGAAATGTAAATAAATAAAATAATGATTAAAAAAAGATTTACAAAGACGGTTCTGCAAAATATTCACACACCAAGGTATTTTTCCTGCAGCTCCCTCCCCAGTACAATAATCTGTTTCTGAACATATGTTTCAGATAAACACTTCAGCTCTGTCATAACTTTGGGAGCCATAAGAACATGTATCAATAGATAAATGTGAGCTGTCATTACATAAGCAAAACCTCGTGTCATCTTTTAAGGATATCTTTTTAAATTTCTTTTTTTGGTGGGGGCCAAGAAGCACTTTTATTTTCAATGGGAAGAAGGAGATTGAGTTACACTTTGAAAGATCTCCTTAAATTTCTGTTATAGCAAGTTGCCCCCTGTAAGCCAGTGCTTGAAAATTCCCCTCTATTCTCTGCTGGCTTGACATTGGAAGGCAACTTTCAGAACATGAGGCAGGAACATCGTCCCTTCGAAATGTGCTCATGTGAAGACAGCATCTTTGCTTTCAGTCTCACCATAGGGCCACAAGGAGGAAGAGGTTTATGGGTGAAGGTCGGAGTTGCTACCTGGGCAAAATAAAAGTCACTTCATTGGATACAACTATACAGTACCTGTAGAAATAAAGCTTTACTGTAAAAGTGAAGGATGCGAGTTCTTTTTTATTTTTTTTCATAAACAATGCTCATTTATTGAAATTAGCTGATTGCATCCATTGGTCCAGCATCTGCTGATTGCACTCAATAAAGACCAAAATTTTTTAATCAAAATTTCACGTTTGCATGGACAGAATTCTGGAGCCAGTTCACCTACATAGTAGGACAGCTCTGTCCCATAGTGCTGGAGACCAGAAACCCAGAATTATATGACTTGCTTCTTGCTTAGCACCTAATAAGGTTTCAGTCAAAACATCTGTTGATATGAAATTACTCTACAGAATGTGAAAATAGCAATTTCTTTTTTTTCCAACTTTTATTAGATATATTCTTCATTTACATTTCACATGTTACCCCGAAAGTCACCTAAACCCTCCCCCATCCCCCGCCCTGCCCTCCCACCCACCCACTCCCACATATTGGCCCTGCATGACCAAGGAGCCTTTCTCCCCAATGATAGCCAATTAGGCCATCTTCTGCTATATATGCAGCTAGAGACATGAGCTTTGGGGGTACTAGTTAGTTCATGTTGTTCTTCCACCTATAGGGTTGAAGACCCCTTCAGCTCCTTGGGTAATTTCTCTAGCTTCTTCCTTGGGAACCCTGTGTTCCATCTAATAGCTGACTGTGAGCATCCACTTCTGTGTTTGACAGGCACTGGTATAGCCTCCCACGAAACAGCTATATCAGCACCTTTTCAGCACTATCTTGCTGGCACACGCAATAGTGTCTATGTTTGGTGGCTGACTATGGAATGGATCCCTGGCTGCAGCAGTCACTGGTTGGTCCATCCTTTTGATTCAGCTCCAAACTCTGTAACTCCTACAATATGTGCTTTGTTCTTAATTCTAAGAAGGGGCAAAGTGTCCACATTTTGATCTTCATTCCTCTTCAGTTTTATGTGGTTAGTAAATTGTATCTTAGGTAGTCTAGGTTTCTGGGCTAATATCCACTTATCAGTGAGTACATGTTATATGAGTACTTTTGTGATTGGGTTACCTTACTCAGAATGATGCCCTCCAGATCCATCCATTTGCCTAGGAATTTCATATACTCATTGTTTTTAATAGCTGAGTAGTACTCCATTGTGTAAATGTACCAAATTTTTTATATCCATTCCTCTGTTGAGGGACATCTGGGTTCTTTCCAGCTTCTGGCTATTATGAATAAGGCTGCTATGAACATAATGAAATATGTGTCCTTATTAGCATATGGAACATCTCTGGATATATGCCCAGTATAGGTATTACAAGATCTTCCCTTAGTACTATGTCCAATTTTATGAGGAACCGCCAGACTGATTTCCAGAGTGGTTGAACAAGCTTGAAGTCCCACCAACAATGGAAGAGTGTTCCTAGTTCTCCACAACCACGCGAGCATCTGCTGTCACCTGAATTTTTGATCTTAGCCATTCTGACTGGTGTGAGGTGGAATCTCGGGGATGTTTTGATTTGCATTTCCCTGATGATTAAGGATGTTGAACATTTTTTCAGGTGCTTCTCAGCCATTCTGTATTCCTCAGTTGAGAATTATTTGTTTACCTCTGTGCCCCAATTTTTAGTGGGGATATTTGATTTTCTGGGGTCCATCTTCTTGAGTTCTTTATATATATTGGATATCAGTCCCCTATATGATTTAGGATTGGTAAAGATCCTTTCCCAATCTGTTGGTGGCCCTTTTGTCTTGTTGACAGTATCTTTTGACTTACAGAAGCTTTGCAACTTTATGAGGTCCCATTTGTCAATTCTTGATCTTACAGCACAAGCCTTTGCTGTTCTATTCAGGAATTTTTCCCCAGTGCCCACAGTGGCTTTTCCCCACTTTCTCCTCTATAAGTTTCAGTGTCTCTGGTTTTATGTGGAGATCCTTAAACCACTTAGATTTGACCTTAGTACAAGGAGATAAGAATGGATCAATTCCCAGTATTCTACATGATAACCGCCAGTTGTGCCAGCACCATTTGTTGAAAATGCTGTCTCTTTTCCACTGGATAGTTTTAGCTCTCTTGTCAAATATCAGGTGACCATAGGTGGATTCATGTCTGGGTCTTCGATCCTATTTCATTGATCTATCTGTCTGTAGCTGTACCAGTACCATGCAGTTTTTATTATAATTGCTCTGTAGTACAGCTTGAGGTCAGGCATGGTGATTCCACCAGAGGTTCTCTTATTGTTGAGAAAAGTTTTTGCTAGCCTAGGTTTTTTGTTATTCCAGATGAACTTGCAAATTTTCTTTTCTAGATCCTTGAAGAATTGAGTTGGAATTTTGATGGGAATTGCATTGAATCTGTAGATTGCTTTAGGCAAGATAGCCATTTTACTATATTGATTCTGCCAATCCATGATCATGGGAGATCTTTCCATCTTCTGAGATCTTCCTCAATTTCTTTCTTCAGAGACTTGAAGTTCTTATCATACAAATCTTTCACTTCCTTCGTTAGAGTCACACCAAGATATTTTATATTGTTAGTGACTATTGTGAAAGGTGTTGTTTCCTTAATCTCTTTCTCAGCCCATTTATTTTTTGTATAGAGAAAGGCCATTGATTTGTTTGAGTTAATTCCATATCCAGCTACTGCACTAAAGCTGTTTATCAGGTTTAGGAGTTCTCTGGTGGAGTTTTTGGGGTCACTTATATATACTATCATGTCATCTGCAAATAGCGATAATTTGACTTCTTCCTTTACAATTTGTATCCCCTTGACCTTCTTTTGTTGTTGAATTGCTCTGGCTAGGACTTCAAGTACTATATTGAATAGGTAGAGAGAAAGTGGGCAGCCTTGTCTAGTCCCTGATTTTAGTGGGATTGCTTCCAGTTTCTCTCCATTTAATTTGATGTTGGCCACTGGGTTGCTGTAGATTGCTTTTATTATGTTGAGGTATGGGCCTTGAATTCCTGATCTTTCCAAGACTTTTATCATGAATGGGTGTTGGATTGTGTCAAATGCTTTCTCAACATCTAAGGAGATGATCATGTGGTTTTTGTCCTTGAGTTTATTTATATAGTGTATTACATTGATGGATTTCCGTATATTAAACCATCCCTGCATTCCTGGGATGAAGCCTACTTGGTCATGATGGATGATCGTTTTGATGTGTTCTTGGATTCGGTTAGTGAGGATTTTGTTGAGTATTTTTGTGTCGATATTCATAAGGGAAATTGGTCTGAAGTTCTCTATCTTTGTTGTGTCTTTATGTTTAGGTATCAAAGTAATTGTGGCTTCATAGAATGAATTGGGTAGTGTACCTTCAGATGCTATTTTGTTGAATAATTTGAGGAAAAACTGGAATTAGGTCCTCTTTGAAGGTCTGATAGAACTTTGCACTAAACCCATCTGGTCCTGGGCTTTTTTTGATTGGGAGACTATAAATGACTGCTTCTATTTCTTTAGGAGATATAGGGCTGTTTAGGTCATTATTCTGATCCTGGAACTTTGTTATCTCTCTAGAAAGTTATCCATTTCATCTAGATTTTCCAATTTTTTAGAATATAACCTTTGATAGAAGGATCTGATGGTGTTTTGAATTTCCTCAGGATCTGTTGCTATGTCTCCCTTTTCCTTTCTGATTTTGTTAATTAGGATGCTATCCCTGTGCCCCCTAGTGAGTCTGGCTAAGGGTTTATTTATCTTGTTGACTTTCTCCAAGAACCAGCTCCTGGTAGGATTGATTCTTTGAATAGTTCTCTTTGTTTCTACATGGTTGATTTCACCGGAGTTTGATTATTTCCTGCCGTCTACTCCTCTTAGGTGAATTTGCTTCCATTTGTTCTCCAGCTTGTAGATGTGCTGGCAAGCTACTAGTGTATGCTCTCTCCATTTTTTTTTTTTTTTTTTTTTTTTTTGTAGGAACTCAGAGCTATGAGTTTACCTCTTAGGAATGCTTTCATTGTGTCCCATAAGTTTGGGTATGTTGTGGTTTCGTTTTCATTATACTGTACTAAGTCTTTAATTTCTTTCTTCATTTCTTCCTTGACCAAGGTATCATTGAGTAGAATGTTGTTCTGTTTCCACATGAATGTTGGTGTTCTGCTAGTTATGTTGTTATTGAAGAACAGCCTTAATCCATGGTGATCTGATAGGATGCATGGGACAATTTCAATATTTTTGAATCTGTTGAGACCTGTTTTGTGGCCAATTATATGGTCAATTTTGGAGAAGGTGACATGAGGTGCTGAGAAAAGGGTTTATCTTTTTGTTTTAGGATGAAATATTCTGTAGATATCTGTTAAATCCTTTTGTTTCATAGCCTCTGTTAGTTTGACTGTGTCTCTGTTTAGTTTATGTTTTGAGGATCTGTCCATTAATAAGAGTGGGGTGTTGAAGTCTCCCACTATTATTGTGTGAGATGCGATGTGTGTTTTGAGCTTTACTAAAGTTTCTTTGATGAATGTGGTTGCCCTTGCATTTGGAGCATAGATATTCAGAATTGAGAGTTCCTCTTGAAAGATTTTAACTTTGATTAGTATGAAGTGCCCCTCTTTGTGTTTTTTGATAACTTTGGGTTGAAAGTCTATTTTATTCGATATTAGAATGGATACCCCAGCTTTTTTCTTCAGACTGTTTGCTTGGAAATTTGTTTTCCAGCCTTTCACTCTGGGGTAGTGTCTGTCTTTTTTCCTGAGGTGCATTTTCTGTAAGCAGCAAAACATTGGGTCCTTTTGTGTAGCCAGTCTGATAGTCTATGTCTTTTTATTGGGGAATTGAGTCCATTGATATTAAGAGATATTAAGGAAGAGTAATTGTTGCTTCCTGTCATTTTTGTTTTTAGAGTTGGGATTCTGTTCTTGTGGCTGTCTTCTCTTAGGTTTGTTGAAGGATTACTTTCTTGCTTTTTTTAGGGCATAGTTTCCGTCCTTGTATTGGTGTTTTTCTGTTATTATCCTTTGAAGGACTGGATTTGTGGAAAGATATTGTGTGAATTTGATTTTGTCATGGAATACTTTGGTTTCTCCATTTATGGTAAATGAGAGTTTTGCTGGGTATAGTAGCCTGGGCTGATATTTGTGTTCACTTAGTTTCTGTATATCTCTCCATGATCTTCTGGATTTCATAGTCTCAGGTGAGAAGTCTGGAGTAATTCTAATAGGCCTGCCTTTATATGTTACTTGACCTTTTTCCCTTACTGCTTTTAATATTCTATCTTTATTTAGTGTGTTTGTTGTTCTGATTATTATGTGTCGGGAGAAATTTCTTTTCTGGTCCAGCCTATTTGGAGTTCTGTACGCTCCTTGTATGTTTATGGGCATCTCATTCTTTAGATATGGAAAGTTTTCTTCTATGATTTTTTTTGAAGATATTTGCTGGCCCTTTAGTTTGAGAGTCTTCATTCTCATCTACTTCTATTATCTGTAAGTTTGGTCTTCTCATTGTGTCCTGGATTTCCTGGATGTTTTGAGTTAGGATCTTTTTGCATTTAGCATTTTCTTTGATTGTCATGTCTATGCTCCCTATGGAATCTTCTGTGCCTGAGATTCTCTCTTCTATCTCTTGTATTCTGTTGCTGATGCTTGTATCTATGGTTCCTGATTTTTTTTTCCTATCGTTTCTCTCTCCAGGGTTATCTCCTTTTGGGTTTTCTTTATTGTTTCTACTTCCTTTTTTAGGTCCTGAATGGTTTTGCTTAATTCCATCACCTGTTTGGTATTGTTTTCCTGTAACTCTCTAAGTTTTTCCTCTTTAAATGCTTCTAGTTGTTTATCTATGTTTTCCTGTATTTCCTTCTTATAGTCCTCCTTGGTCATCATGAAAAGTGACTTTAGATCCATGTCTTGCTTTTCCAGTGTGATGTTGTATCTAGGACTTGACATGGTGGGGAAGTTTGGTTCTGGTGATGCCAAGTACCCTTGGTTTCTGTTGCTTCTGTTCTTATCCTTTCCTCCTGCCATCTCTGCCTGAGGAGACCCGGCGCTGGTGCAGACCAGAAGGGACCCGCTGCCCTGGTCTGGCCCTTTGTCTATCTCCCAGCTGCTGTCTAAAGTCCCATGCGATTGGATTGGAACAGATGTTGTGTTCTGCTCACCTGTGGTCCCAAGTTCACTTGGAGAGTCCTGTAGGGCCCTTGGGAGAGTGCACAGCCCCTGCACCTGAGGCTAGCATGAAAATTTTTTATTAGAGATTTTCTTCATTTACATTTCAAGTGCTATCCCAAAGTCCCCTATACCCCCCCCACTGTGCTCCCCTACCCACTCACTCCCACTTCTTGGCCCTGGCATTCCACTGTACTGGGGCATATAAAGTTTGTTAGACAAAGGATTCTCTCTTCCCAATAATGGCCGACTAGGCCATCTTCTGCTACATATGCAGCTAGAGACCTGAGCTCTAGGGGTACTGGTTAATTCATATTGTTGTTCCATCTATAGGGTTGTAGACCCCTTTGGCTCTTAGGTACTTTCTCTAGCTCCTCCATTGGGGACCCTGTGTTCCATCCTATAGATGACTGTGAGCATCCACTTCTGTTATTTGCCAGGCACTGATAAAGCCTCAAAGGAGACAGCTATATCAGGATCCTTTCAGCAAAATCTTGCTGGCCTATGTAGTAGTGTCTGCATTTGGTGGCTGATTATGGGATGGTCCCCTGAGTGGGGCAGTCTCTGGATGGTCCAAACGTTGTCTCTGCAACTCCTTTCATGGATATTTTATTCCCTATTCTAGGGAGGAATGAAGTATCCACGCATTGGTCTTCCCATACCCGACCTCAAGCTGTACTATTGAGCAATTATGATTAAAAACGACATGGTACTGGTACAGCAACAGATAGGTTATCATGTAGAAGAATGGGAATTGATCCATTCTTATCTCTTTGTACAAAGCCCAAGTCTAAGTGGATCAAAGAACTCCACATAAAACCAGATACACTGACATTTATAGAGGGGAAAGTGGGGAAAATCCTTGAAGATATGGGCACAGGGGAAAAATTCCTAAACAGAACAGCAATGGCCTGTGCTGTAGGATTAAGAATTGACAAATGGGACCTCATAAAATTGCAAAGCTTCTGTAGGGCAAAAGATACTGTCAATAAGACAAAAAGGCCACCAATAGATTAGGTAATAATTTTTACCAATCCTAAATCTGATAGGGGAGTAATATCTAATATATACAAAGAGCTCAAGAAGCTGAACTCCAGAAATTCAAATAACCCCATTAAAAATGGGGTACAGAGCTAAACAAAGAATTATCAAGTGAGAAATGCCAAAGGGCTGAGAAGCACTTGAAAAAATGTTTAACATTCTTAATCATCAGGAAAATGGAAATCAAAACAACCCTGAGATTCAACCTCACACCAGTCAGAATGGCTAGGATCAAAAATGCAGGTGACAGCAGATGCTGGCAAGGATGTGGAGAAAGAGGAATACTCCTCCATTGCTAGTGGGAATGCAAGCTGGTACAACCACTCTGGAAATCAGTCTGGTGGTTCCTCAGAAAACTAGACATAGTACTACCAGAGATCCAGTAATACCTCTCCTGGGCATATACCCAGAAAATGTTCCTACTGGTAAAAAGGACACATGCTCTACTATGTTCATAGCAGCCCTATTTATAATAGCCAGAGCTGAAAAGAACCCAGATGTCCTTCAAGAGAGGAATGGATACAGAAAATGTGGTACATTTACACAATGGAGTACTACTCAGCTATTAAAAACAATGAATTTATGAAATTCTTGGGCAAATGGATGTATCTGGAGGATATCATCCTGAGTGAGTAACCCAATCACAAAAGAAATCACTTGATATGTACTCACTGATAAGTGGATATTAGCCCAGAAACCTAGAATACCCAAGATACAAGTTCCAAAATATAAGTATTTCTTAAGGCAGGTTTTGCAGCTGGAAATATTTTTGATAGAAATTTAAAATGCATTTAAAAAATATTCAATGGTGAAATATAGTAGATGAATTATATTAACTACTAAGAATAAAACAAATTTCTGTATAAGTGAATTTGTTATAATTGAAATTTAACACAGGAACTTTAGAACCTCTTCATTTCTCCCTTTAGCCTTGAGGGACACATTTATACATTGTCAATGGATAACTGAATCTTTCACCCTATAATCACACTATATCTTTTATGTAATTTCACAGGAGAAATTTTTTTTTCAATTTTTTATTAGCTATTTTCTTAATTTACATTTCAAATGCTATCCCGAAAGTTCCCCTCCCCTCCCCCTGCTCTGCTCCCCTGCCCACCCACTCCCACTTCTTGGCCCTGGCGTTCCCCTGTATTGGGGCATATAAAGATTGCAATACCAAGGGGCCTCTCCTCCCAATGATGGCCAACTAGGTACACAGGAGAAATTTACGTGGATAAATTAGGTACAAAAGGTGATGAACAACAGTAACTGTACTATAATAACCAAATAATATATTGACTGCAGCATGTGATTTTTCTCATTCCTTCCTTATCCACCTTTACTTTATCACTTGAAGCATTTTATTACCTGTCTTCTGTGGGCTGAAATTGCCAGCATCTCTTCCCCTGTGTGTTGGGGACACAATTAAGCAGTATTGCTTAAATGTAAGTGTTATTGGAATGTTTAACATGTCTGTCAGTTGCTGAAAGCTGACTTCTAAGTGTTATAGGAGGGTAGGGAGGCAGAACAGCAGGTGACCCCCACAAAAGGCAGGGTAGAATGAACTGAAGTGAAATCTCAGCATATGACCCAGAGCACCTTGGTGTAGATTTTATCAATTTTTTTTCTGGAATTTTTCACTTAGTATTCTCCAACAAAGCCTGACTTTAGGTGACTGAAGCCATGGAGTAGGTGGTAATAATACTGAGGTCCAAACACTCACTTAGTTAAATTTATGAAATAATTCATTCAAAGGTACACATTTGTGGGATAAATAATTGAAACTTATTGGACATTCCATTCAAAAGCTTACAAAAAATTACTACCATTAGATTTGATCTTTCAGTTGTTAATATAGCCTTTCAACAGTTTTGAATCTCTCTAGCTCTATGGGCATTATTTTGCTTCTCAGACATTTGCTATAATTTTAACATAGAAATAATATATAAATTGTTATTGTGTTACTAAGCACATTTTCAAAAAGTGGACACATTGAATACACATCATAGTTCTTTTGGCATCTCTTTCTCGTTAGGATTATGGTTAGAGGTAGGGGTAGGGGTAGGTTGGGGTAGTGATAGCGTTATTGTCTCTGATGTCGACATCTACAGCATTGCTCTCCTTGAGAAGAATGTCTTCACAGGTTAGCTAATTCCTAGAGAGCTGATAATGTTTCCGCAGAAAACGCATGGTTCCTATTATCCCTCAGCTTTGACATATTTGTGGCATCTCTTTTCTCTGGGTATGTTCTTCATTTCTCTCTCTGTTATGTGGAAGCTATGCACACTGTCAGTGTTTTGTATCCTGGATATGAAAAAGAGTTTCTATCCTCAAGTAGCCTCCCATCTGGCCAATTTGGTAAAGCTTATTTGTGGGCTGAGTATGTCTGTGTACAAAGACCACAAAATTTCAAAATGTCCAGTTCAGACAATTTCTAGATGTTTTTATTTTCTCAACTCAAATTGGTAATTCTGATTGATAATTTAAAATCCTTTTATATGTATAATTATGAATATGAATTGAATTTTAACAGTGTATTGGTCTTATATAATTTTAGGCTGTATCTCTTGATTAAGTAAGATTTTTGAAGATAATATATATATATATATATATATATATATATATATATTTGAATATGTATCTCTATCTCTATTTATCTCTCTCTATCTCTATCTCTATCTCTATCTCTATCTCTATCTCTATCTCTATCTCTATCATCTCTATCTCTAGCTCATGCAAAGGAAATGCTTCTCAGAGGAATTAAGACTCCATAGAAGCTCCTTTCTATATGGTAACCTAGCAATCTGACTACTGTAATCTCCTTTGGATTGTCTTAAGAGGGCAGGGGAAGATTAAAGTTAGAGTCAGTTTATCAGATTTAAATTAAGAATAGGGCTTGGAATACCATATTGTGCTGTGGAATAATGGAACCTGATAGGGTGCAGGCTTTACATAATTAAGGGAAAAAATTAAAGAATTGGGTGTTTGAAAGACAGGACTGGAAAATCTGAGATAGCACAAACAAATCTTAAGTGATGCCATGTGCAGCTGAGTCAGGAGTTGTGGGATTTTGGGAAGCCAGGCTACTTAACGGCAGGAGCTGTTGGTGGACAGCAGGAGCTGTTGGTGGACGGCAGGAGCTGTTGGTGGACGGCAGGGGCTGTTGGTGGACGGCAGGGGCTGTTGGTGGACGGCAGGAGCTGTTGGTGGACGGCAGGAGCTGTTGGTGGACGGCAGGAGCTGTTGGTGGACAGCAGGGGCTGTTGGTGGAGAAGAAAGTGGGAGGCTGCTGCTTCTGCTCACTCATGGCTGACCTAGAAATCCTAACTGCGAGAAATCAAGGGGAAAATATGATCAGGGAGAGCAAAGCTGAGCAGGAGCAAGAACCTGCAAGTCTCCTTCCACCAGCCTTTCTTAGAAGCCAGTCACAAAATCCTGCAGAAAACAGTGACCACAGCTTTCTTTTCTCCTTTAAATTATGTGTGACTATAAGCCAACTTTACTTCAGAGGCATACAAGGAGAGGACTTCTAAAATTATAGGTAGGTACATTATCTACCCAAACAATCACATTATACCCTAGTTCTTAGGTAACATGGACTAAAATTGGCAAACATTCTTTCTGCTTAGAAGACAGTAGACTGAACTAATTATAGAAGCTTATATGGAAAGGTACATGAATGTTCATTAAGTGATGATTAAATGGCTCTAAAACATTCATTTGTTTTTTTGTTTCATTTTGTTTTGTTTTGTTTTTGTTTTGTTTTTGTTTTGTTTTGTTTTGTTTTGAGACAGGGTTTCTCTGTGTAGCTCTGGCTGTCCAGGAACTCACTTTGTAGACCAGGCTGGCCTCGAACTCAGAAACCCGCCTGCCTTTGTCTCCCGAGTGCTGGGATTAAAGGCGTGTGCCACCACGCCCAGCTTAAAACATTCATTTTGTTAGGATGAAATGTTTAAAGACCTTAATGCACAAAAAATAGTACAAAGGGTTAACTTGAACTCTAAACAAAATATTTCAATTTCAGTTATTTTGATAAAGTATTAAATTAATATTAAAACTCTGTCATTTCATCTTGTCTGAATAATTGAAACCCTATTTATCACTCTAAGTACTCTCATGGAAATCTATATAGTAATCTTCTACTTTTTGTCTTTTTACCCTTAAATTCCAAAATGGAATAAATTCATTATATATAGCCAATGACCTTTGTCATCCTCAGACCTTGTTGGAAGCCTCTGGACCTGTTAATAATTTTTTGAAATTTTATGTAAGTTGCCTAATTAGAACAGTTATCATCAATAATTTCAAATGTAAGGTATCTTACATTAAAAACTCTGAAGAGTACATGTCCCTATTCTTTTTGATCATCCTTGTTAATCAAGAGTAAAACAAATAGGTTGATATGAAAAGTGATACTCAGCATCCATCACACACTACATTCAGTTGGGGAAGAGGTTAGAATTCCAGCTATTTGTGAACAGGCCTGAGTTTTTCTTTTTTTGTTTTTTATATTCCTTCTTTTTATTTATTTTTCTACACTTTTTAAAAAATTCCCTTCCTGGTCCATCCTCTGACTGTTTCACATCCTATACCTCCTCCCAGCCTGCATCTCTATGAAGATATCTCCATCCACAGAGCGCACACCCCACCAGACGTCAAAACTCTCTGGGGCTTCCATTATCTTGATTGTTAGGTGCATCTTCTCTGACTGAACCCAGACCTGCTAATCCTCTGCTGTTTATGTGTTGGATGCCTCATATCAGCTGGTGTATACTGCCTGGCTGGTGATCCAGTGACTGAGAGATCTTGGCGGTCCTGGTTAATTGAGACTGCTGGTCCTCCTACAGGTTTGCACTCCTCAACTTCTTCCAGCTTTTCTCTATTTCAACCACAGGGGTCAGCAGCTTCTGTCCATTGGTTGGGTGCAAATATCTGCATCGGACTATTTCAGCTGCTTGTTGGGTCTGTCAGAGGGAAGTCATGATAGGCCCTTTTTGTGAGCACTCCATAGCCTCAGTAATATTGTCAGGCTTTGGGGACTTCAGTTGTGCTGGATCCCACTTTGGGCCTGTAGCTGAACCTCTTTTTCCTTAGGCTCTTCTCCATCTTTGTCCCTGCAGTTCTTTCAGACAGGAACAGTTATGGGTCAGAGTTTTTGGCATTGGAATGGCAACCCCATCCCTTACTTGATGCCCTGTCTTTCTACTTGAGGTGGCCTCTACAAATTCCCTCTCCCCAGTATAGGACATTTCATCTCAGGTCCCTCCCTTTGAGTTCTGAGAGTCTCTTACCTCCCAGGTCTCTAGTACATTTTGGAGGGTACCCCTACCTCCTACCTCCTACCTCCAGATGTTGCCTATTTCCATTCTTTCTGCTAGGCTTCAGTACATCAGTCCTTTTCCCCCCCTCCCAATTCCTGATCATGCTCCACTCCAACCTTCTCTGTTCCCTTTCCCAACCAGCACCCTCCCTCCCTCCCTCCCTCCTCCTGTGGTTGCATTCTTCTCTCTCTGAAGTTGGACTGAGGCATCCTAACTTGGTCCCTTGTGCTTGTTGACCTCTTGAGTTCTGTAGACTGTATCTTGAGAATTCTGTACATTTTTTTTTGGGGGGGGGGCTAATATCCATTTATTAGTGACTACATACCATGCATGTCCTTTTGGATCTGAGTTACCTTACTCAGGATGATATTTTCCAGTTCTATACATTTGCCTGCAAAATTCAGGATATCCTTGTTTTTAATAGCTGAGTAGTATTCCATTGTGTAAATGAACATTTTCTGTATCCATTCTTCTGTCATGGGACATCTGGGTTGTTTTCTGCTTCTGGCTATCACAAACAAGGCCACTATGAACATAGTGAAACATGTGCCCTTGGAACATGGTGGGGAATCATTTGGGTATATTCCCAAGAGTCATATAGCTGGGTAGTACTATGTCCAATTTTCTGAGGAACTGCCATACTGATTTCCAGAGTGGTTGTACCAGTTTGCAATCCTATCAGCAGTGGAGGAATGTTCCTCTTTCTCCACATCCTCACCAACAAGTGCTGTGACTTGAGGTTTTGATCTTAGCCATTCTGATTTGTGTGAGGTGAAATCTCAGGGTCATTTGATTTGTATTTCCCTGATCACTGAGGATTTTAAACATTTCTTTAGGTAATTCTCAGACATTCAAGATACTTCTGGTATGAATTCTCAGTTTAGTTCTATAATTCAATTTTGTTTGGGTTGTTTTGTTTGTTTGTTTGTTTGTTTGTTTTGGTGGTGAGCTTCTTGAGTTCTTTATATATTTTGGATATTAGCCTTCTATCAGATACGTGGTTAGTGAAGCTTTTTTCACAGTCGGTAGTTTGCTCATTTGTCTTATTGGCTATGTCCTTTGCCTCACAGAAGCTTTCCATTTACATGAGGTCCCATTCATCAGTTCTTGATCTTAGATCATGAGATATTGGAGTTCTGTTTAGGAAATATCCCACTGTGCCAATGAGTTCAAGGCTCTTTCCCACTTTCTCTTCTATTAGATTCGGTCTATCTGGCTTTATGTTGACATCCTTGATGTTTGTATACTTGAGCTTTATGGAAAGTTACAAATATGCATCTATTTTCATTTTTCTACATACAGACTACCATTTATCAAAGACGCTTTCTATTTTCCATTGTATATTTTTGGCTTCTTTGTCAAAGATCAAGTATGCATAAGTGTGTTGTTTTATTTCTGAGTCTTCAATTATATTCCACCGATCTACCTGCCTGTCACTGTACCAATACCATGCAGTTTTTGTCATGATTGTTCTATAATATAGCTTGAGGTCAGGGATGGTGAGTCCCCCAGCAGTTCTTTTATTAAGAATTGTTTTTGCTCAGGTCCCTCCAGGAGAGAGCTGGTCTCCCAGGATTGCTGCACTCCTGGTCCAAGAGGTGAGATCTCCACTTTCTCTCCAATAACTGTCTAAAGGAGGACCAGCCAGGTGTGCACAGGGCACAGGAAAAGTAGAGCAGCTGAGACAGGATCCTTCTGATCACCATCTGCACCTAGTAGCTAAGGCTGTTCCACAGCATGCTTTACAGAGGTCCATCCAGGAGAGAGAATGTCCCAGGAGTGCTGATACAGGCTTACAGATAAACAGGCAGAAAAAGCTCTAACCAGAGACAGCAAGACCAACTAAGACTGGAGATAACCAGAGAGCAAAAGGCAAGCACACGAACCTTAACAACAGAAACCAGTGCTACGTAGCATCATCAGAATAGGGTTCTCCAGCCACAGCAAGCACTGGATACCCCAACACAAGGAAAAAGCAAGATCTGGATTTAGAATCACATTTCATGATGCTGATAAAGGATTTTAAGAAGGGCATAAATAACTCCATTAAAGAAACAGGAGAACACAGATAGAAACCCTTAAAGAGGATACACAAAAATCCCATAAAGAATTACATGAAAACACAACCAAACAGGTGAAGGAATTGAACAAAACCATAAAGGATCTAAAATTGGAAGTAGAAACAATAAAGAAATCACAAAGGGAGACAACTCTGGAGATAGAAAACCTAGGAAAGAGATCCGGAGTCACAGATGAACAGAATTCAAGAAATAAAAGAGAGAAACTCAGGTGCAGAAGATACCATAGAAAACATTGACACAACAGTCAAAGAAAATGCAGAATGCAATAAGGTCCTAACCTAAAACATCCAAGTAATCGAGGCCACAATGAGAAGACCAAAGCTATGGATAATAATTATGGAAAAGAGTAAAGATTGCCAAATTAAAGGGCCCAGAAATATCTTCAAGAAAATTATAGAAGAAAACTTCCTTAATCTAATGAAAGAAATGCCCATGAACATAAGGAAGCCTACAAAGCACCAAATAGATTGGACCAGAAAAGAAATTCCTCGTGTCACATAATAATCAAAACACCAAATTCACTAAATAAATAAAGAATATTTAAGCCATAAGGGAAAAGGGTGAAGTAACATATAAAGGCAGACCTATCAGAATTATACCAGATCCTCACTAGAGATTATAAAAGCCAGAAGATTTTGGCTGATGGCATACAGATCCTCAGAGAAAATAAATACTCAGCAAAACTCTCAATTAAAATAGATGAAGAAAGACACTAAGATATTCCATGACAAAAACAAATTTACACAATATTTTTTCCACAAATCCAGCCCTTCAAAGGATAATAAATAGAAAACTACAACACAAGGAGGCAAACTACACCCTACAAAAATCAAGAAAATAATCTTTTAACAAACAAAAAAGAATATAGCCATATAAACATCATTCTACATTTAGCAACAAAAATAACAGGTAGCAACAGTCAGTTTTGCTTAATATCTATTGATACCAATGGAATCAATTCACCAATTAAAAAAAAGACTAAAACTCTGGATAAATAAAAAGGACCCAACTTTTTGTTGCATACAGGAAACCCACCTCAGTGACAAAGGCAGATACTACCTTAGAATAAAAGGCTGAAAAACAATTTTCTAAGCAAATGGTCCCAAGAAACAAGCTGGAGTAGCCATTCTAATGTTAAATAAAATTGACTTTATCAATTTTATCAATCAGTTATCAGAAAAAGATAAGGAAGGACACTTTATACTCATCAAAGAAAAAATCCATATCCAATAATAACTCCCAATCCTGATTATCTACGCTCCAAATGCAAGGGTACACACACTCATAAAGAAACATTACTAAAGCTCAAAGCACACATTGCATCTCACACAATAATAGTGGGAGACTTCAACACTCCGCTCTCAGCAATGGACAGATCATTGAAACAGAAACTAAACAGGGACACAGTGAAACTAACAGAAAATATGAAACAAATGGATTTAACAGATATCTACAGAACATTTTATTCTAAAACAATATACCCTTTTCTCAGCATCTCATTGTGCCTTCTGCAAAATTAACTATATAATCAGTCACAAAACAGGCTTCAAGAGGTACAAGAAAACTGAAATAATCCCATGCATCCTATCATATCACCAAAGACTAAGGCTGGTCTTCAATAACAAAATAAACAATAGAAAGCCCACATAAACATAGAAGCTGAATAACACTCTACTCAATGATAATTTGGTCAAGGAGGAAATAAAAAAGAAATTATAAACTTTTTAGACTAATGAAAAATGAAGGCACAACATACCCAAATTTGTGGGACATAATGAAAGCAGTGCTAACAGAAAAACACATAGCTATGAGTGCCTACAAAAAGAAACTGAAGAGACCAATCACTAGCAGCTTCACAGCACATCTGAAAGGTCTAGAACAAAAAGAAGTAAATAAATCCAAGAGTAAGCTAAAGGACATAATCAAACTCAGGGCTGAAATCAAACAAGTACAAAGAAAATGAATTATACAAATAATCAACCAAACCAGGAGCTTTTTCTCTGAGAAAATCTACAAGATAGATAAACGCTTAGCCAGACTATCCAGAGGGTACAGAGATAGTATCCAAATTAACAAAATCAGAAATGAAAAGGGAGACATAACAACAGAACATGAGGAAGTCCAAAAAATTCACCAGATCCTACTACAAAAGTCTATACATAACAAAACTGGAAAATCTGGATGAAATGGACAACTTCCTAGATGGATACAAGGTAGCAAAGTTAAATCAGGATAAGATTAATGATCTAAAGAGTCCCATATTCCCTAAAGAAATAGAAGCAGTCATTAATAGTCTCCCAACCAAAAAAAAAAAAAAAAGCCCAGAATCAGATGGGTTTAGTGCAGAATTCTATCAGACCTTCAAAGAAGACCTAACTCCAACTCTCCACAAACTATTCCACAAAATAGAAGCAGAAGGTACTCTACCCAATTCATTCTATGAAGCCACAATTACTCTCATACCTAAACCACATAAACACCCAACAAAGGTAGAGAACTTCAGACCAATCTCCCATATGAATATCAATGCAAAAATACTCAATAAAATTCTCACTAATCAAATCCAAGAACACATCAAAATGATCACCCATCATGATCAAGTAGGCTTCATTCCAGGGATACAGGTATGGTTTAATATATGGAAATCCATCAACATAATCCAGTATATAAATGAACTGAAAGAAAAAAAACACATGTTAATTTTATTAGATGCTGAGAAAACATTTCACCAAATCCAACACCCTTTCATGATAAAAATCCAGGAAAGATCAGGAATTCAAGGCCCGTATATAAACATAGTAAAAGCAATATCTAGCAAATCATTAGATAACATCAAACTAAATGGAGAGAAGCCGGAAGAAATCCCATTAAAATCAGGGACTAGACAAGGCTTCCCACTTTCTCCCTACCTATTCAATATAGTACTCGAAGTCTTAGCTAGAGAAATTAGACAACAAAAGAAGATCAAGGGGATAGAAATTGGAAAGGAAGAAGTCAAAATATCACTTTTTTCAAATGATATGATAGTTCACTTAAGTGATCCCAAAAATTCCACTAGAGAACTCCTAAAGCTTATAAACAACTTCAGCAAAGTGGCTGGATATAAAATTAGCTCAAACAACTCAATGGCCTTCCTTTACTCAAAGGATAAACAGGCTGAGAAAGAAATTAGGGAAACAACAACCTTCACAATAGTCACAAATAATATAAAATACCTTGGTGTGACTCTAACTAAGGAAGTGAAATATTTGTATGATAAGAACTTCAAGTCTTTAAGAAAAATATCAAAGAAGATCTCACAAGATGGAAAGATCTCCCATGTTCATGGGTTGGCAGGATATAGTAAAAATGGTTATCTTGCTAAAAGCAATCTACAGATTCAATGCAATCCACAGCAGAATTCTAACACAATTCTTCATAGAGTTAGAAAGGTCAATTTGCAAATTCATCTGGAATAACAAAAACCCAGGAGAGCAAAAAATCTTCTCAACAATAAAAGAACCACTAGTGGAATCACTATGCCTAACCTCAAGTTGTACTACAGAGCAATTGTGATAAAAACTACATGGTACTGGTACAGAGACAGACAGGTACATCAAAGGAATAGAATGAAGACCCAGAAATGAACTCACACACCTATGGTCACTTGATCTTTGACAAGGGAGCTAAAATCATCCAGTGGAAAAAAGATAGCATTTTCAACAAATGGTGCCGGCACAACTGGCAGTTATTATTTAGAATAATGGGAATTGACCCATTCTTATCTCCTTATACAAAGCTCAAGTCTAAGTGGATCAAAGAACTCCACATAAAACCAGAAATACTGAAACATATAGAGGAGAAAGTAGGGGAAAGCCTTGAAGATATGGGCACTCGGGGAAATTACCTGAACGGAACAGCAATGGCTTGTGCTGTAAGATCAAGAATTGACAAATGGGACCTCATGAAATTGCAAAGTCCTGTAAGGCAAAGGATACTGTCAATTGGAAAAAATGACAACCAACAGATTGAGAAAATATCTACATCTGATAGAGGGCTACTATCCAATATATACAATGAACTTAAGAAGTTAGACTGCAGAGAACCAAATAGCCCTATTAAAAATGGGGTATAGAGCTAAACAAAGAATTCTCAACTGAGGAACACAAAATGGCTGAGAAGCACATACAGAAATGTTCAACATCCCTAATCATCAGGAAAGTGTAAATGTAAACAACCTCCATTGCTGGGATTGCAAGCTGGTACAACCACTCTGGAAGTCAGTCTGGCAGTTCCTCAGAAAATTGGACACAGTACTACTGGAAGATCCAGCAATACCTCTCCTGGGCATATACCCAGAAGATGTTCCAACTGGTAATAAGGACATATGCTTCACTATGTTCATAGCAGCCTTTTTCTGAGGCACCTCCAGACTGATTTCCAGAGTGGTTGTACAAGCTTGCAATCCCACCAGCAATGGAGGAGTGTTCCTCTTTCTCCACATCCTCGCCAGCATCTGCTGTCACCTGAATTATTTATCTTAGTCATTCTGGCTGGTGTGAGGTGGAATCTCAAGGTTGTTTTGATTTGCATTTCCCTGATGATTAAGGATGTTGAGCATTTTTTCAGGTGCCTCTCAGTCCTTCAATAATCTTCACTTGAGAATTCTTGGTTTAGCTCAGTACCCCCTTTTTAATGGGGTTATTTGAATTTCTGGAGTCCAGCTTTATGAGCTCTTTGTATATATTAGATATTAGTCCGCTATCAGATTTAGGATTGTTAAAGATCCTTTCCCAAACTGTTGGTGGCCTTTTTGTCTTATTGATAGTATCTTCTTTTGCCTTACAGAAGCTTTGCAATTTCATGAGGTCCCATTTGTCAATTCTTGATCTTACAGCATAAGTCATTGTTGTTCTGTTTAGGAATTTTTGCCCAGTGCCCATATCTTTGAGGCTTTTCCCCACTTTCTCCTCTATAAATTTCAGTGTCTATGGTTTTATGTGGGGTTTTTAGATCCACTTAGACTTGAGCTTTGTACAAGGAGATAAGAATAGGTCAATTCCCATTCTTCTAAATAACTGCCAGTTGTGCCAGCACCATTTGTTGAAAATGCTATCTTTTTTCCACTGGATGATTTTAGCTCCCTTGTGAAAGATCAAGTGACCATAGGTATGTGGATTCATCTCTGGGTCTTCAATTCTATTCCATTGATCTACCTGTCTGTCACTGTACCAGTACCATGCAGTTTTTTGTTTGTTTGTTTGTTTGTTTGTTTGTTTGTTTTATCACAATTGCTCTGTAGTACAGCTTGAGGTCAGGCATGTTGATTCCACCAGAGGTTCTTTTATTGTTGAGAATAGTTTTTTGCTATTCTAGGCTTTTTATTATTCCAGATGAATTTGCAAATTGCCCTTTCTAACTCAGTGAAGAATTGAGTTGGAATTGCATTGAGTCAGTAGATTGCTTTCTGCAGGATAGCCATTTTAACTATATTAATCCTGCCAATCCATGAGCATGGGAGATCTTTCCATCATCTGAGATCTTCTTCAATTTCTTTCTTCAGAGACTTGAAGTTCTTATCATTCAGATCTTTCACTTCCTTAGTTAGAGTCACACGAAGGTATTTTATATTATTTGTGACAATTGTGAAGGGTGTTATTTCCCTAATTTCTTTCTCATCCTGTTTATTCTTTGTGTAGAGAAAGGCCATTGATTTGTTTGAGTTAATTTTATATCCAGCCACTGCACTGAAACTGTTTTTCAGGTTTAGAAGTTCTCTGGTGGATTTTTAGGGTAACTTATATATACTATCATATCATGTGCAAAGAGTGATATTTTAACTTCTTCTTTTCCAATTTGAATCCCCTTGATCTCCTTTTGTTATCGAATTGCTCTGTCTCAGATTTCAAGTACTATATTAAATAGGTAGGGAGAAAGTGGGCAGCCTTGTCAAGTCCCTGATCTTAGTGGGATTGCTTTGAGTTTCTCTCCATTTAGTTTGATGTTGGCTACTGGTTTGCTTTATATGGCTTTTATTATGTTAGGTATGGGCCTTGAATTCTTGATCTTTCCAAGACTTTTATTATGAATGGGTATTGGATTTTGTCAAATGCTTTCTCTGCATCTAATGAGATGATCATGTGGTTTTTGTCTTTGAGTTTGTTTATATAGTGAATTACGTTGATGGATTTCCATATATTAAACCATCCCTGCATCCCTGGGATGAAGCCTACTTGGTTGTGATAGATGATTGTTTTGATGTGTTCTTAGATTTTATTTGTGAGGATTTTATTGAGTATTTTTGCATCCATATTCATAAGAGAAATTGTTCTGAAGCTCTCTTTCTTTGTTGGATCTTTGTGTGGTTTAAGTATCAGTGTAATTGTGGCTTCATGGGATGAATTGGGTTGAGTACCTTCTGTTTCTATTTTGTGGAATAGTTTGAGGAGAGTTGGAATTAGGTCTTCTTGAAGGTCTGATAGAACTCTGCACTAAACCCATCTTGTCTTGGGCTTTTTTGGATAAGAGACTATTGATGACTGCTTCTATTTCTTTAGCGAAAAGGGGATTGTTAAGATCATTAATCTGATCCTGATTTAACTTTGGTACCTTGTATCTGTCTAGGAAGTTATCCATTTCAACCAGATTTTCCAGTTTTTTTGAGTATAACCTTTTGTATTAGGATCTGCTGATGTTTTGGATTTTCTCATGTTCTGTTTTTATGTCTCCATTTTCATTTCTGATTTTGTGAATTAGAATAATGTCCCTGTGCCCTCTAGTTAGTCTGGCTAAGGGTTTATCTATCTTGTTGATTTTCTCAAAGAAACAACTACAGGTTTGGTTGATTTCACTTGGCTGATTTCAGCCCTGAGTTTCATTATTTCCTGCCATTTACTCCTCTTGGATGAATTTGCTTCCTTTAGTTCTGGTGCTTCTAGGGGGTGCTGTCATGCTGCTAGTGTATGCTCTCTCTAGTTTCATTTTGGAGGTACTCAGGGCTATAAGTTTACCTCTTAGGACTGTCTTCATTGTGTTCCATAATTTTGGGTATGTTGTGGCTTCATTTTCATTAAACTCTAAAGTCTTTAATTTTTTTTTTTTAGTTCTTCCTTGATAAAGATATCATTGAGTAGAGTGTTGTTCAGTTTCCACATGAATGCTGGCTTTCTAATTTTTATGCTGTTATTGCAGATCAGCCTTAGTCCCTGGTGATCTGATAGAATGCATGGGATAATTTCAATATTTTTGTATCTGTTGAGGCCTATTTTGCGACTGATTATATGGTCAATTTTGGAGGATGTACCATGTGGTGCTGAGAAGGTATATCTTTTTGTTTTAGGATAAACTGTTCTGTAGATATCTATTAAACCCATTTGTTTCATAACTTCTGTTAGTGTCCATGCGTCGCTGTTTAGTTTCTGTTTCCAGGATCTGGCTATTGGTGAGAGTGGGGTGTTAAAGTCTCCCACTATTATTGTGTGAGGGGCAATGTGCTTTGAACTTTACTAAAGTTTCTTTAATGAATGTGGCTGCTATTGCATTTGGAGCATAGATATTCAGAATTGAGAGTTCTTCTTGGTAGATTTTAACTTTGATGAGTATGAAGTGCCCCTCTTTGTCTTTTGGGTAAGTTCGTGTTGAAAGTCAATTTCATTTGATACTTGAATGGCTACTCCAGCTTGTTTCTTTGGACCATTTGCTTGGAAAATTGTTTTCCAGCCTTTCACTCTGAGGTATTGTCTGTATTTTTCCTGGAGGTGTGTTTCTTGTAAGCAGCAAAATGTTGGGTCCTGTTTGTCTATCCAGTCTATTATTCTATGCCTTTTTATTGGGTAATTGAGTCCTTTGATGTTAAGAGAAGTTAAAGAAAAGCAATTGTTGCTTCCTGTTATTTTTGTTGTTAAAGTTGGGATTCTGTTCTTGAGGCTGTCTTCTTTTTGGTTTGTTGAAGGATTACTTTCTTGCTTTTTCCAGGGTGTAGTTTCTGTCCTTGTATTGGTCTTTTGCTGTTATTATCCTTTGAAGGCCTGGATTCATGGAAAGATATTGTGTTAATTTGATTTTGTCGTGCAATACTTTGCTTTCTTTATCTATGGTAATTGAGGGTTTTGCTGGGTATAGCAGTCTGGGCTGGCATTTGTGTTTTCTTAGGGTCCGTATAACATCTGTCCAGGGTCTTCTGGCTTTCATAGTGTCTAATGAGAAGTCTGGTGTAATTCTAATAGGCCTGCCTTTATATGTTAATTGACCTTTTTCCCTTACTGCTTTTAATATTCTGTCTTTATTTAGTGCCTTTGTTGTTCTGATTATTATGTGTGGGGAGGAATTTCTTTTCTGGTGCTGTCTATTTGTAACTCTGTAGGCTTCTTGTATGTTCATGGGCATCTCTTTCTTTGGGTTTGGGAAGTTTTCTTCTATTCTTTTTTTGAAGATATTTGCTGGCCCTATAAGTTGAAAATCTTCATTTGCATCTACCCCTATTATCCATAGATTTGGTCTTCTCATTGTGTCCTGGATTTCCTGGATGTTTGGGGTTAGGATCTTTTTGCATTTTTCATTTTCTTTGATTGTTGTACCCATGATCTCTATGGACTCTTCTGCACCTGAGATTCTCTCTTCCATCTCTTGTATTCTGTTGCTGATGCTCACATCTATGGTTCCTAATTTCTTTCCTAGAGTTTCTATCTCCAGAGTTGTCTCACTTTGGGTTTTTGTTATTGTTTCTACCTCCCTTTTTAGTTCTTGTATGGTTTTTTTCAATTCCATCACCTGTTTTGTTGTGTTTTCCTGTAATTCTTTAAGGGATTTTTGTGTTTCTTCTTTAAGGACTTCTACCTGTTTAGCAGTGTTTTCCTGTGATTCATTATGGGCTTCTACCTGTTTAGCAGTGTTCTCCTGTATTTCTTTAAATGAGTTATTAATGCCCTTCTTAAGGTCCTCTACCAGCATCATGAGATATGATTTTGAATCTGAATCTTGCTTTTCAGGTGTATTGGGGTAACCAGTACTGGCTGAGTTGGGAGGGCTGGGTTCTGATGATGGTGAATGATCTTGGGTTCTGCTGGTAAGATTCTTACATTTGCCCTTCTGTAGGAAGCCGTGGTTGCTCCAGGAAACCCCGGGCTCCGAGAAACCCTGGCTCCAGGAAGCCCTGGGCTCTGGGAAACTCCGGCTCTCTCTTCAGGCTCTCCTCAAATGATAGCCCTTCCTGAAAGGGCAATATGCAAATGAGGCACGGCTTGTGGCACCAATGAACAGGCCATATGCTAATGAGGTGTAGCTTGGTGCACCAATCTACAACCACTACAACACCCTCCCCCTTCCCTGGGAGAGTATAAAAGCAGCAGCTCTGCTGCTTTCCAGGGTCCTGGGAATCTACTATCAAGTTGCTCCAGAATAAAGCTGACTGATAAGATCCCAGTGGTGGCGTGACTTTCTTCTGGTCAAGGGAGGCATGTCGCACCCTTCACCATTTGGTAATCTCTGGTGTTAGTTGTTATAGTTGTCTCTAGCTGGAGCCTGTTCCTCCTTTGATTCTGTTAGCCTCCCTCTGTACTCCTGGGAGTGCAGCTCCCTTCTGAGTCTCAGTGGTAAGGGTACTCTCTTCAGGCAAGCTTTCCTCTTGCAAGGAAGGTGCAGAGAGGTCTGTCCTTCAGAACTGCCTCTTGGCTGAAGATGAAGGCCTGAAAGAGGGCCTATCCCAGAAGATGGGTTGCCTCTGCAGGCTGTGTGCTCACCTGCATAGATAGGTCTCTGAGGGACCCAAGACACAAGATGGCTCTCCCACCTGCTCTGGCTGTCAGAGCCCTCCCAGACAGACACCTCTCCTCTGGTGGGGAAGGTGCCTGGATATCTGCAGCTCAAAACACGGCCTGTCCCAGAAACTGTGTTGCTTCTGCAGTCCACTCACTCACTCACTCACTCACTCACTCACTCACTCACTCTTTACAGTCTTCAAACTTATCTGTGTGCACTGGTCTCAGAGGGACCAGGGAGACCAGATAGCTCCCTCACCTGCTCTGTGGGTCATAGCCCTCCCGGGTGGCCACCTCTCCTCTGGTGTAGAAGGTGCTGGGATGTCTGCAGCCCAAAACAGGGCCTGTCCCAGATGCTGTGTTGCTTATCCAGTCTGCTCACTGACCCTCTGCAGTCTGTGAGCTGACCTGTGCACACTGGTCTCAGAGGGACCAGGGAGACCAGATAGCTCCCTCACCTGCTCTGGGGTCACAGCCCTCCCAGGCGGCCACCTCTCCTCTGGTGGGGAAGGTGCTGGGATGTCTGCAGCCCCAAACAGGGCCTGTCCCAGAAGCAGTGTTGCTTCTGCAGTTGATTCACTCACCCCCTGTAGTCTGCAAGCTGATCTGTGTGCACTCTAGAAGTTCTTATTATACAGATCTTTCACTTCCTTAGTTAGAGTCTCACCAAGGTATTTTATATTATTTATAATTATTTTGAAGGGTGGTATTCCCCCAATTTCTTTCTCAGCCTGTTATTCTTTGAGTAGAGAAAGGACACTGATTTGTTTGAGTTAATTTTATATCCAGCTACTTCACTGAAATTGTTTATCAGGTTTAGGAGTTCTCTGGTGGAATTTTGGGGTCATTTATATATACTATCATATCATCTGCAAATAGTGATATTTTGACTTCTTCATTTCCACTTTGTATCCCATTAATCTCCTTCTGATGTCTATTTGTTCTGTCTAGGACTTCAAGTACTATATTGAATAGGTAGGGAGAGAGTGGGCAGCCTTGTCTAGTCCCTGATTTTAGTGAGATTGCTTCAATTTTCTCTTCATTTAGTTTGATGTTGGCTACTGGTTTGCTGTTTATTGCTCTTATTATGTTTAGATACGTGCCTTGATTTCCTGATCTTTCCATCATAGTGCTTTGTAAGAGGCAGATGTTTCTCTTCCATAACTGTGGTGAGTAATACTGTGACGTGCTTGGATGAAAGTCAATTAGCAAGTAGTCCCATGACAAGTGTCAAATGTGAGGATCACACAATTGCCATTACAAAATCTCTTAAAACAATAAAGTGTTGTAGAGGGTTGGCATAGAAAAGAATATGGCATCAAGGAAACTTTTCATCTAAACAAAATAGATAGGAAAAGGAAACTAAGCAGAAAACTCCCTAGTCAACATCATATTTGAAAGCTCAATCATGTGCAACTAAATCAAGAGTGCAAAGTTATTAATGAGGTATGAGACAAAAGAGGAAACTAATAAATCTAAACAAGTATACTTAGAAAATAGCCATGGGCATGTTGATTTGCATTTGAATAGCCAACATAAAAAAGAATACAACAACATTTTTAGTATATTACTACTAAACCAGGCATAAGTTTGAACAAACACTGAGAATGTTCTTGTTATACTGTTCTTTCATCAGTGACTACTGGGTAGGAGATATCAAGGCAACTGGTCCACTTGTCTTGTGTACTGGTCCCAAGTTCATTTGTCTTCAGACTTGCTCAATATGCTGGTTTGAATATTCTTGGCCCATAGGGCTTGGCACTATTAGGTGGTAGGTTCTTGATGGAGCAGTTGTGGCCTTGTTGGAGGAAGTGTGTCACTTTGGCGATGGGATTGGAGGTCTCTTCCTATGCTCAGGTTCTGCCCACTGTGGAAGAGACCCTCCTTCTGTCTACTTGTAAGGGACAAGAGTCATTTTCTGGCTGCCTTCAGATCAAGATGCAGAACTCTCGGCTGGCTCTTTCTCTAGCACTATGCCTTCAATGCTTCCTACTATGATGATAATGGACTGAAACTCTGAAACTGTAAGCCAGCCCCAGTTAAATGTTGTCCCTTATAAGAGTTATCTTGGTCATGGTGGCTCTTTGTAGCAATAAAACTCTAAGACACTCAGGATGAACTATACTATATGCATAACACATTGAACAAAAATAAGAATAAATAGTATCAGAAACACTAGGTTGTTTTTTACCAAGATTGCTTATTTTCCTTGAACTTGCTTCCCAGAGTCAAGGAGAGACTATATTCTTTTCCCATAGATGGAGAGAGATTTGGTAGATAGCAAGATGAATTCTGGAATTCTTCAATGATAGTTAGGTAAAATATGTCCTGCTCCCTTTCTTCTGATCACTCAGTGTCTTAGTCAGGGTTTCTATTCCTGCACAAACATCATGACCAAGAAGCAAGTTGGGGAGGAAAGGGTTTATTCGGCTTACACTTCCATACTGCTGTTCATCACCAAGGAACTCAGGACTGGAACTCAAGCAGATCAGGAAGCAGGAGCTGATGCAGAAGCCATGGAGGGATGTTCTTTACTGGCTTGCTTCCCCTGGCTTGCTCAGCCTGCTCTCTTATAGAACCCAAGACTGCCAGCCCAGAGATGGTCCCACCCACAAGGGGCCCTTGATCACTAATTGAGAAAATGCCTCACAGCTAGATCTCATGGAGGCATTTCCCCAACTGAAGCTNCCCAAAGAAAACCTTTTTGATTCACCCAAGCTATAGATGAGAATATGTTTCAATGTGATCTAATTGCCTAAAGCATGAAATATGATATGATTATAGTAAAATTGTATCCTGACTAGTAAAAATATATATCAAATTTTGTGGGCAGGTAGGCTTGAAGTAGAATATCCTTTGCAGAAAAATAGTTCTTTTTGTTACTGTTATAGTTTGCATGAGAATAGCTTCCATAGGCTAATATAATAATTAGTTTAAATAAACGGTCCCTTGTTAGTGGAACTCTTTGGAGAGGATTTGAGAGAACTGCCATTGGGATAAATATGAAATATGAATAATAAGAATATAAAATAAAAAAATTAAGCTGGCTCGGTGGAGGGCCCCAAGGTCACCAGAGGACTCTCCACACTGTAGGCACCCCAGCAAACCTGGGACCTTGAGATCACTGGTGAGTGGAAAGCAACATCAGTTCCAAAAACGAAAGAGGGTCTTGTGCTAGCTGCAAAAGGGTAAAAGGACAAAAGCAGGCCCTATCACACCCAGAAACATAGGATCACTGAGACCAGTCTACGCGGGGAACACAAGGGTAGCAGAAGCAACAAGGTCCCTTAGAGCCTTCATCCTCAGCCAGGATACAGAGCTGAGACCAAGACCCCTGGACACCTTCCCTGCCAGAGGAGAGTTGGCTTCCAGGGAGGGATTTGACCCCAGGAATCAGGATGTGGATCTGAACTCCAGACTTCTGTGCACCTTCCCTGCAAGAGGAGAGCTTGCCTGCAGAGAGTGCTCTGACCACTGGGATTCAGGAGAAAGCTGGCCTCCCAGGAGTGCTGACAGAGGCTAAAGAATCACAGGAGGAACAAGCTCCATCCAGAGACAGCTAGAACATCTAACACCAGAGATTACCAGATAGTGAAAGGCAACAACAACAACAAAAAAGAATCTTGCTAACAAAAACCAAGACAACTGAGCATCAAGAGAACCCAGTACACCCAACACACAGAGTCCTGGATACTCCCACATACCCTAAAAGCAAGAATTGGATCTAAAATCATATTTCATGATGCTGATAGAGGATTGTAAGAAGGGCGTTGATAACAGACTTAAAGAAATACAGGAGAATACTGCTAAACAGGTAGAAGCCCTTAAAGAGGAAACACACAAATCCCTTAAAGAATTACAGGAAAACACAACCAAACGGGTAATGGAATTGAACAAAGCCATTGAAGATCTAAAAGTGGAAGTAGAAACAATAAAGAACGCCCAAAGGGGACAACTGGGGATAGAAACCCTAGGAAAGAAATCAGGAAACATAGATGCAACATCAGCAACAGAATACAAGAAGTGGAAGAGAGAATCTCATGTGCCGCAGAGTCCATAGAGAACATGGACACAACAATCAAAGAAAATGAAAAATGCAAAAAGATCCTAACCCAAAACATCTAGGAAATCTAGGACACAATGAGAAGATCAAAACTAAGGATAGATGAGAATGAAGATTTTCAAATTAAAGGGCCAGTGATATCTTCAACAAAATTATAGAAGAATACTCCCCTAACGTAAATAAAGAGATGCCCATGAACATACAAGAAGCCTACAGAACTCCAAATAGACTGGACCAGAAAAGAAATCCCCCCCCCCCCACATAATAATCAGAACAACAAAAGCACGAAATAAAGACAGAATATTAAAAGCAGTAAGGGAAAAGGTCAAGTAACATATAAAGGCAGGCCTATTAGAATTACACCATCTCTAGCTTCTCCAATGTGGGAGGGGGTAGGGGGGAAGGGACTTTTGGGATAGCAATTGAAATGTAAATTAAGAAAAGATCTAATAAAAAAAACAAAACAACAAAACAAAACAAAACAAAACAAAAAGTCCTGTAATACATTTTATATTCTTTAAATTTATAGTTCTCATATTATTGGACAAAAGGATTACTTAAGTTGTTTTTGCTTTGTTTAGACTTTTGAACAAAGCATTATAACTAAAGCAATAATTAGCACTTGGACGTAAATCTTTGCACTGTCTATTTCTTAACATTGGTTATGGGTGTTATTAAAAGATTAAAATTGTAAAAAATAATAATAATAAAAAATAAAACAGAAAAAAAAAAGAATTACACCAGACTTCTCACCAGAGACTATGAAAGCCAGAAGATCCTGGACAGATGTCATACAGACACAAATGCCAGCCCAGGATGCTATACCCAGCAAAACTCTCAATTACTATAGATGTAGAAAACAAAGTATTCCATGACAAAACCAAGTTCACATAATACCTTTTCACGAATCCAGACCTTCACAGGATAATAATGGGAAAACACCAACACAAGGACAGAAACTATGCCCTAGACAAAGCAAGAAAGTAATCTTTCAACAAACCTAAAAGAAGACAGCCAAAAGAACAGAATCCCATCTCTAACAACAAAAGTAACATGAAGCAACAATTACTTTTCCTTAATATCTCTTAATATTAATGGACTCAATTCCCCAATAAAAAGACACAGACTAATAGACTGGCTACATAAACAGGACCCAATTTTTTGCTGTTTACAGGAAACACACTTCAGGGGAAAAGATAGACACTACCTCAGAGTAGTAGGCTGGAAAACAATTTTCCAAGCAAATGGTCCAAAGAAACAAGCTGGAGTATCCATTCTAATATTGAATAAAATTGACTTCCAACCCAACGGTATCACAAAAGACAAGGAGGGACACTTCATACTCTTCAAAGTTAAAATTTTCCAAGATGAATTCTCAATTCTGAATATTTATGCTCCAAATGCAAGGGCAGCCCCATTCATTAAACAATAAATTATAGTAAAGCTCAAAGCACATATTGTACCTCACACAGTAATAGTGGGAGACTTCAACTCCCCACTCTCAAAAATGGACAGATCCTGGAAACAGAAATTAAACAGAGACACATTAAAACTAACAGAATTTATGGAAGAAATGGATTTAACAGATACCTATAGAACATTTTATCCTAAAACAAAAGGATATACCTTCTTCTCAGCACCTCATGGCACCTTCTCCTAAATCGACCATATAATTGGTCACAAAACAGGCCTCAACAGATACAAAAATATTGAAATTATCCCATCCATCCTATAAGATCACCATGTATTTAGTTTGATCTGCAATAACAACTTGAATAATAGAAAGCCAACATTCAGCTGGAAACTGAACAACACTCTACTCAATGATCCCTTGGTCAAGGAAGAAGTAAAGAAAGTAAAGACTTTTTAGAGTTTAATGAAAATGAAGACACAACATACCCCAAATTATGGGACACAATGAAAGCATTCCTAAGAGGAAAACTCATAGCTTTTAGGTCTTCCAAAAAGAAACTAGAGAGAGCATATGCTAGCATCTTGACAGCACACCTAAAAGCTCTAGAACAAAAGGAAACAAATTCACTCAAGAGGAGTAGACAGCAGGAATTAAGCAAACTCAAGGCTGAAGTCAATCAAGTGGAAACAAAAAGAACTATTCAAAGAATCAACCAAACCTGGAGCTGGTTCTTTGAGGAAATCAACATATGCCTGGTAAATACAGAAGTGGATGCTCACAGTCATCTATTGGATGGAACATAGGGGCTGTAATGAAGGAGCTAGAGAAAGTACCCAAGGAGATAAAGGGTTCTGCAACCCTATAGGAGGAGCAATGATATGAACTAACCAGAACCCCCGGAGCTGTGTCTCTAGTTGCATATGTAGCAGAGGATGGCCTAGTTGGCAATCAATGGGAGGAAAGGCCCTTGCCCCAGTACTGGATAATGCCAGGACCAGGAAGCAACAGTGGGTGGGTTGAGGAGCAGGGCTGGGGGAGAGTATAGAGAGCTTTGGAGATAGCATTTGAAATGTAAATGAAGAAAATATCTAATAAAAAGTATATAAAAAATTAAGCTGTTGTTCCTGCTTATTGAGTATAGAGTAACTGGGTGCATGAATTTGTAAATAATTCACATATGAACACCACAGCTGTCAGTGTCTATTACATTTCATTTTGTTCTTAAGGATTTTGTCATTTGGTGAAACAGTTATTTAGGCTTTGGGACAATTCCATGAACAATGCTTGTAGTTTAAATGATTAAAGCAATCTGGCACCCACCCCACCCCCATCCACACTGAAGGGCATGACTTAAGTTCTTTTCTAGTGGCTCACTCCAAGAGTGATGTTTTCCTTCAGAGTCACAATAAAAGCATTTCTCAAAGCTAAAGTATTTATTCTCCTCAGCTAGAGTACAGATAAAAGTGGATCTCTGTCCTACACTAGTGCTCTCTGGAAGCTATGCAGTTGCTTCATCTCTATTCATGAGAACTTGAAGTGACAAGTTCTGGAAAGGATATGATTCTCTTACTGCTTCTTTAAGCTTCAAGGACTCGTTGGAATTCAGGGCACAACAAATAGCATTTCAAATACTACATTTGAGAGTAGGACACAGAAACACTTAATTTCAGCTTGAATTGCCAAAGGAGGAAAGGAAGCATGCTACAAACTTATCTGCTACAAAACCATGACAAAGGCCAAGCATGAAAGCATTTTCCTCGGCTTTATCATTGTAATTCTTCAAGAAATGCTGTTATCTCGATTTGCATAGAAATGACATAATTAGCCCATATATTGGGGAAGGGGGTGGAATAATTTTTAGATGGTCATGGATAGCACTATGAAATTGTTAGTTGTTATCTCTCTTTTCCCTTCCCTTCCCTTCCCTTCCCTTCCCTTCCCTTCCCTTCCCTTCCCTTCCCTTCCCTTCCCTTCCCTTCCCTNAACAGATACTAATTAATCTGTGCAACTATATTTGTTACTTTGTGGGGAGGGGACAAAAAAGGCAAAATTATTTTATGATCAGTACATTTTTACCAATGTTTGCTTACTAGGATGTTGAACATTGTATGTAGTGATTGAAAGATATTAAATACTCACAAAGGATTGCTGTATTTGATTTTTAGTTGAAAACACTGATTATTATTTAACAATTATGTCTTTCAGCATTATGGGCTTATAATTGTATAGTCTTGCACATAAAATTATACTAAATTAAAACATATCCAAAAAAGAAAGACATTTAATTTTACTAAAGTAAAGTAGTAAAGTAGTAAAGTAGTTCTTAAATTAAAATGCAAAATTAAGGTTATTAGATATATTATAATGATGTAAGTATGTGGAATTATGTGGAAGTTCAGGTGACATGCACTATGCCTTCATCTTCAGGGACAGGTGACAGCTACAATGGCAGTAGCTATCAGGAATATATGTATAGATTGCCTTTAAAAACTTATTCTGTTATTATTTGTATGTGGTTTTGCCTGTGTGTATGCATGTCTGTGTATCTAGTATGACCAGAGATCAGAAGAGGGCATCAGATTTCTCAGAACTGGAGATGTAAATAGCTGTAACTGTCATGTGGGTTCTGAGAATTGAACTGAGATCCTTTGGAAGAGCAGCCAGTGCTCTGAACCACTATTCCATTGCTCCAGACCGCAGGCTGGCTTTTAAATGCTTCTTGGAGTGGTACATATTGCCATGGCATATCATATCTTTGTAGTTTAAATAAGTAACAACTATAAATAATTGCTAAAGATATCAGCAGTATAAATTATCAATAGAAATACCATATGTGTCATACTATGTTTGTGTTTGATAAGGAATGTTCATTTACTTTTAATTTTTCTAAATAGGCACCATTAAAGTCATTATTAATATTATCACATTAAAGTTAATTCCATAAAACACAGTCTCCAAATTCTTCTTTGCTATTCAAAATGAACACACTAACTAAATGTGAATATAGAGTTCACATTTAAGTGATTGAAATCACTTAAAGTTTATCAGTGTCTACAATGGTTAATTATACAGAAATTGTTTTTCTTTGATCACTTAAACTTTGCTAAAATTTTTATTTAGCTTAGCCTCTCTAAGCCATGAATGATCTTCACTTTTGCCCTTTAGAACAGTTTGTGTTACGAAATTTTAGAAATACATCTGAGATGATTCAGCTATTTAAATAGAAATAATGGATTCTCTTAAGCAATGTTGCTTTCTCTGAGCCCAGAGGCACATTTAATTTGTGGATTAGGACGCTGAATAGTGCAACTGCCAGCATGCTTATGTCTGCTTTGTGCAAGACAAAGAACAAGGTCAGTACAAATGCATTAAACAGCATCAGAGAAGTTGTGGAGAATACATATTCCCTGTTTGTGACACTTTATAGTGCTCACTCATAAGTTTTGCATTCATTTATTTGTATCATTTTTTTTTTTTTAAATTAAGACTACTGTGTTCTAAATGTTACCTGTTCTAACTCTTTATCTTATATGTCTAAGTCAATGCAGACTGTTACTGGCTCATGGAGACTTTAAGGATGAAGTAAATGTTAGAATTCTTTCAACTCACAACTATTTAACTAATACTCCTAATTTTCCAATGCTATTAGCCTGTAAAAATTGGTGTCTCAGGGTCCAATCTGCACAGAATGCAGGCCAAGAGTGTTCCTTTGTGTGCACACTTCTTCTCCTCTCTATCTACTTACAGACCGAGTTTGCTGTTAATCCCATCTATGCAAATTTTACTTTACTATAATTGTGCAGTTAATTACTATTATAATTATGTAATAATAATACCTTCAAGAACAAAAGTAGTATGAATATACAACAAATTAATTCTTCAATTAATAGTAATTGGTCTATAAGAGTACTTCAGAAAATTTTGTTTATTTGAAACTTTCTTTGTCTAGGTATAAAATTATAAATTGGGATAGAATAAAGTGTCCTTGTGGTATACGCCCAGGGGTGGGGTAGCTGGGTCTTGAGGAAGATTGGTTTCCAGTTTTCTAAGAAATGGCCATATTGATTTCCAAAGTATAAGTTTGCACTCCTATTACCTTACTCAGTTATGTTCATAGCAGTTTTATTCATAATAGTTAGAAACTAGAAACAACCTAGATACCCTGCAACCAAAGAATAGAAAATGTACACAACGGAATATTACTCCGCTGTTAAAACCAATGGAACCACTCAATTTGCAAGCAAATAGATGGAACTAGAAAAAAATTATCTGGGGGAGGTAATCCAGACAGAAATACAAACATGGTGTATACTCACTTGTAGATATATATTACCTATAAAATAAAAGACAATTGTTCTGCAGCCCACAGTCATAGAGAGGCTAAGAAACAAAAAGAGAAGAAGTGGGGACACATGGATCTCCATGGGAGGAGAAAATAGATTTTTCAGATGGACTGGGGTGAGGGCAGGTTGGGAACAGGAAGAATAAGGTACAAGAGAGGGAGGGAGAGATACTGAGGGAAACTACCATAATTAAAGGCCATTTCAGGAGCAAGTAAAAACCTAGTACAATGGAAATTCCATGAGATCTATGAGTAACCCTAGAAAAGACACATAGTAATGGGAAACATAGGGCCTGAACCAGTGGTCTTCTCTAATCAGGCAAGGCCTTAAGTGGAGACATTGAAGCACCAACTCAGCCATAAAACCTTACAACTATAGTTTGCCCTGCCTGTAGAGTGTGCTGAGACTAGCAGAATCATCATCAAAGACATCAGAGATACTTTATCCAGCAAATGATGGGAGCATATACATAATATCCCTGGCAACCATTAGGCAGAGCTTGGGCAGTCCTGCTGAAGAGCAGTGCATGGAAGGATTGGAGGCACCAAAGGAGTCAGGGATACATCATGAGGACATGGCCCACAGAATCAACTGACTGGGACTCATGGGAACTTAAGTGATCAGGGACCCTGTAGGGGTCTGACCTAGGTCCTATACTTATATGTCATGACTGAGTACCTTGGTATTCATGTGGAAATGCTAACAGTGGGGAATGTGGCTCTCCCCAACCCTTTTGCCTATTTGTGGGACCCTTTTATCCGTACTGGGTTGCCTTGGCCATCCTTGATGCAATGGTGTATATCTGGACTTACTGTGACTTGTTATGCAGTGTTTCATCGGTGCTTCTGGAGCTTGTGCTTCCCTGAGGGAGAGGTACTGGGGAGGAGATCTGAAGTAGTTCTGGAGGAGAAGGATTTTTTTTTCCTTATTCTTTCAGCATTCAATACTCTAGCTAAGAAATTTGGCTACTGATATTTTCATACACCTTTACCTAAAGAAATTGTTATTGATTGTGGACTACTTTTAAGGATTGGTTTTATCTTTCCAATTTTATATTAGTCTCAGCATTAGAACCCAAGCCACCAGGCTTGTATCCTAAGCATCTTTATGCACTTAGCCATCTTGCTGACAGCAGAAATAGTTTATGAAGAAGGTTAATTTTGTGTGTCACATTGACTGAGATAAGGATGTCTGGAGGCTGGGAGAACATTTTTTTTTCTAGGTATAGTTTTCATCATTTTTTTCTGAAAGGGTTAAGCCTTTGATTCCATAGACCAGGTAAAGATCTACCATTACTTCCATGAGTGGACATCATACTGAGGGCAGAGAGAACAATAAGCTAGATGCTTGGTGAATTCTGTCTCTCTCTACTTGTACTACACTTCCCATCATACTTCATCATCTGAGCCCCTTGAGGTTTCAGGTTCTCAACCTTACACCAGGGTTCCCCCTATCCTTATGGAATTACACACTGATGAATTTCAGTAATGGTTCTCCTAGTTCTCCAGTTAGTAGAATGTAGATTGTAAAATCTCTCAGCCTTCAAACCACAGTGAGATAACTCCTTCTAAAGCTTGTTTTCTAGTTCTTTCTATATGATTGCTCATATTACTTTAAGGAATCCTAACTAATCTACTTGTATTCTCTTGGTAAACATTTTGAAATAATGTGCCTGGGTGCAGACATTTTTATTCCTTATGCTGAATATGCCATGGGCCACAATCCTGAAATTTTTATCTTTGAGTTCTAAAACCATTATGTCTTTTATACATTTCTTTCCCTTAACTATTTGGATTAATATCTATCACAAAAGTTGAGTCATTTTATTTGATCCAATTCTGCTCCCAAGGAATAATTATTACTTATTATTTCATTATCTTTCATATATTTTAAATACCAGAAGCCTTGCCTTGTTACTTAACTATGTTTTAAATGTGGAGTACATATATTCTTTGTGTTTTAAGAAGTATCATATGCATATTTTGTCTGTAAAAAGGTTAATTAGATTCTACTTCCTTCCTTGACTCTTTCCCAACTCATTTCTGCTCTGAAGTTATTCTCTACTCTGTGCACCAACAAAATTTAGGCTCATGGATTGCTCCTATTTTAATTAAATGCTCATAGCTGTATAGTGATTCCTGTTAATGGTCTCATTTATGAGTTAGATGTTCTTTCTTTGGTGATCCTTGGCCCTGTGGACTGATGTTCTGTACTACAGACCCCAAATCTCCCATTGACTGAATACAAGTCTTCATTGTCAGTCTTCATGGGTGTAGTTAACTTCCTTTGTTTGGCATTTTTCTTCCAGCAACTTAGGTAGGGATTGATTTGTAGATTGATATTGTTTACATCTGGCTTTATCATAGAATATCTTATTTTCTCCACCTATGGTAATTGAAAGTTTTTCTGGGTATAGTAATTTGGGCTGGCATCTGTGGTCCTTTAGAGTCTACAGCACATATTGTCAGTCCCTTCTGGCTTTTAGAGTTTTTTTTTTTTAAACATCAGGTATAATCCTCATAGGGCTGCCTTTATGTGCTACCTGGCATGTTTCCCTTGCAACTTTTAATATTTGTGATGGTTTGAATAGGAATAGCTCACATCGGCTCAGAGATTAGAATGCTTGATTATTAAGAGGTGTGGCCTTATTGGAGTAGTTGTGACCTTGTTAAAGGAAATGTTTCACTGGAGGTAGAATTTTGGGTTTCAAATACTCAAGCAAGGCCCACTGTCTCTATTTCTTATAGCTGCCTGAGGATCTAGAAGTAGACTCTCAGTAACTTCTTGAGCACTGGGTCTTCATATGTTGTGCAATTCTTCACATTGTGATGATAATGGACTAAACCTATGAAATGCAAGACAGCCCCAATTAAACGATTTTTATGAGAGCTGTTGTGGTCACCATGTAACTTCACAACAGTAGAAACCCTAATAAAGACTGTATTAAGTTTTGTACATATGGTGTTATGATTATTATGTGCCAGGGGAACTTTCTTTTCTGGCCCAGTTTATTTGGTATTCTGTATCCTTCTTGTACATCTATAGGCATAGACTTGTTTAGGTTAGGAAATTTTTCTTCAATGATTTTGTTGAAAACTATTTCAGAGCTGGGATTCTTCTTCCTTCCTACATTCTTATTTTTCTTTTGTTTTATCTTACCATAATGTCCCAGATTTCCTGAATGTTTTCTGTCAGAAATTTTTCAGATCTAACATTTTCTTTGATTGTTATATCTGTTTCTTCTACAGTATTTTAAAAGCTGAGATTTCCTTTTCCATCTCTTCTATTCTGTTCTGAAAAGCTTGTCTCTATAGTTCCTCTTCAAATTCCTATAAATTCCATTTCTAGAATTCTCCTAGTTTATGGTTATTGTTGATGATGGTATTGTTTTATATTGATTCTTTTCCATTTTCAGGTTTTGAACAGTTTTATTTATTTTCTTCCATTGTTTCTGTTTCCCTGAATTTCTTTAAGGGATTTGTTCACTTCTTCTTTTAGGACCTCTATCATCTTCATATAGTTGGTTTTTGGTTTTTTTTCTTGTATTTCACCTGCGTTAAGATATTTGTATCTTGGGTATTCTGAGCTTCTGGGCTAATATCCACTTATCAGTGAGTGCATGCATATCATGTGTGTTCTTTTGTGATTGGGTTACCTCACTCAGGATGATACTGAAGATACAATTCACTAACTACATGAAACTCAAGAAGAAGGAAGACATCAGAGTGAATATTTTGGTCCTTCTTAGAAGGGGGATCAAAATACCCATGGAAGGCTACATCTACTCCAGTAGTGACCTGCCCACAGTGCTTTGAATCCCCTGGTTTCAATATATAATCCTACTTGCTATTATTATTGGCATTATTTTATTGGTAACCATTGTGTTTCCAATTATCCTTAGAGCTCTGCTGAGATCTGTAGCCACAACAAAGCAGGATGTTCTAGAACTTTGGCTGAAAAATAAAGAAAGGAGCAGAATGGTACACACTTCTCAGTGAAGCTGCTTGATAAAGTTGAAAAACCTGAAAGCACCTCATGAGACACAGAGTTTCAAAAGGAACTCATCTCCTGGGAAAACATTCTCGCTACCTGTATACCCCTGAGTTAGTCTGGTGTATAGATCCTCGCATGTGCTCTCATTAAGTAGGATTTTATTATAGTGCTTTCAAAGATTGAATTTTGATCTAGCTAAGACTTTCACCAGTGTTCCAACATCAAAAAAAAAAGGGGGGTGGGGCTGCTACATCCACTCCAGTAGTGACCCGCCTGACAGGCTGGAAAGTCTACGTGCGGTCCCAAGGCAAAAAGTTCACGGAAACTTAGTCTCCTGGAATCATGGTATCCTGTATAAAGAATGCTCCAGTGTCCTTGCTTTAGTTGGTAAACAGATCTGTGTGCTTTCCCTTAATATTGCTTCATTATAAGTGCTTCTAAAGACTGAATTTTTGACATATAGCTAGGTTAGATTCTAGGCAGTCCTTGATCCAACCTTGGGCATCAATAGCTAAGTCACTGGCCTACACAGGAATTCACCACTATCTAGGAATAAGGTAGTTTGTGACCTGAGGAGGAACCAGACTAGATACTTAGAACTATAGCTAGCTGAGTTACACCCAGATACAAGTATTTACAATGGCCTAGGGAGAAGGTGGACTATACAATAGTCTGCAATAGGAACTATAGCTTCTAAGATTAAGTGGACCTTAGGTGGAGCTGTTTTTGATCCCAGTTGTTTAACATTGAATCATATCCCAGTTGGTTCCTGCCAGTCCTTCTGTATTTGCATTACTCTGTTTTATGTAAGAATCTAGTAACTTCATTGTACCTTGCTGGGCATGGTGAAAGTCATGGTTAACTTACCCTGTTCTGCTCAGCAGGTGTATTCACAGAGAAAGGCTGCTGATGTTAGAGGCTGGCATACTTGCATGAGCTAGGAAGGGATGCTTAGAGGAGAGCTTTGTGTTATATTAGGGGGAATGGGGTCAGAGAAGAAAAGGAGACTACAACAGATTTTCTGCTATAGAGTCTGGGAAATTGGATCTGGAGGAATAGAGTGGATCTGCCTTCTCTTTATGGTTTGTCAGCCTTACAAAATTCTTTCCTGTTAGTCAGGGACTGGAGGTTCTGATATAAACCTGTCTTTGACAGGTTTATGAGTTTATGAGCCAGGATACTTAACAAGCAGACTTTTCCTTTATTAACATAGTGAATTTTTGTCTCTGAAATTGATGGACCTGAATGATAAGCTCTCTACACCAGCATCTGCAGCAATCAAAGAATTTCTCCTGTCAACCTAGAGTGCTGACTGCTTCATACTCCTAGAAGGGCATTTGGATCATTGTGAATACTAAGCTTGTTTAAATTTCTGTACTTTTTTTTCATTAAATATAATATATTTTATGATTGTGTTTTCAGAAAGGCCAATACAGCCTAAGAATATGAGGATTGTATTATTAGTAGTAGTAGTAGTAGTAGTATAATTATTATTAATCTAACTATGAAATAACTTCAAACACTTTTGAACAGCCTTAAAAGTATCAGAGACCTTCACCCCTATGCCCACTCTACCTAATGCATTGTTGGCCTAATTCACCCAACTTTTATAGATGAGGAAGAAAATTTAAGCTCTACTTGTTTGTTTTTGTCAAAGTCTCCAACAAGTTCTTTTTTCCCAGTCCTGCTTCCCTTGCCATTGCTCTCTCAATACCCTGCTGCCATCATATCAATCCAAACTTCTAAAAACGCACTGGTGTTCTTCCTGCTGGCTTAAGCATGACGTTGAGTATCTTATTTCTCAGCTCTTGTAAAAAAAAAAAATTGACCTTTTTCTGTCATCTTTCATATATCTAGCATTTGTTAATGTATGTCAACTGATGTCACCATCTCTTTTGGCATGCCTTGTTGTTGTTGTTTTTGTTGCTCATATGATTTTATTATAGACATGGAGTGCAGCGATGAATACTTTTGCACAAGAACCCCTTTTCCTCAAGAACCTTCAAGGAAACAACAGGTCCTTCTGAGCATCTCCCCAAAACTATACACTAAGGATTTTCAAGAAAGGCGATCTGCTCTAGACAGAGGAGGCAAGAACACTGTATGTTCACATGCTCAGTTTATTCTGTGCTTTCATGCCACTTATTATTTCCATTTTCTACCAATAACAGAACTTTTGGTGGGTTTTGAAGGATGTGTCATGAACTGCATCAGTTGTCACTCTTCAAGAAATCTGGAAAAAAAAAAGCCCCTAAAAAGTCTAGCTTCTTATGCTTTTAAAAATATATGCCTTATGAAAATGTTATGATATAGTTTTAGTGATTTATTGGAAAGAAGATAAGGTGCTAATAATGTGTTCTTTAAGAAAATTTGAACCATAAACCCTTGCATAAATTTTTAAAATAAAATAAATAAGTCTAAAGGAAAATACATGTGACATCTATTTTCAATTGTCTGCAGGAAAGTTGGTACTTGGATTTTTGTGTGTATGTGATCACTATATAAAGATGTGTTAATTTATTTCAAGATTTAGAAATGAATTTAATCTACGAGAAATATAACATGGAAACAGTCATGATAGTTTTCTCCTCTGTGTAAGTGTTCTGCTGTCACCGTCTGATGAGAAATGAATAGACACAAACTATGCAGATTTGTATAATAAATGCATAGCATACTAAAGCTTATTAAATCATAAATGTCTCTTGGTTATATCAAATACTAGGAAACATTTTTTGAAAGGTTTCCATGGGGATAAATTCAAAATAATTAGGAGATTACTGTACCAAAACCAAATCAAAATCAACAAAAGGGGATGTTATACCTTTAGAATATGATATTTAGCATTAAGTATATGACAAAATAAAAACAAATGTTATTTTCCTGTATAATTATATTTATTTAACCACAAAAGGACTTTCTGATATTAAAGGCTGAGTTCAAATGGATTCATGAGCACTTACCACAACATTTTCTTTATACCAATGGTCTTTTATATAGTATGTGTTTTTTCCTACAGAAATTAAATATAGCATAAAAATATATATCTCCAGAAGAATAAAATTAAGGAAATTAACATACAGGATGACTAAGAATACACAATAAAACAGGACAAAGTAACAAAGAACAAATAAAATAGAAATAATTCCTAACATAGTAAGTATGAACTGAATACCTCAACAATCACTTCAAGTATGGCTTCAATATGCAAATTTATATACATTTTCCAGAGTGTAAACCACAATAAAAATCAGCAGTGTATTATCTGTTAGAAATTTATGCTAAACATATAAAAGTCTTGAGTAAAATAAAATGAAAGGTGAAATATGTATTATGTTGCCATCATTCTTGAGATCCATGCTGAGAAGGGATCCCTATCCTGACACTACCTGAAGGGCCAGGAACAAGGGACCCAGACTAGAACCACACAGACCTAGAAAAAAATCCTAATGAGATTGTGTCTTACTCAAGTACCAAGCATAATCATCATCAGAGAAATAGATGCAGAGACTCCACGGCAGACCTCAGGGAATCCTGTTAAAGAGGTGGAGGAAGGATAGTAGGAGCGAGAGGGATCAAGGACACTAAAGAAAACCCAAAGAATCAACTAACCTGGGCTCATAGAGGCTCACCGAGACTGAACCAACAATCAGGGATCCTGCCTGAATCTGACCTAGGTCCTCTGGAAATATCTTTCGGTTCTGTAGCTTGGTATTCTTGGGGGACTCCTAACAGTGAAAGTGGGAGCTGTCTCTGACTCTTTGATTGATTTTGGGACCCCCTTTCTCCTACTGGGTTGCCTTATCCAGGTTTGAAAGGGCTTCAGCTTATTCTTCCCTGATATTCCATGTTTGATTGATATTTATAGGAGGCCTCTTTTTCTGAAGAGGAAAGGAGGAGTGGTTGGGCTTGAAGAGTGACTGGGAGTGGAGGAGGATGACGAAGTGTGTTTGGGTGTAATATAGGAGAGAAGAATTAATGAAAGCTGAAATCTTATTGGGGGACTTTTTAAGATAGTGAGACCTACCTTATATAATACTGTAAAGATATACTGTAAGATAAAATAGAAACCAGACACTGAACTTTTACCAAAACTAATTTCTTTATGACTGAAAGAATGAACCAAAAGAATGTAAATGAAACAATAATTTAGGATACCAGCATGGGGATATAAAATATGGCAAAACTGTAAAACTGTATTATTACAATTTGGAAGGAATCTCACAGAAAATGGTAGAGGAAAGGCACTAAAAGCAGCTTTGGGAATGACTGGAACCTAAAACTGAAGCAAAATCATTGTTATGCAAATAATATTGATGATAATAGTATTTCTACCAGTTCTGAAGTCACTATTCATGCAATTTAACAAGTGAACAGATAGCAGATGGTAGAAATTTAATTTTGATAGTTGGAATTTAGGATGAATAGTATCACATCTCTCTCTCTCTCTCTCTCTCTTTTTCTCTCTCTCTCTCTCCCTCCCATGAGTTAAAACATATTTACTCTCTTGCCTGAGATTTCTTAAAAGAAATGTTACCAAAAACAGAAACAAGTGTTAGGAAACATGGCTATTGTTTGTTTGTTTTATTTGGGGGGGGGGTTAATTTAGGAGAAATGTTTATTAAAAACAGATTCTTCTCTCATACAATCAAATCCAGATCAAAGTTTCCCCTCTCTACCAGCTTGCTCAAACCCAGAACCACTTTTGCCCCTCTGTTTCTGTTCAGAGAGAAGTAGGCCTCTAAGAGACAGAAACCAACACAACAACAGAAGATAAAGTAAGACAAGGCAAAAGCCTTCATATAGAGGATAGACAAGGCAAGCCAGTAGGAGGAAAAGCATCTGGAGAACAAGCAAAAGAGTCAGAGGCATTCCTGCTCCAAAGGTTAGGTGTCCCACTAAACACCAAGCTAACAGCCATAAGGTTCGCTTAGAGGAGAGCTGATGCAGGCCTATTTCAGGCCCTATGCTTACCCTTTCAGTCTGTGAGTCCACATGAGCCCTGCTTCATTGATTTGGTGGGCCATGTTCTCCATCCCCTCTGACTCTTACAATCTTTCCTTCCCCTCTTCCAAGATTTTCCCTGAGCTCCAACTTGACTGACCCAATGGAGACCTCTAATGTAGACTCTCTTTTTCTGTATAATGTTTGTCAGTTGTGCCTCCGTACCCACTTTATCTGCTGCTGGAGGAAACCTCTCTGATGACAACTGGACAAGGCACAGATCTATGAGTATAGCAGGATATCATGAAGAATCGCTTTATCTGTTTGTTTATTTATGTACTATCAAGCTAGCTAGTCATGTTTCATCCTGTGCTGGATATCTCTTGGATATCCGGTCTCTGGTTCCTGGCTATAATGCTGAACATGAGCTCCCTCTTGTGGCATAGGTCTCAAGTTAAACCACATTTTGATTGGCCACTCCCACAAGTCCTGGGCCACCATTGCCCTGACATATCTTGCAGGTATGACAGATTGTAGGTTGAAGGTTTTGTGGCTGAGTTGATGCCCAGGTTTCTTTTTCTGTAACGCACAGAGTACCTTCCTGCTCCAAAGTGATTACAGTATAGGGGTGAAAGATCTGTGCAGATGCCAGTTTGAACTTTTCATATCTAATGATCTTCTTCATACTGAATCTGTATTATACTACAAATAAATCTTGATGGTTGAACAAATTCAAGGATAACCAATTATTTACATTAAGAACCTCAAAGAGAGCAAGGTTAAGTACATAGGAGGGTTTGACAGGAGGAAAGGCAGGGGAAAACGATGTATTTATAATCTCAAAACATAATAGAAATAATAAAAATGTGGTACTATATTGATTGACACTGCCTACACTCCGTGTCCACATTTAATGCACATGATTGGTTCTGAAATCTTAGTTGCTGTTACATTCTTATTTTCATAGAATTTGATCTGGAATATATTTTAGTAAGTAAACTGGTACAGCCGTTACTCGTGATTACACTAAACTGTTATTTCTATTGGCTGAAAACATTTTTCCTCCTTCTCGAAGTGAGCCACAAAACTAAATGCAATGATATGAACTCTGATGAGTATGTCACTGTCTGATTTATTACTTTCTCTTTTTTTATAAAATAATGATCATAATTGTTGTTACTAGTTTAAATGAGACAGTATGATGTGCACTAAAATTAATTCCTATCATCATTATTAATAATTTTTTACACTCCATATTTTATTCTAACCCCAACCTCTGACTGTTCCATATCCCACACCTCCTCCCCACTCCCTTGTCTCCACATGGATGTCCTCACCCCCACCCACCTGGCCTCTAAACTCCCTTGCTGTATGCTACTTGTTTGGTGGCCCAGTATTTAACAAATCTTGAGGGTCCAGATTAATGGAGAGTGCTGGTCTTCCTACAGGATCGCCCTTCTCCTCAGCTTCTTTTGGCATGAGGGAAAAGAACTGAAGCCCTGGGGGCCAGCAGAAAGAATGGAAACAGGCAGCCTCGGGAAATACCACGTTGGAGGGACCCTCCAGAATGCACCAGAGACCTGGGAGGTGAGAGACTCTCAGGACTCAAAGGGAGGGTCCTTAAGATGCAATGCCAGACAGTAGGGAGAGGGAACTTATAGAGCCCACCTCCATCAGGGAGACAGGATATCAAATGAAGGAGTAGGGGGGCATCCCACAGTCACACCTCTGACCCATAATTGTGTGAAAGAATTACAGGGATGGAAATGGAGATGAGCCTGAGGAAAAGAAGGTCCAGCAACAGGCCTAAAGTGGCATCTAGCTCAAGGGGAGGTCCCAAGGCCTGACACTATTACTGAAGCTATGGAGCGCTCACAAAAATGGATCTAGCATGGCTGCACTCCAGAAGACCCAACAAGCAGCTGAAAGAATCAAATGCAGGTATTTGCACCTAACCAATGGACAGAAGCAGCAGACCCCTGTTGTTGAATAATTCCTATTTTTTAAAACTAATTTTCATTCCAATTTGAGGCACTTGATTTGTTATTAGGTACATCTTAACCAATTGTGAACAGATACTTCTTTAGGGTTATGTATTTCTTTATAGTAGACTTAGACTAGTGTAAATAATTGGTGAGGGAAGATGGTTTGATACTCTCAATGACTGTAATGCATTAGCAAAGCCAATGCTGACAAAAGGTGAATGAGCTTAGCATATTGGAACTGGTGAGAGGAAATCCTTAAAAATAGCTTAAGATGCATTAAAAGATGTTATGTTACCTGAAGAATTGTGACTGCTTGTTATCAACAAGCAAGCCCACATGCATGATGAGTATGACTTTAGTTTGTTGATGCATCATACATTTTAAGACATATAATATCATTAAATTATATATACACAACCTGCATATGAGCTTTTGTTGTTAGAGAGAAATAAAAGCTTTAAGTTTTTTATTAGATATTTTCTTGATTTACATTTCAAATGCTATCCTGAAATTCCCCTATAACCTTCCCCTGCCCTGCTCCCCAACCCACAAATTCCCACTTCCTAGCCCTGGCATTCCCCTGTACTGGGGCATATAATCTTCGCAAGACCAAGAGCCTCTCCTCCCAGTGATGGTCAACTAGGCAATCCTCTGCTACATATGCAGCTAGAAACATGAGCTCTGGGGGGAATGTTTAGTCCATATTGTTGTTCCTCTTATAAGATTACAGACCACTTCAGCCACTTGGATACTTTCTCTAGCTCCTTCATTGGGATCCCTGTGTTCCATTCAATAGATGATTGTGAGTATCCACTTCTGCATTTGTCAGGCACTAGCATAGCCTCACAAGAGATTGTATCAGGGACCTGTCAGCAAAATCTTGCTAGCATATGAAATAGTGTCTGGGTTTGGTGGCTATTTATGGGATGGGTCCCCAGAAGGGGCAGTGTCTGGATGGTTCTTTCTTCCATCTTAGCTCTGAATTAAATCTCTGTAGCTCCTTCCATGGGTATTTTGTTCCCCATTCTAATGAGGAGCGAAATATTCACACTTTGGTCTTCCTTCTTCTAGAGTTTCATGTGTTATGCAAATTGTATCTTGGGTATTCTACATTTCTGGACTAATATACACTTATCAGTGAGTGCATATCAATTGACTTCTTTTGTGATTGGGTTACCTCACTGAGTATGATACCCTCCAGATCCATCCATTTGCCTGAGAATGTCATAAATTCATTGTTTTTAATAGCTGAGTAGTACTCCATTGTGTAAATGCACCACATTTTCTGTATTCATTTCTCTGTTGAGGGACGTCTGGGTTCTTCCCAGCTTCTGGTTATTATAAATAAGGCTTCTATAAACATAGTGGAGCATGTGTCTTTATTACAACTTACAGCATTTTCTGAGTATACCCAGGAGAGGAATTGCTGGATCTTCCTGTAGTACTATGTCCAATTATCTGAGAAAACCCTAGACTGATTTCCAGAGTGGTTGTACCAGCTTGCAATCCCACCAGCAATGGAGGAGTGCTTCCCTTTCTCCACACCCTCACCAGCATCTGTTGTCACTAGAATTTTTGATCTTAACCATGCTGATGGGTGTAAGGTGGAATCTCAGGGTTGTTTTGATTTACATTTCACTGATGATTAAGGATGTTGAACATTTTCTCAGCCATTCAGTATTCCTCAGTTGAGAATTATCTGTTTAGCTCTGTACCCTATTTTTTAATGGGGTTATTTGATTTTCTGGAGTCCAGCTTCATTAGTTCTTTGTATATATTTGATATTAGTCCCCTATCAGATTTAGGATTGGTAAAGATCCTTTCCCAATCTGTTGGTGGCCTTTTTGTTTTATTGACAGTGTCTTGCCTTAAAGAAGCTTTGCAATTTTATGAGGTCCCATTTGTCAATTCTCCATCCTACAGCACCAGCCATTGCTGTTCTGTTCAGAAATTTTTTGACTGTGCCCATAACTTCGAGGCTTTTCCCCACTTTCTCCTCTATAAATTTCAGTGTATCTGGTTTTATGTGGAGTTCCTTTATCCAGTTAGAATTTAGCATTTTATAGGAGATAAGAATGGATCTTCTACATGCTAACTGCCAGTTAAGCATTTGTTGAAAATGCTGTCTTTTTTTTTCCTACTGAATGGTTTTGGCTCCTTTCTCAAAGATCAAGTGCCCATAGGTGTGTGAGTTCATTTCTGGTTCTTCAATTCTATTTCATTGGTCCACCTGACAGTTGCTGTACCAATACTATTCAGTTTTTATCACAATTGCTCTGTAGTACAGCTTGAGGTCAGGCATGGTGATTCCACCAGAGGTTCTTGTATTGTTGGGAATAGTTTTTGCTATCCCAGGATTTTTGTTAATCCAGATGAATTTGCAAATTGCCCTTTCTAACTCTGTGAAGAATGGAGGTAGAATTTTGATGGGGATTGCATTAAATCTGTAGATTGCTTTTGGCAAGATAGCCATTTTTCTATAATATCCTGCCTATTCATGAGCATGGGAGACCTTTCCACCTTCTGAGATCTTTGATTTTTTTCTGCAGAACTTGAAGTTCTTATCATACAGATCTCTTACTTCCATAGTTAGAGTCATAATAAGGTATTTTATATTATTTGTGACTATGGTGAAGGATATTGTTTGCCTAATTTTTTTCTCAGCCTGTTTATCCTTTGTTTAAAGAAAGGCCACTGATTTGTTTGAGTTAATTTTGTATCCAGCTACTGCACTGAAGCTATTTATCAGGTTTAGGAGTTCTCTGGTGGAATTTTTAGGATTACTCATATATACTATTATATCATCTGCAAATAGTGATATTTTGACTTCTTCCTTTTCAAATTGTATCCCCTTGATCTCCTTTTCTGTGTAATTGTTCTGGCTAGGACTTAAAGTCATAAATTGGTTATGTAGGTTGAAAGTGGGCAGCCTTGTCTAGTCTCTGAAATTATTAGTGGTATTGTTTCAAATTTCTCTCCATTTAGTTTGATGTTGGCTATTGTTTTGCTGTATATTGCTTTTATTATGTTTAGGTGTGGATCTTGAATTCCTGATCTTTCCAAGGCTTTCATCATGAATGTGTGTGTGATTTTGTCAAATGCTTTCTCAGTATCTAACTAGATGATCATGTGGTTTTTTTTCTTTGAGTTTGTTTTTATAGTGGATTATGTTGATGGATTTCCATATATTAACCCATCCTTGCATCCCTGGGGACAAGCCTACTTGACTATGAAGGATCATTCTTTTGATGTGTTTTTGGATTCGGTTAGCAAGAATTTTCTTGAGTATTTTTGCATCGATATTCATAAGGAAAATTGGTCTGAAGTTTTATTCCTTGTTGGGTGTTTATGTGGTTTAGTTATCAGAGTAATTGTGGCTTCATAGAATGAATTAGGTAGAGTACCTTCTGTTTCTATTTTGTGAAATACTTTGAGGAGAATTGGAATTATGTCTTCTTAGAAGGTCTGATAGAACTCTACACTAAACCCATCTGGTCCTGGGCTTTTTTTAGTTGGGAGACTATTAATGGCTGCTTCTATTTCTTTAGGGGATACGGGACTGTTTAGATCATTAATCTGATCCTGATTTAACTTTGGTATCTGGTATCTATATAGGAAGTTGTCCATTTCATGCAGGTATTCCAGTTTTGTGGAGTATAGCCTTTTGGAGTAGGATCTGATGATGTTTTGGATTTCCTCAGGTTCTGTTGATATATTTCATTTTTCATTTCTGTTTTTGTTAATTAGGAGACTGTCCCTATGTCCTCTAGTTATTCTGGCTAAGGGTTTATCTATCCCTTTTATTTAATCAAAGAACCAGCTCCTAATTTGGTTGGTTCTTTGAATAGTTCTTTTTGTTTCCACTTGTTTGATTTCATTCTTTGTTTGATTACTTCCTGCGGATTACTCCTCTTGGGTGATTTTGCTTCCTTTAGTTCTTGAGCTTCTAGGTGTGCTGTCAGACTGCTAGTATATGCTCTTGCTTCTTTTTTGCAACAGTCAGGGCTATGAATTATCCTCTTAGGAATGCGTTCATTGTGTCTCATAAGTTTGGGTATGTTGTGGCTTCATTTTCATTAGACTCTAAAAAATCTTTAATCTCTTTCTTTATTTCTTCCTTGACCAAGGTATCATTGAGTAGAGTGTTGTTCAGCTTCCACATAAATGTTGCCTTTCTATTATTTATGTTGTTATTGAAGATCAGCCTTAGTCAGTGGTGATGTGATAGGATGCATGGAATAATTTCAATGTTTTTGTATCTGTTGAGCCCTGTTTTTTGACCAATTATATGGTCAGTTTTGCAGAAGGTACCTTTAGGTGCTGATAAGAAGTTAAATCCTTTGTTTTTAGGATAAAATGTTCTATAGGTATCTGTTAAATCCATTTGTTTCATAAATTCTGTTAGTTTCACTGTGTCTCTATTGAGTTTCTGTTTCTAGAATTTGTCCATTGGTGAGAGTGGGGTGTTGAAGTCTCCCACTATTATTGAGTTAGGTTCAATGTGTGCTTTGAGCTTACTAAAATTTCCTTAATGAATGTGGATGCCTTTGCATTTGGAGAATAGATATTCAGAATTGAGAGTTCATCTTGGAAAATTTTAACTTTGAAGTGTATGAAGTGCCCCTCCTGGTCTTTTTTGATGACTTTGGGTTGGAAGTTGATTTTATTCAATATTAGAATTGCTACTCTAGCTTGTTTCTTTGGACCATTTGCTTGGAAATTTGTTTTCCAGCCTTTTACTCTGAGTTAGTGTCTGTCTTTTTCCCTGTCGTGGGTTTTCTGTAGGTAGCAAAATGTTGTGTCCTGTTTATGTAGCCAGTCTGTTAGTCTATGTATTTTTATTGGGAAAATGAGTCCATTGATATTAAGACATATTAAGGAAAAGTAATTTTTATTTCCTGTTATTTTTGTTGTTAGAGTTTGGATTTTGTTCTTGCAGCTATCTTCTTTTCGGTTTGCTAAAGGATGACTTTCTTGCTTTTTCTAGGGCATAATTTCACTCCTTGTGTTGGTGTTTCCCCTTTATTATCCTTTGAAGGGCTGAATTCATGGAAAGATATTGTGTAAATTTTATTTTGTTATAGAATACTTTGGTTTTTTCATGTATGGTAACTGAGAGTTTTGCTGGGTATAGTATCCTGTGTTGGCCTCTGTATTCTCTTAGGGTCTGTATAACATCTTTCCAGGATCTTCTAGCTTTTATAGTCTCTGGTTAGAAGTTTGGTGTAGTTCTAATATGTCTGTCTTTATATTTTACTGGACCTTTTTCCCTTACTGCTTTTAATATTCTGTCTTCATTTAGTGCATCTATTGTTCTGATTATTATATGTCAGGAGGAATTTCTTTTCTGGTCCAGTCTATTTGGAGTTCTGTAGGCTTCTTGTATGTTCATGGGCATCTCTTTCTTTAGGTTAGGGAAGTATTCTTCTATAATTTTGTTGAAGATATTTGCTGGCCCTTTAAGTTGAAAATCTTCATTCTCATCTATACCTATTATCCGTAGGCTTGGTCTTCTCATTGTGTCTTTGATTTCTGGATGTTTTGTGTTAGGATCTTTTTGCATTTTGCACTTTCTTTGATTGTTGTGTCCATGTTCTCTATGGAATCTTCTGCATTTGAGATTCTCTCTTCCATCTCTTGTATTCTGTTGCTGAAGCTAGCATCTATGGTTCCTGATTTCTTTCCCAGGATTTTTATCCCCAGAGTTGTCTCCCTTTGGGTTTTCTTTATTTTTTTCTATTTCCATTTTTAGATCTTCAGTGTTTTTGTTCAATTCCATCACCTGTTTGGTAGTGTTTTCCTGTAATTTTTAAAGGGATTTTTGTGCTTCCTCTTCAAGAATTTCTACCTGTTTTGCAGTGTTCGTCTGTTTTTCTTTAAGTGAGTTATTAATGCAGTTCTTAAAATCCTCTACCAGCATCATGATAAATGATTTTAAATCCAAATCTTATTTTTTGGTTGTGTTGGTGTATACAGGACTCTCTTGGTGGCTGTACTGTGTTCTGAAGGTGCCAAGTTTTCTTGCTTTCTGTTAGGAAGATTTTTATGTTTCCTTTTCACCATCTAGTCATTTTGGTGTTAGATATTCTAGCTGTCTCTGACTGGAGCTTGTTCCTCTTGTGATTCTGTTAGCCTCTGTCAGCAGTTCTGGGAGTCCAACTCTCTCCTGAGACCATCCTCTGCAGGCTAGTTCTCCTCTTGCAGGGAATGTGCATAGAGGTCTGGAGCTCTGATCCACCTCCTGGCTGAAGATGAAGGCCTAAAGGGACCCTGTTCAAGAACTTCTGTTGCTTCTGTGAACCATGCTCCATCCTGTGCAGACTGATCTATGAGAGACTAGGGATAGAAGATGGAACTCTCACCTGAGTCTCTGGGTCAAATCCCTCCCTGGAGGCCCACTCTCCTCTGGAGGGGAAGGTTCCCAGAGGTCTGGGTTTCAGCTATGCCTCCTGGCTGAGGATGAAGGTCCAAAAGGACCCTGTCCAAGAAGCTCTGTTACTTCTGAGGCATTTGTGCTGTCCTAAGCAGCCTGGTCTCTGAGAGACCCGGGATAGAAGATGGAGCTCTCTTATCTCTAGTCCCAGGATTAGAGCATTATCTGGAGGCTGACTTGCCTCAGTGATCTTAAGATCCTGTTTATGGTAGGTTGCCTGTGGTGTGGAGAGTCCTCTAGAGACCATGGAACTGTCCACTGAGTTAGCGTCCAAGAAGGCGTGGGGCTGTTGCCAACTGTAACGTACCAAAAGCTTTAAGTTTTTAAATGGTGTTATCAGGCAGCTCTATTTCAATTCTAATACAAATATGTCATCACCATTGTGCAGACAAGTCAGCCAGACTACATTCATTTTATATTCTTTCATTCACTGCTTACTTGGTACTAACAATATCTGAAATATAGCTTTTAGATGATAATTGCACCAATTCACACTTAAAATGTCACAATTTTGGTCTCGTGAATCTAGTAATGTTCTCATAACAACAACAACAAAAAAACCAATAATACATAGGTAGATGTAACTTAACATTAGCAGAAGAATTTTTGCTGAAAATAGTTTCCTTTTTTGTAGCTATTTTTATTAATACACACAAATAACACGCCTTTAATCCCAGCACTCGGGAGGCAGAGGCAGGCGGATTTCTGAGTTCGAGGCCAGCCTGGTCTACAGAATGAGTTCTAGGACAGTCTGTGCTATACAGAGAAACCCTGTCTCAAAAAAACCAACCAACCAACCAACCAAACAAACAAATATAAATAAAAAAAATCATAAAGTAATTCCTAAATAGTCATTGTTCATAGTTTAGTGTTTTCTATACATAACTCCAGCCTTTAAACAGGCAATTCAACTTAACACATGGAAAAGCAGTCTACTTTCTTTAAAATTTCCAGTGATATATTTTAAAACATGAATGTAACTATGATTAATTTTTACAGATTGAACATAGCCATCATCTGCAACCCATTAAATATAACAGAATATTAATAGAATCCCTCAGCCTACTTCATTTCAAGTGCACATTTATCTTCCCTAAAGAAAATGTGCTGTGATTTCTAATGGCCTAGATTGGCTTTGTTGCGTTTTACAATTTACATTTATAAAATAACACACTGTGATTCTTGTGTTTGTTCCTATTCAGCATTAGGCTTGTAATGTTTACATTGTCATAACCAATGGTAGATTAGTGTCATCTCCATAGTCACTTGAGTAAGTATAAACTAATTATTTTATCAGTTTTATTATTAACAGAGTTTGGAAAATTGTTCAGTTTACTTGAGATGATGTTTTAGAAAGATTATATTTATTACTGAATACATTTACACATTTGTAATTAACTACATACCCAGAGGTATCTTAGATGGTGCCCATATTAGCACATCATTGGTTGGTAGATCAAGGCAGATGAACTCCCCCCAGCAGAGTGTGACTTTCAGGTTTTTTTTTTTTTCTGATGTTATGTTTCTTTTTATTATTATGTTCATGTATTGATACAGCACTTTAAAAAGTCTATTCTCATAATCTCACACATTTTCCTTACTTTCAGTTTTTTTTTATTAGAGAATTTCTGTTATCCCAAAAGTCCCCTATACCCTCCCCCTGCCCTGCTCCCCTACCCTCCCACTCCCACTACTTGGCCCTGGCATTCCCCTGTACTGGAGCATATAAACATTGCTAGACCAAGGGCCTTTCTTCCTGAATAATCAGCACTTGGAGCTTTTTATTTTATTTTATTTCATTTTATTCTTGTTTCTTTTCAGCCTGCCTGTTAGGCATGTGCTGGTACGGCAGTATGGCTTAGATTTGTCCTTCTTCAATGACTAGCAGCACAAAGAACATTTCTTTTTCATGTTTATTTCATGGATATTCCATTTTGTGAAGGGGCTACTCAATTCCTTCACTATGTGTGTTATGCACAAGTTTTAGTATATGTCCAGACTTAACAATAACCTTTGGCTCATTTAAGAATGCTTCTTTTTCACTTAAAGATTTTAGTGCTCCTAGACTACTTCTCCCACAACCTTAAAGGCTAGATCTATGGATATGTCTACTTATAGATCTAAAGTGATAATAATCTACACATTTATATGTATTTACTTTTTTGTGTTGTACTGCTAGGAACTTTTGGAGGGGTCTACAGACTGGAAACAAATCCTCTACTACTGAACTAAATCCTTAGCCACGAGTTTTTGTATTTGGTTTGTTTGGTTTTGCTTTTGTTTTTGTTTTTTGTTTATATGTTTGTGTTTTGTTTTGGTCTTCTATGACATGATAGCTATACTCAAAAAATTCATATTTCTACCTAGTCAATAGCATTATATCTGTAATTTCTATAATCCCTCATTAATCAAATGAGGATTTTTTTGACCCATGCTTGCTCTTACAGAACATAACTTTTTCTTTCTTCCTTTTTTTTTTTTTTACCATGACCTAATGAGCTGTGACTTTTCTCACTTTGCATAACACCCCAGGAGATGTGGCAGTGTTAGGAGGTTTATAGGATGTCTGATTACATAAACCATGGATGTCTCTGTCCTCTTAACCATTGCTTATTACTTGTAATATTGAGACTATGGTTAATATGTAGTTATGCAGATTGCGTTCAGCTTTCTTCTCCATTCAAAACCTTTTCTTACTTGCATTGACCTAACATGGAGGTCTTAAGAATTTCCTTGTTTCCCAAAAATATTCTAGTAGCAAAGTGATGTTTTTGTACAAAATAGGTTTTCTCCATGCATTTTCAAAGGAGGACTAAATATAGCCCAAGAGAAAACTGTGGATCTGCCCACTTGCTAGTGAGGAAAATATTTTCTCTTTTCTAAGGGGCTATGTATTTTTGCCCTTCTCATTTGAAAAATGTTACAGATTATTATTTCTTTTTTTTTTTCTAGACAGTGGCCTGGGGAACAACCATCTGTGTGTGCCTGACTGACAACTACTACTCTAAAGTAGACTGCATGCTTTGACGACTTTCTATTATCTGTGATCTAAGACATGCTCTGCAGATTAAGCTCAAAAAAATTTCATGAGTGATAGAGGAGCATCTTCAGGGTCAGCAAATTTCTATGTAAAGAAAGAAAGATAGGACACATTGCTGGAATTCAAGACCTGTTTGGCCAGTACATCTCATGTGCTAATTCATTCAAGTGAAAATACAGGCATATATAGTATAGAATCTGCTAAGTACTAGGAAAGGTTGTACTGGAGGAAAGTACCCAAAAGGCTAAAGGCACTCTTATGCTTCTGCTATGCTACTCATGGTGAGATTTGTGGAAAATACTTACAAAAACAAAAGTCACAAAAAATATTTTTCAATCAGAATTCTTTCTTTCAATTTGAGTGTTTGTCCAATGGGGAGAAAATGTTTTGTTTTTAGTTTTGTAAAAGTTACATATTTATCTCTCCAAGAAGGCAAATGTCAAGAGGCATAAGATGCAACCCTGTTGTTCCAAGCATACAAGGGAGCCAAAGGTTAAAATAGCACCAATTTCTCAGCTTTCAATTCCTGGAAACTGGATAATGATACCTCCTAGCAATTACAAACATTCCTCATTGAGGGATAAGGCAAATAGCAATTGAAAGATAAATGTGGAATTAGGACTAGGTTTCATTCTGATCTTACCGCTTGCCAGAAATGCCTTGTTTTTCTATGACTTTTAGTATGATAGTACATTGTGTCTGAGTTTCAATAAATCATGTATATTCAACTCCATTAAATTTGAGGAATGGATCCAAGGGCTTAAGAAATATGAGAGAATAACAAAATTGCAAAACATAGGACAGCTTTAAAAAAATTATACATTTTAGTTATAAGTAAAAGATTTCTACTTTCGCCAGGAGCACACCCTTAATCCCAGCACTCGGGAGGCAGAGGGAAGCGGATTTCTGAGTTCCAGGCCAGCCTTGTCTACAAAGTGAGTTCCAGGACAGCCAGGACTATACAGAGAAACCTTGTCTCGAAAAACCAAACAAACAAACAAAAAAGATTTTTACTTTCACCTGACAGGCAAAATATGGGAAAGTTTCTCTCCATCATTACAAAGAAGCAAGATAGACTATGCATAGACTTGCCTATTAAATGTGTGTTTTTTGGGGGTAGCAGTTTTCTTCTACATCTCAATTCCAAATGTTCTACAAAGATGCTAGATGGTATTCTCAGATACTACTGAGAAGCATTAAGACTCTGAAAGAAGCCAGGCATGGTGGCACATGCCTTTAATCTCAGCACTCAGGAGGCAGAGGCAGGCAGATTTCTGAGTTTGAGGCCAGCCTAGTCTACAAAGTGAGTTCCAGGACAGCCAGGGCTACACAGAGAAACCCTGTCTCAAAAAAACCAAAAAAAAAAAAAAAAAAAGACTCTGAGAGAAAAGTACCTTTTATGTTTATTTTCCACATAGAACTAGTTTCATGTGTCCATGAGTCCAGTGATCTCTTGGAGTGCAGATTTTCAGTGTTCTACACTAAAGTAGCTCCTTCCATAGCTTTACTAGAAAAGCAAGATATCATGTGTTTCCTTTTTCAAACAAAGTCTTGCAAACAAGTCTCAGTTAAATATATTCACCATCCCACATGGAGTTGTGGTATCCTACCTTGTATTCCACAATTCTAAAACCAACCCATAATTGTCAATGAATAGTTTCATGGATGAGTGGATCCAGGTGGAACATATTTTCTCACTTTATAATATTTTATGTTCAGTCCTTATTTCTCTCACTTTCACTTCTGAAGACCTTGTTGTACCCTGGAGCTCAAAATCTGGATGTACCCTGGAGCTGCAGGTAACAACACCCAACCTCTATCCCTAAAGCTATACAACAAAGAGTAACTAGGAAGCACTTTCTCATTATTTCTTTCTATAATGGCAAAAATAAATGAACACAGCCTCTGAACAAAGCTGAGTTCTGTGCCAATACCTGAATCAATTACAGAGCTGGTGAGATACTAGGGTTTGATGTCATCATTTGAATTTTCTTAGGAGAAGTCACTCAACAAATACTAGATTCCTATGATTGGCAAGATGCTATGCTTGGACTTAGAGATGCACATTTAACTAAGAGCTGCTGACCTCAAGTAACCCAGTGTTTCATTGAATAGTAAATAGAGCTATTTACTGAAAATTATCAATGTACTTATATATTCTCAATAAACTTCAAAAAGTTATATGAGAGTTTTTTTTCACCTCTCAAGAAAAGAATAAATTAAGCATCCAGTTTTCCCTCATTAGCAGAGGCTTACTGAACATCAATTAAGTGCTAGGAAGTTTTCTGGCTAGAGAGAGCAAAGGTCAATAGAAATTCATTGATTTGCTCTAGTTATCTTTGTAGTTACTTCCAAAGCCCTTTATTACACCATGGTTTAGCATCTTTTATGATTCCAAAATGATAAAGAATGTTCAACTATGGTAAATTAATACAGCTTATGTGGAAATATGAGAGCAAATGTGAGAGCCTTGGTCTGAACCCTGATTTGTTTGCTCCACTATTGTTTGTACTACACCATGGATCATATTGTCAGAGATGACCATTTGGAAGAGCTCTCAAAAATGCCATTCCCAGGTACATGACTGATCATGTTCTGTTCAATGTATCTATTTGGAACATACTTTTAGTCAATGAAAGCAATGATGAAAAGTACCTATTTTAATTGCTGAGCTTTGTCTTTAAATAAGTATCAGTTAATAATAATAGCCTTTATTACAACATATTTTCACTCCCTTCATCACAATATGTCTTTTAGATTAACAAGCCTAAGGTCATTTTATGTGTGTATCCATGAACATACATGTTCATGTTTGCCCATTTGTTTATTTGTGTTGAGGGAGGTTTGTTATACACATGTGTGCATTTAAGTATAGAAGCCAGAGAACAACTCTTGGTGCTATTTATTCTTCAGGCATCACTGACCCTTTCTATTTGAGAAAGAGTATTTTACTAGCCTGGAAGTCAGCAAGTTCTGGGAAGCTGCCTGTTTCTATCTCTCAGTGCTGGAATAACAAGTGTTAGCAACTGTGCATGGATGTTTTTCAGATAGCTTCTAGGGGTCAGATTTAAGTCCTTTTAATTAAGTCTCTAGCCAGCTACTCCCACCCCTACCTCCAGGTCATCTTGATAATCAGCAAAAATTCAGTTCTCCAAGGTTGCACTTCCATATATATATATATATATATATATATATGACAGTTCTCCAGTGCTCCTCATTTGAACCTGTGATCTTGATGTACAAATGTGCAATGACAGTATCAGGCCTAAATAGTGCACTAAGGAAGATTACTGTTATAATAAAGATATAGTCCCATCAGAAATGTAATAAAAAGATCATAAAGAAACCCCAAACTCTGTGCTCCACTTTCCAGTCATATTATTATGCCTGCTTTATTGGAGGCCAGCCAACACCTTTAAGCACCAAGTAAACCCCTTTTCCCCAAAGCCTTTCTCCACCAAATTCCCTTGAACACACATCCAAAAGAAGTAAACTGCATCTCAAACCCAGTACTTCATTTCTTGCCCTACTAGTCTACCTGTTTTCCTGAAGGTCTACAAGAAGCACTGACACCAGGCAACCCATCACCCAAAACCCTTCACACCAACTCACCTGAAATCATATCCGACAGAGATAAACTGCATCACAAACAGGGAACTGCATCCTTTCCCCACAACAATTTGCTTTCTTTGAAGCCTGCCGGTACCAGAGACAAACAGATAAGACCCTGCCACAAAGCCTTGACAGACATATCCCCTTAAAACATGTCTAACAAGCTTAAACTGCACCCATCCATATAAACTCCATTTTCCAGCCCACAATCCCTCTTGCTTTCCTTTCCCACAGTCACAAAGGATACCAGACCATGCAGGTACTAGGAACCTCAGAAGCAAGGATAGCACCTAAAACCCCAGAGTCCATGAAGACCTCAAAAAGCCTAGGAAAATAAGCTACTAGACATGAAGATTCACAAGTCACCAGAAACCCAGAACACTCATACCAGAAGTCTAAGAGAAAAAGGGAACCGAGGTAAAACAACAGCAAAAATAAACAAAAGACAGAAAACCTCCACCCATTCCAACAAAGATAAGCTCTATAATAATCACAGAACCCAGACGGCTAAAGGCCAGCTTAAGAACAAAATCAACAACAGTCAGGGTAGTATACATCACCAACTATCCTACTACAGCAAACTCTGGATTATTTGAACATAGCAGAAGCACAAGAAAATGACCATAAATCCAACTTTATGAAGATAGGAGAGGCATTTAAAGAAGAAATTAATAAATTGGTTAAAGAAATATAGGAAAGTTCAATCAAATGGGTAAATAAAATGAATAAAATTGTTCAAGACCTGAAAATGGAATAGAAGCAAAAACAAAAAACAAAAACAAAGCAAAACATACAAAAAAGTCCCACAAACAGGAAATTTGGAGATGATCAGCATAAGGAAGAAAACAGAAAATCCAGATGCAAGTATCAACAACAGAATAAAAGAGACAGAAGGAAGAACCTCTTGTATAAAAGATACCAGAGAAGAAATTGGTACATCAGTCAAAGAAAATGCTAAATCTAAAACATTCTGATACAAATTATCCAAGAAATCTAGGACATTAAGAAAAGACCAAACCTAAGCATAGTTGGAATAAAAAGAGAAGGTTCCCATCTCAAAAAGTCCAAAAAGTTTTAAAAAATGTCATAAAAGAATTTTTTCTGACCAAAGAAAGAGATGCCTATAAACAAACAAGAAGCTTATATAACATCAAATAGATTAGACCAGAAAAGAAAATCCTCCCACTTTATGCTAATCAAACCACTAAATGTTCAGGGCAATGAAAAAATATCAAAAGCTGTAAAGAAAAAGCACCAAATAAGAGTAAAAAGTAGTCCTTTCAGAATTATGCTTGACTTCTTCTTTTTATTATTATTAGATATTTTCTTTATTTACATTTCAAATGCTATCCCAAAATTTCCCTATACCCTCCCTGTCCTGCTCCCCCACCCACCCACTCCCACTTTCTGGCCTTGGTATTCCCCTGTACTAGTACATATAAAGTTTGTAAGACCAAGGGGCCTCTCTTCACAGTGATGGCCTACTAGGCAATCTTCTGCTATGTATGCATCTAGAGACGCGAGCTCTGGGGTACCGTTTAGTTCATATTGTTATTCTACCTAAAGGGTTGGAGACCCCTTCAACTCCTTGGGTAATTTCTCTAGCTCCTCCATAGGAGGCCCTGTGTTCCATCCTATAGATGAATGTGAGCATCCCCATCTATATTTGCCAGGCACTGGCATAGCCTCACTTGAGATAGTTATATCAGGGTCCTTTCAGCAAAATCTTGCTGGCATATGCAATAGTTTCTGGATTTGGTGGCTGATTATGGGATGGATCACCAGGTAGGGTAGTCTCTGGATGGTCCATCCTTTCATCTTAGCTCCAATCTTTGTCTCTGTAGCTCCTTTCATGGGTGTTTTGTTCTCTATTCTAAGAAGGAATGAAGTATCCATACTTTGGTTTCATTCTTGATTTTCTTGTGTTTTGCAAGTTGTATCTTGATTATTCTAAGTTTATGGGCTAATATCCACTTATCAGTGAGTGCATATCAAGTGACTTCTTTGGTGATTGGGTTACCTCACTAAGGATGATTTCCTCCAGATACATCCATTTGCCAAAGAATTTCATATATTCATTGTTTTTAATAGCTGAGTAGTACTCCATTGTGTAAATGTACCACGTTTTCTGTATCCATTCTTCTGTTGAGGGACATCTAGGTTCTTTCCAGCTTCTGGCTGCTATGAATATAGTGGAGCATGTGTTCTTATTACCAGTTGGAACATCTTCTGGGTATATGCCCAGGAGATGTATTGCTGGATCCTCTGGTAGTACTATGTTCAATTGTCTGAGGAACCTCCAGACTGATTTCCAGAGTGGTTGTACCAGCTTGCAATCCCACCAACAATGGAGGAGTGTTCCTCTTTCTCCACATCCACGCCAACATCTGCTGTCATCTGAGTTTTTGATCTTAACCATTCTGACTGGAGTGAGGTGGAATCTAGGGTTGTTTTGATTTGCATTTCCCTGATAATTAAGGATGTTGAACATTTTTTCAGGTACTTCTCTGCCTTTTGATATTCCTCAGTTGAGAATTCTTTGTTTAGCTCTGTACCCCATTTTTAATGGGGTTATTTGAATTTCTGGAGTCCAGCTTCTTGAGCTCTTTGTATATAATGGATATTAGTCCCCTATCAGATTTAGGATTGGTAAAAATCCTTTCCCAATCTGTTGGTGGCTTTTTTGTCTAATTGACAGTGTCTTTTACCTTACAATTGCTTTGCAATTTTATAAGGTCCCATTTGTCAATTCTTGATCTTATAGCACAAGTCATTGCTTTTCTGTTCAGGAATTTTTCCCCAGTGCCCATATCTTCGAGGCTTTTCCCACTTTCTCCTCTAAAAGTTTCAGTGTCTTATGTGGAGGTTTTATGTGGATGTCTTTGATCCACTTAGAACTGAGCTTTGTACAAGGAGATAAGAATGGATCAATTCGAATTCTTCTGCATGATAACTGCCACTTGTGCCAGCACCATTTGTTGAAAATACTCTCTTTTCTCTACTGGATAGTTTTAGCTCCTTTGTCAAAGATCAAATGACCATAGATGTGTGGGTTCATTTCTGGGTCTTTAATTCTATTCCATTGATCTACTTGTCTGTTGCTGTACCAGTACCATGCAGTTTTTGTTTTTTTTTAAATCACAATTGCTCTGTAGTACAACTTGAGATCAGGCATGGTGATTTCACCAGAAGTTGTTTTATTGTTGAGAATAGTTTTTGCTATCCTAGTTTTTTTGTTATTCCAGATGAATTTGCAAATTGCCCTTTCTTACTCAGTGATGAATTGAGTTAGAATTTTGATGGGGATTGCATTGCATCTGTAGATTGCTTTTGGTAGGATAGCCATTTTGACTATATTAATCCTGCCAATCCATGAGCATGGGAGATCCTTCCATCTTCTGAGATCTTCTTCAATTCCTTTCTTCAGAGACTTGAAGTTCTTATCACACAGATTTTTCACTTCCTTAGTTAGAGTCACACCAAGGTATTTTATATTTTTGTGACTATTGTGAATGGTGTTGTTTCCCTAATTTCTTTCTTAGCCCGTTTATCCTTTGTGTAGAGAAAGGCCATTGATTTGTTTGAGTTAATTTTATATCCAGCTACTGCACTGAATCTGTTTATTAGGTTTAGAAGTTCTGTGGTGGAATTTTTAGGGTCACTTATATATACTATCATATCATCTGCACATAGTGATATTTTAACTTCTTCCTTTCCAATTTGAATCCCCTTGATCTCCTTTTGTTGTCGAATTGCTCTGACTAGGACTTCAAGTACTATATTGAATAGGTAGAGAGAAAGTGGGCAGCCTTGTCTAGTCCCTGATTTTAGTTTCCCTCCATTTAGTTTGATGGTGGCTACTGTTTTGCTGTAGATTGCTTTTATTATGTTTAGGCATGGGCTTGAATTTCTGATCTTTCCAAGACTTTTATCATGAAAGGGTTTTGGATTTTGTCAAATGCTTTCTCAGCATCTAAGGAAATGATCATGTGGTTTTTGTCTTTGAGTTTGTTTATATACTGGATTACATCGATGGATTTCCATATATTAAATCAGCCCTCAATCCCTGGGATGAAGCCTAAATGATCATGATTGATGATAGTTTTGATGTGTTCTTGGATTCGGTTTGCAAGGATTTTATTGAGTATTTTTGCATCAATATTCATGAGGGAAATTGGCATGAAGTTCTCTTTCTTTTTTGGATCTTTGTGTGGTTTAGGTATCAGAGTAATTGTGGCTTCATAGAATGAATTGGGTAGAGTACCTTCTGTTTCTATTTTGTGGAATAGTTTGTGGAGAGTTGGATTTAGGTCTTCTTTGAAGATCTGAAACAACTCAGCACTATACCCTTCTGATCTTGGGCTTTTTTTGGTTGGGAGACTATTGATGACTGCTTCTATTTCTTTAGAGGAAATGGGACTGTTTATATCGTTAATTTAATCCTGATTTAACTTTGGTAACTGGTATCTGTCTAGGAAGTTGTCCATTTAATCCAGGGTTTCTAGTTTTGTTGAGTATAGCCTTTTGTAGTAGGATATGATGATGTTTTGGATTTCCTCAGCATCTGTTGTTATGTTTCCCTTTTTCATTTCTGATTTTGTTAATAATATTACTGTCCCTGTGCCCTCTAGTGAGTCTGGCTAAGGGTTTATCTATCTTGTTGATTTTCTCAAATCTGGTTTGGTTGATTCTTTAAATAGTTCTTTTTGTTTCCACTTGGTTGATTTCAGCCCTGAGTTTGATTATTTCCTGCCATCTACTCCTCTTGGGTGAATTTCCTTCCTTTTTTTCTATAGCTTCTAGGTGTGCTGTCAGGCTGTTAGTGTATGCTCTCTCTAGTTTCTTTTGGAGGCAATGAGGGCTATAAGTTATCCTCTTAGGAATGCCTTCATTGTGTGCCATAAGTTTGGGTATGTTGGCTTCATTTTCATTATACTCTAGAAAGTCTTTAATTTCTTTCTTTATTTCATCCTTGACCAAGGAATCATTGAGTAGAGTTTTGTTCAGTTTCCATGTGAATGCTGGCTTTCTATTATTAATGCTGTTATTGAAGATCAGCCTTAGTGTGTGGTGATCTGATAAGATGCAAGGGGTAATTTCAATATTTTTTTATCTGTTGAGCCCTGATTTTTGACCAATTATATGGTCAATTTTGGAGGAGGTACCATGTGGTGCTGAGAAGAAGGTATATCCTTTTGTTTTAGGATAAAATGTTCTATAGATATCTGTTAAATCCATTTGTTTCATAACTTCTGCTAGTGTCCATGTGTCTCTGTTCAGTTTCTGTTTCCAGGATCTGTCCAATGGTAAGAGTGGAGTGTTAAAGTCTCCCACTATTATTGTGTGAGGCAGGATATGTGCTTTGAGCTTTACTAAAGTTTCTTTAATGAATGTGGCTACTCTTGCATTTGGAGCATAGATATTCAGAATTGAGAGTTCATCTTGGTAGATTTTTAACTTTGATGAGTATGAAGTGCCCCTCCTTGACTTTTTTGATAACTTTGGGTTGAAAGTCACTTTTATTTGATATTATAATGGCTACTCCAGCTTGTTTCTTAGGACTTTTTTCTTGGAAAATTGTTTTCCAGCCTTTCACTCTGAGGTAGTGTCTCTCTTTTTCCCTCAGTTGAGTTTCCTGTAAGCAGCAAAATGTTGGGTCCTGTTTGTGTAGCCAGTCTATTAGTCTATGTCTTTTTATTGGGGAATTGAGTTCATTGATGTTAAGAGAAATTAAAGAAAAGTAATTGTTGCTTCCTGTTATTTTTGTTGTTAAAGTTGGGATTATGTTCTTGTGGCTGTCTTCTTTTAGGTTTGTTGAAGGATTACTTTCTTGCTTTTTCAAGGGTGTAATTTCCATCCTTGTGTTGGTGTTTTCCTGTTATTTTCCTTTGAAGGACTAGATTCATGGAAAGGTATTGTGTGAACTTGGTTTTGTCATGGAATACTTTGGTTTCTCCAACTATGTTAATTGAGAGTTTTGCTGAGTATAGCAGCCTGTGCTTGCATTTGTGTTCTCTTAGTGTTTGTATGACATCTGTCTAGGATCTTCTGGCTTTCATAGTCTCTGGTGAGAAATGTGGTGTAATTCTAATAGGCCTGCCTTTATATGTTACTTGACCTTTTTCTCTTACTGCTTTTAATAATCTGTCTTTATTTAGTGCATTTGTTGTTCTGATTATTATGTGTGAGGAGGAATTTCTTTTCTTGTCCAGTCTATTTGGAGTTCTGTAGGCTTCTTGTATGTTCATGGGCATCTTTCTCTCTTTAGGTTGGGGCAGTTTTCTTCTATAATTTTTTTGAAGATATTTGCTGGCCCTTTAAGTTGAGAATTTTCATTCTCATCTACCCCTATTATCCATAGGTTTGGTATTCTCATTGTGTCCTGCATTTCCTGGATGTTTTAAGTTAGAATCTTTTTGCATTTTGTATTTTGTTTGATTGCTGTGCCCATGTTCTCTATGGAATATTCTGCATCTGAGATTCTTTCTTCAATCTCTTGCATTCTGTTGCTGATGCTTGCGTTCATGGTTCCTGATTTCTTTCCTAGGGTTTCTATCTCCAGAGTTGTCTCACTTTGAGTTTTCTTTATTGTTTCTACATCTCTTTATAGGTCTTGAATAGTTTTCTTTAATTCTGTCACCTGTTTAGCAGTGTTTTCCTGTGATTCTTTAAGGACTTCTACCTCCTTAGTGCTGTTCTCCTGTATTTCTTTAAGTGAGTTATTAAAGTCCTTCTTAAGGTCCTCTACCAGCATCATGAAATATGATTTTGAATCCAAATCTTGCTTTTCGGGTATATTGTTGTGTCCAGAACTGGCTGAGGTAGGATTGCTGAATTGTGATGATGGTGAACAATCTTGGTTTCTGTTGGTAAGATTCTTATGTTTTCTTTCACCATTTGGTATTCCCTGGAAGTAGTTGTTAAAGTTGTGTCAGGCTGGAGCCTGTTTCTTCTGTGATTCTGTTAGCCTCTGTCAGCTGTCCTGGGAGTCCTGCTCTCTTCTGAGTCTCAGTGGTCAGAGTACTCGCTTCAGGTAAGCGCTCCTCTTGCAGGGAAAGTGCACAGAGGTCGGGTGTTCAGACCTGCCTCCTGGCTGAAGATGAAGGCCCAAAACGGGCCCTGTACCAGAAGATGGGTTGCCTCCACAGTCTGAGCGCTCACAGTCCTCTGGGGCAGACACCTCTTCTCTGGTGGAGAAGGTGCCTGGATGTCTGCAGCCTAAAACGGGGGTCTCTCCCAGAGGCTGTGTTGCTTCTGCACTCTGTTTGCTCACCCTCCACAGTCCACAAGCTGATCTGCACACACTGGTCTCAGAGAGGACCCAGGAGACAAGATGGCTCCCTTACTTGCTTTGGAGGTCACAGCCCTCCCAGGTGGCCACCTCTCCTCTACCGGGGCAGGTGCCCGGATTTCTGCAGCCAGAAATGGGGGTCTGTCCCCAATGCTTAGTGGCTTCTGCCTGTCCCAGAAGCTGTGTTGCTTTTGCAGTCCTCTGCTTGCTCACCCTCCACAGTCTGCAAGCTGTTCTTCGCACACTGGTCTCAGAGGGATCCGGGAGACAAGATGGCTCCCTTACCTGCTCTGGGGGTCACTATACCTGACTTCTGAACAGATACTCTAAAAGCCAGAAGAGCCTAGGCAGATCTCTTGCAGACTCTAATAGACCATAGATGTCAGGCCAACCTACTATAACCAGCAAAATATTCAATCACCATAGAAAGAGAAAGCAAGACTTTTCATGACAAAAGCAAATCTGAATAATATATAGAAGGTACCAGAAGGAAAATTCCAACATAAGGACACTAACTGCATCCAAGAAAACATAACATAATTCTACACCAACAAAACACAAAAGAAGGAAAGTTTTCTCTCTCTCTCTCTCTCTCTCTCTCTCTCTCTCTCTCTCATCAATATCAAAATAACAGGAAATAACAATAATTGGTCTTTAATATCTCAACATAAATGGAGTCAATTCCCCAATAAAAAGACACAGTCTAACATGTGTGAAAGAAGGATCATCTTTCCACTGCATACAAGAAACACAATTCAGTATCAGAGATACTCAGAGCAAAGGGATGGAAAAAGATTTTCCAAGCAAACAGATCCAAGAAGCAAACTGTAGTAGACATTCTATAATCTAACACAATAGATTTTCAACCAAAATTAATCAAAAGATATTGGGCACAACACCATACTCATCAAAGGAAAAAAATCCACCAAGATGATAATGTCTCAATTATAAATATCTATGCAAAAATGCATAGATATCACATTCATAAAAGAAAAAATGATAAATGCCAAGACCTACTTTGCCATGTGTAAAGGATGGTGTGACATGGTTTCTGCCACTGGAACAGAGCCAAAAGAGCATGGGCATCCATGAGTGTTTATGGTTGCTTTAGGTATAAAGCTTGTTTTTATAATAATGTACTTATTTTCATGTTTCCCCCTTGAGGAATGTCAATGACTCCGTGGTCAATGACTCCATGATAATCAGAGACAGCATAAGCCTGGGAGATGAGGGTGTGGCTAATGTGTCAGCAAAATGATAAATGCTTAGACTTTCAGGACAGCACTTAAGGCTGTGGGAAAGAAAGAACTCTGAAAACATGAGTTCAAAAACATATTATTTCTCAACTGAAAAAATATAAGGAACATTATGAATTGTGTAAGGAGCCTCACAGACCTAAAAGAACGAAGGCAGCTGCAGTGTGGGCCAGCTTGTCAGAAAAATACAAAGGCAAGCAGATTCCTGACTTCAAGGTCAATAATGAAGGACTAGGTTATGCCCAAGTGTGGTAGAAATGGCGATATCAGAGACAATAACCCAGCTAGGTTACTGTCTGTGCTTAGAATGGCAGGCAGATCTCCCAATTCATTTGCAATGCTAAAAAAAATTGCTTGCTGTATTTTCGAAGAATCAGGGAGCTAGGGTCATGGGATACTGATTCATAGGATAATCAAAAGAGGAACCTTGAATAATAACTGAACTGATATTAAATAAAAGACTGGGCTTTTGATCTGCAAGAGATGAACTATCCAATGAGTTTTTGAAATTTAATGTAAAAGCTTTCTCAAAAGAGAGTCATACGGAAAGCTGCCTGGAGCAGAATATAGGCCATCAACTTGTATCCAACTCTTTGGCTTCAAGTCTTTCTTTTCACCAATCCCACACAACCTTCCTCAAAACCCCTCTCCCAGCAGAACCTGGACCTTGGCAACTAAAGCTTAAAATCACATAGTAAACTCCATGTGTTAATAGTGGGGAGACTTTAACCCTACACTCATCAATGAACAGACCAGGCTGACAGAAAATAAACAGAGAAATAATAGAACTAGGCCACAATACTCCATACTCAAAAACAGCAAGGAAAGAGGTGGTCTCCCAGGAGTGCTGGCACACCTATGAGCACAGTTAAGACTACCACTTCTGTTCCAAGGGACTCATCTGGGGATATCAGGACACAGAAACTGAGGAGCAGACTGGAACAGGATCCTTCTGGTTTCCATCTGAATCTGGAGTTGATCCTGTGCCACAGCACTCCATACCCAAATACCACCAGAAAAGAGCTGGTCTCCCTGGAGTGCTGACACACCTGTAAGCACAGGTAACACAATCACTTCTACTCAAATTCCTGGCCTAAGAGGGACCAACCTAGAGTCATCAGGACACAGGAACCAAGAAACAGTTGGGGACAGGATCCCTCAGGTTTCTGTCTGTACCCTGGAGCTGACTCTGTGCCACCACTCTCCATATCCAAATTCATCCTGGAGATAACTGGTCTCCCAGAATTACTGACACACAGCCTTGTAGGAGGGATAAGACACAATCAGAGATAACAAGACCAGCTAAAACCAGAGATATCCAGATGGCAAGAAGCAAGAGCAAGAACATAAGCAACAGAAACCATGACTACTTGGTATCATCAGAACCCAGTTCTCCCACCACAGTGAACCCTGGTTACGCCAACACACCAGAAAAGCAAGACACTGAATTAAAAATCACATCTGATGATGATGATGATGATGATGATGATGATAGAGGACTTTAAGACAGACATAAATAAAATCCCTTAAAGAAATGCGGAAGAACATGGGTAAACAGGTAGAAGCCATTAAAGAGGAAAAACAAAGACCCCTTAAAGAATTAAGGAAAATACAACCAAACAGGTGAAGAAATTGAAAGAAACCATCCAGGATCTAAAAACAGAAATGGAATCAATAAAGAAATCACAAAGGGAGATAACTCTGGAAATAGAAAGCCTAGGAAAGAGATCAGGAGCCATAGATGCAAGCATCACCAACAAAATACAAGAAATAAAAGAGCGAATCTCAGGTGCAGAAGATACCATATAAAACATTAACACAACAGTCAAAGAAAATGCAAACGTGTCATATCTTGCACTGATAAAGTCCTAAGCATGACTTTAAAACTTAGATCCAATTTCAAGGGGTTCGTGATAAGCAGGATATCTCTGAGTTAAACCTGAATGCAACACCTGACATGGGAACGTTCTTATGACCAATTAGCCATGTGATTGACACTCCATGATATGCCCAAGTTCAGTTTTGTTTTCAAATGCCTGGTTCTGTAATGTAAACAGCTTCCAGAATATTCTCTCTAGGACATACTTTTAGAGCCTGTGGTTAAAAACTGTTCAGTCAGGATGGAATAACCTCCACCTCCTATTTACAGGTTTCGTTTAACAGCCACACAAGCTGTTTTGTTGCAATTAAAATATTTAATTGAAATACAGCACCAGACTTGTGGTTTTTAGACAACTGAATAAACACCCTACACAATAAAATTGTTTACATCTTCCTTTCATTCTAGTAAAGCAGATTACTATCCCCTCAAAACAAAACAAAAAACAAAACAAAACAAAACACCTTTATAGTTTTAAACCTGATCATCCTATTTCATAATTGACAAGACTTTGTTTCTAGTGGGCTTCTGAAAACACACCTTGACACCTGGCCTGAAGGAGGAGTGAGGCACATGTGGATATTATGGTGAGAACTGGCAGGTAGCCCCAGATGCCTGGTCTGGTGTCAGCCCTGGTACAAAAGCTAGCACTCTGAAGCACATTTCCAGATTCTTTACCAGACTCCAAAGTTTTGCTTATGTCTAAAAAAAAAAAAAAAAAAAGTTTTTCATTTTCTTATTTCAAATCAGTTAAATATTATGGGTGAAAAAAAAATCACTCATTTGCCCCTGACCTTTTAGAAAAGAAAATGTTTTGTTGAAATACTGTATATAGGCTCAGTCTGAATTATTTATAAACGATGAACTTGGATTCTGAAATTAAACATTTTATTTGCGATTTTCAAAAAAAAATGAAAAATGCAAAAAGCTCCTAACACAAAATATCTAGGAAATCCAGGACATAATGAAATGATGAAAACCAAGGTTCAAAGGTATAGAAGAGAGAGTAAAGATTCCTGACTAAAAGTATCAGTAAATATTTTCAACAAAATTATAGAAAAAACTTCCCTAACCTAAAGAAAAAGATGCCCATAAACATACAAGAAGCCTACAGAACTCCAAATAAATTGGACCAGAAAAGAAATTCCTATATTATAATAGTCAAAACATACAATGAACAAAACAAAGAAAGAATATTAAAAGAAGTAAGGGAAAAAGTCAAGTAACATATAAAGGCAGACTTACCAGAATTATATGAGACTTCTCACCAGAGACTATGAAAGCTAGAAGATCCTGGACAGATATCATACAGATCCTAAGAGATCACAAATGCCAGCCCAGGCTACTATACCTAGCAAACCTCTAAATTACCATAGATTGATTAACCAAGATATTTCATGACAAAACCAAATTTACACAGAATCTTTCCACAAATCTAGCCCTACAGAAGGTAATAGACAGAAAACTCCAACACAAGGAGGAAAACTACACCCTAGAAAAAGCAAAACAGTAATCTTCCTTCAACAAATCTAAAAGAAGATAGCCACACATACATAATTCCACCTCTAACAACAGAAATAACAGGAAGCAACAACCACTACTCCTTAATATTTCTTAACATGAATGGACTCAATTCCCCAATAAAAAGACATAGACTAGTCAGGTGTGGTCGTGCACACCTTTAATCCTAGCACTCGGGAGGCAGAGGCAGGCAGATTTCTGAGTTCGAGGCCTGCCTGGTCTACAAAGTGAGTTCCAGGACAGCCAGGACTATACAGAGAAACCCTGTCTTAAAAAATCCTTAAAAAAAAAAAGTCATAGACTAATAGACTAGATACATAAACAGGATCCAGAATTTTGATGCATACAGGAAATGCACCTCATTGTCAAAGACAAACAGTACCTCAGCGTAAAAGGCTGGAAAGCAATTTTTCAAGCAAATGGTCCCCAGACACAAGCTGGAGTAGCCATTCTAATATCGAATAAAATCAACTTTCAACCAAAAGTTCTCAAAAAATATAAGGAACAACATTTCATACTCATCAAAGGACAAATCTCTCAAGAGAAGTCTCAGTTCTGAACATCTATGCTCCAAATGCAAGGGTACCCACGCTCATAAAAGAAAGATTACTACAGCTCAAAGAATACATTGAACCTCACAAAATAATAGTGGGAGACTTCAATACTCCACTCTCATCCATGGACAGATCATGGAGACATAAACTAAAAAGAAACACTGTAAAACTAACAGAAGCGATAAACCAAATGGTTTTAACAGTTATCTATTGAATGTTTCATCCTAAAACAAAAGAGTATACCTTCTTCACAATACCTTCATGGTACCTTCCTCAAAATCGACCATACAATCGGTCACAAAACAGAACTCAGCTGACACAAGTAGATAGAAATAATCTCATGCACCCTGTCATGTCTCCACAGATGAAGGCTTGTCTTCAATAACAACAACAACAACAACAACAACAAAAACCCAAAAAAACCCAAAAAACAGAAAGCCCACTTGTACATGGACAGCTCCCTACTCAATGATAACTTGCTTATGGAAGAAATAAAGAAATTAAAGACATTTTAGAATTTAACAAAAACGAAGCCACAACATACCCAAACTTATGGGTCACAATGAAAGCATGAGGAAAACTCATAGTTTTGAGTGCCTCTAAAAAGAAACTGGAGACAGCACACACTCGCAGCTGAATAACACACCTGAAAGCTCTGGAACAGAAGAAGCAAATACACCCAAGAGGAGTAGATGGCAGGAAATACTTAACCTCGGGGCTGAAATCCACCAAGTAGAAACAAAAAGAACTATAAAAAGAGTAAACAAAACAACAAAACCAGGAGCTGGTTCTTTGAGAAAATCTTTCTTTCTTTCTTTCTTTCTTTCTTTCTTTCTTTCTTTCTTTCTTTCTTTCTTTGTTCTTCCGTTCTTTCGTTCTTTCATTCTTTCTCTCTTTCTCTTTCTTTCTTTCTTTCTTTCTTTCTTTCTTTCTTTCTTTCTTTCTTTCTTTCTTTCTTTCTCTCTCTCTCTCTCTCTTTCTTTCTTCCTTATTTCCTTTCTTCCTTCCTTCCTTTCTCTCTCTCTCTCTCTCTCTCTCTCTTTCTCTTTCTCTCTTTGTTCTTTCTTTGGTTTTTATCAAATGCAGTCTAACAAGAGTCAAACTGAAAAAGCAATCTTCAGTTTAGAAAATATCTCCATTGGATTGTCTAGTAACCAAAAGGTCATTGAGTTTTTTCTTGTCTGATAATTTCCTATTGCATGTGCCATTCCTGAACAGCTGGAGTAAGAAATCAGTCCACACAAAATAGTAATTCTATTCCTTTATGACCTCTTCTTTAGTGCCTGCCTCCAAGTTCATGTTTGATTTCCTATCCAGACTACCATTCATAATTTATTGTAAGATATAATATAAAATAAACTTTCCTTTCAAAAAATAATAGTAAAAAAATCAGCATTGATATTTTTTCTTAACTTAAACTTATATCTTTTGTAATTTTAAGTGCTCATATAATAACTCATCCTTGCTCATTTTTCCTTAGCATTTTGTTTATACAGAAGACTGTTCAATTATCTTATTTTAAATTTCTTTATAAAATGATATATTAAAAAGTAATAAAACTAACAGGTGTTATGAATCAGTAAACCTAACAGATCCTAACAGATACCTATAAAACATTTCACCCAAATACAAAAGAATATATCAGCTTCTTAGCTTGTCACTGAACCTTCTCAAAAACTAACCAAATTCTTGGTCACAAGTCTCAATAGATTTAAAAAACTTAAAATAACCCCCTGTATCTTATCATACCAACATTAACTAAAGCTGGACTTAAAACAACAGAAACAACAGAAAGCTTGCTAACTCATGGCAATTGAACAACTCCTTACTTGATGACTACTGGGTCAACAAAGAAATAAAGAATAGAATTAAAAGGTTTCTAGAATTCAATGAAAATGAAGGCACAATATGGCAAACTTATGGGACACAATGAAAGCAGTGCTAAGAGGAAATTTCATAGCACTAGTACCTTCATAAAGAAATTGGTGAGATCTCATATTAGAGACTTAACAGTACACATAAAAGCTCTAGAACCTAGAACAAAAATGAAATAAGCATATACAAGCAGAAGAGATAGCAGGAAATAATCAAACTCAGGGCTGAAGTTAATTTGAAACAAAAAGAATAATACAAAAAAAACAAAAAAACAAAACCAATAGCTAATTTTTTAAGAAAAAAACAATAATATATATAAACCCTAAACTTAACTAAAATAACATCTAAATCAACAAAATCAGAAAAGAATTTGATGGTGGTGTAACAACAGACACTGAGGAAATCCAAAGAATCATTAGGTCTTACTTGAAAACCTTGTACTCCAAAACCTTGAAAAATCTAAATTAAGTGTATTATTTTCTTTAGAGATACCACTCACCAAAGTTAAATAAAATCAGATAAACAATATAAATTGACCAATAACACCTGAAGAAATAAAATTTTACCAACAAAAAAAAGCCCAGGGACATTGAATTCTACTACACTGTCAAAAAAGAGTTCCTCACCAATAATCCTCAAATTATTTTGCAAAATAGAAACAGAAGGAATACTGCTAAATATATTTTATATTGCCATGTCACCCTGATAACTAAACCACACAAAGATTCAAATAAGTCCAACAATGTCAAACCAATTTTCCTTTTGAACATTGATGCAAAAATATTCAATAAAATACTTGCAAAAAGAATACATCAAAAACATCATCCACCATGATCAAATAGGCTTTATCCCCGAGATACATCAATGGTTCTAAATAGGAAAATAAACCAATGTAACCTACCATGTAAAGACACTGAAAGAAAAAAAAAAGACATGATTATCTCATTAGATACTGAAAAAGTCTAAAGAGTCATCATGGATACAAATCACATACATAAATTCAATAAATACAGTATACAGAAAGCCAATAGATAGCAACAATTTTTTTTTTTTTTTTTTTTTTTTTGGTTTTTCGAGACAGGGTTTCTCTGTGTAGCTCTGGCTGTCCTGGAACTCACTTTGTAGACCAGGCTGGCCTCGAATTCAGAAATCCCCCTGCCTCTGCCTCCTGAGTGCTGGGATTAAAGGCGTGCGCCACCACGCCCGGCCCATAGCAACAAATTTAATGGAAAGAAAATTAAAAATATATATATGAAAATCAGGGACAGGCTGGACATTCTCTCCATATCTATTCAATATATTACATAATTTTTTAGCTAGAGCAGCAAGACAACTAAAGGATATCAAGGGAATACAAATTGGAAAGGAAGAAGTCAAAATATTGGTATTTGTAGATGATATGACAGTGTACATAAATTATTCCAAAAAAAAAAAAAAAACCTGCCAGAGTACCGCTGATAAACACCTTTAGCAAAGTGACTGGATATGAAATTAACTCAAAAGAAAAATAATCAGTAGCCCTTCTCTATACAATTGATAGATGGGCTGAGAAAGAATTGGGGACAACAACACACTTCCTAATAGCCTCACATAATATAAAATATCTTGTTGTCACTCTAACCAAGAAAAACAAAAACCCAAGATAGCTAAAATAATACTGTATGATAAGAAAACGTCTGGACTTATCATTGTCCCTAATTTTAAGCTGTACTACTGAGCAATAGGAATGAAAACTGCGTGGTAATAGCATAAAAACAGACGGGATGATTAATGGGATTGAATCAAAGACACAGAAGTAAATTTACATACCCATGGACACTTGTTCTTTTGACAAAGTCAAAAGTATACAATGGAAAAAATGTTGGGGCCCAAAAGCCCCTAGCATCTCAGCCTCCATCTTGTCCCTGGGCCATCATCTTATAACTAACAGTCTTTTCTTTCTTCTACTATCTTGCTCTGTTCCTGTAACTTACTCAGGACATTTTACAATAGGGGCTCTAGGGACATTTTAGGATAGGGACCTTTCTGGACATTTTATGATGGAGACATTCCATTGACATCAATTTGTTACCAAGTGATAAAACCGGTTTGGCCTGTGCACCTGGGCAAATACCATTTGTGGTTTGCAGCTTTATAAGCCCTCTGCTTCCCAAGAGCAAATGAGACTTGATCAGATTATTGTCTTGTCTTCTTCCTTTATATTCCTTGTCCCTTCCATTCTCACTTTCTCCCGCATAACTCCTGCTGTTTAGTCCTGCAGGTCAGGGTAAAACAAAACAAAACAAAACACATCTTTAACAAATGTCTGTGGTCTAATTGGATGACTGAATGTAGAAGAATGCAAATTGACACATATCTATCACCCTACACAAAACTAATGTCCAAGTGGATCAAAGAACTTGACATAAGGTTAGACACACTAAATCTAATACAAGAGAAAGTGGAGATAGCCTTAAATGCTTTGGCACAGCAGACAACTTCCTGAGCAGAGCATCACCCTCCCAGGTATACGATCAACAATTAACAAATGGAACCACATGCAACTGAAAAGATCTGTAGATCAAAGGACACCTTCAAAATGCCAAAGTAGCAGCCTACAGAATGTGAAAAGGTCTTCCCCACCCTACATTTGACAGAGAGCTGATATACAAAATATATAAATAACTCAAGAAACTAAATATCAACAAACCAAATAAACCAATTAAAAAATGGAACACAGATATAAACAGAGAATTCTCAACATAAGAATTGCTAATGGCTGAGAAACACTTAAAGAAATGTTCAGCATCTTTACTCTTCTGAGAAGTACAATTTGAAATGATTCTAAGATTCCATCTTATGCCCCTTAGAACAACTAAGATCAAAGCTCAAAGGACAGCGCATGCTTGCAAAGATGTGGAACAATGGAACATTTCTTCATTGTGGGTGGGAATGCAAACTTGTGCAACCACTTTGGAAATCAGTTTGATGGTTTCTGAAAAAGTTGGGAATAGTTCAACCTTAAAATCTAGCTACAACACACCTGGACATATACCTAAAGGATGCTCCACTGTACTACAAAGATGCTCAGTCACCTATCTTCTTAACAGGTTTATTGGTAAAAGCTAGAAATTGGAAACAACCTATATGTCCCCTGACCAAAGAATGGATAAAGAAAATGGTACATTTAAAATGAAATATTACTCAGCTATTAAAAACAATGACATTATAAAATCTGCAGGCAGATTATCCCAGTGAGATAACCCAGACCCAGAAAGGCAAATATGATATTGGGTCCCAGGTCGTTCAGACCCAGTCTATGCAGGTCAGCACACAGACTGCAAAGGGTCGCTCAGACCCAGTCTGCACAGGTCAGCTCACAGACCTCAAAGGGAGAGCTTGCCTTCTGAGACTACTCTGACCACTTAGATTCAGGAGAGAGCTGGGCTCCTGGGTCTGCTGACAGAGGCCAACAGAATCACAGGAGGAACAAGCTCCAACCAGACACAACAACCAACTCCAGAGATTACCAGATGGCGAAAGGCAAAGGTAAGAATCTTAATAACAGAAACCAAGACCACTCACCTTCATCAGAACCCAGTACTCCCACTTCAGCCAGTCCTGGATACATCAACACACCTGAAAAGCAACACTCAGATTTAAAACCATATGTCAAGGTGCGGTAGAGGACATTAAGAAGGACATGAATAACTCACTTAAAGAAATGCAGGAGAACAATGCTAAAGAGGTAAAAGTCCTTAAAGAGGAAACACAAAAATCCTTTAAAGAACTACAGGAAAACACAATCAAACAGGTAATGGAATTGAAAAAAACCATCCAGGAATTAAAAAGGAAAATAGAAAAAAAAAACCAAACAAACAAACAAAAAAAAAAAACAAAAAAACCTCAAAGTGAGACAACATTGGAGATAGAAACACTAGGAAAGAAATCAGGAAACATATATGTCAGCATCAGCAACAGAATACAAGAGAAGGAAGAGAGAATCTCAGGTGCAGAAGATTACATAGAGAACGTGGGCACTACAATCAAAGAAAATTCAAAATGCAAAAAGATCCTAACTCAAAACATCCAGGAAATCCAGGACACAATGAGAAGACCAAACCTACACATAATAGGATTAGATGAAAAAGAAGATTTTCAACTTAAAGGGCCAGCAAATATCTTCAACAAAATTATAGAAGAAAACTTCCCAAACCTAAAGAAAGAGATGCCCATGAACATACAAGAAGCCTACAGAACTCAAATAGACTGGACCAGAAAAGAAATTCCTCCCAACACATAATTATCAAAATAACAAATGCACTAAATAAAGATAGAATATTAAAAGCAGTAAGGGAAAAAGGTCAAGTAATATATAAAGGCAGGCCTATCAGAATTACACCAGACTTCTCACCTGAGACTATGAAAGCCAGAAGATCCGGACAGATGTTATTCAGACCCTAAAAAAACACAAATGCCAACGCAGGTTACTATATCCAGCAAAACTCTCAATTAACATAGATGGAGAAATCAAAGTATTCCATGATAAAACCAAATTCACACAATATCTTTCCATGAATCCAGCTCTTCAAAGGATAATAAAGGGAAACCACCAAAACAAGGACAGAAACTACACCCTACAAAAAACTAAAAAGTAATCCTTCAACAATCCTAAAAGAAGACAGCCCCAAGAACAGAATCCCAACTTTAACAACAAAAATAACAGGAAACAACAACTACTTTTCTTTAATTTCTCTTAACATCAATGGACTCAATACCCCAATAAAAAGACATAGACTAATAGAATGACTACACAAAGAGGACCCAATGTTTTGCTGATTACAGGAAAAGCATTAGGGAAAAAAGACAGACACTACCTTAGAGTGAGAGGCTGGAAAACAGTTTTCCAAAGAAATGGCCCGAAGAAAAAAGCTGGAGTAGCCATTCTAATATTGGATAAAATTGACTTTCAACCCAAAGTTATAAAAAAAAGAGAAGGAGGGGCACTTCATACTCATCAAAGGTAAAATCAACCAAGATGAACTTTCAATTCTGAATATCATGCTCCAAATACAAGGGAAGCCACATTCATTAAAGAAACTGTAGTAAAGCTCAAAGCACACATTGCACCTCACACAATAATAGTGGGAGACTTCAACTCCCCACTCTCACCAATGGACAGATCCTGGAAACAGAAACTAAACAGAGACACATGGACACTAACAGAAGTCATGAAACAAATGGATTTAACAGATATCGACAGAACATTTTATACCAAATCAAAAGGATATACCTTCTTCTCAGCGCCACATGGTACCTCTTCCAAAATTGACCATACAATTGGTCACAAAACAGGCCTCCACAGATACAAAAAAGTTGAAATTATCCCATGCATCCTATCTGACCACCATGGCCTAAGACTGATCTTCAATAACAACATAAATAATAGAAAGTGAATATTCTCATGGAAACTGCACAACACTCTACTCAATGATTCCTTAGTAAAGGATGAAATAAAGAAAGAAATTAAAGACTTTCTAGATTTTAATGAGAATGAAGCCACAACATACCCAAACTTATGGGACACAATGAAGGCAGTCCTAAGAGGAAATCTCATTGCCCTGAGTGCCTCCAAAAAGAAACTAGAGAGAGCATACACTAGTAACTTGACAGCACACCAGAAGCTCTAGAATGAAAGGAAGCAAATTCACCCAAGAGGAGTAAACGGCAGGAAATAATCAAACTCAGGGCTGAAATCAACCAAGTAGAAACAAAAAGAACTATTCAAAGAATTAATCAAACTAGGAGCTGGTTCTTTGAGAAAATCAACAAGATAGATAAACCCTTACCCAGACTCACTAGAGGGCACAGGGACAGTATCTTAATTAACAAAATCAGAAATGAAAAAGGAGACATAACAACAGATGCTGAGGAAATCCAAAACATCATCAGATCCTACTACAAAAGGCTATACTCAACAAAGCTAGAAAACCTGGAGGAAATGGACAATTTCCTAGACAGATACCAGGTACCAAGGTTAAGCCAGGATCAGATTAACGATCTAAGCAGCCCCATTTCCCCTAAAGAAATAGAAGCAGTCATTAATAGTCTCCCAACCAAAAAAAGCCCAGGACAAGATGGGTTTAGTGGAGAGTTCTATCAGACCTTCAAATAAGACCTAATTCCAACTCTCCTCAAACTATTCCACAAAATAGAGACAGAAGGTACTCTACCCAATTCATTCTATGAAGCCACAATTACTCTGATACCTAAACCACACAAAGATCCAACAAAGAAAGAGAAGTTCATACCAATTTCCCTTATGAATATCGACGCAAAAATACTCAATAAAATCCTCATAAACCACATCCAAGAACACATCAAAATGATCATCCATCATGACCAAGTAGGCTTCATCCCAGGAATGCAGGGGTGGTTTAATATGCAGAAATCCATCAACGTAATCCACTATATAAACAAACTCAAAGACAAAAACCACATGATCATCTCCTTAGATGCTGAGAAAGCATTTGATAAAATCTAACACTCTTTCATGATTAAAGTCTTGGAAATATCCAGAATTCAAGCCCCATACCTAAACATAATAAAAGCAAACCAGTAGCCAACATCAAAGTGAATGGAGAGAAGCTGGAAGCAATCCCATTAAAATCAGGACTAGACAAGGCTGCCCACTTTCTCCCTACCTATTCAATATAGTACTTGAAGTCCTAGCCAGAGCAATTTGACAACCAAAGGAGATCAAGGGGATACAAATTGGAAAGGAAGAAGTTAAAATATCACTGTTTGCAGATGATATGATAGTATATATTCGGGACCCCAAAAATTCCACCAGAGAACTCCTAAACTTGATAAACAGCTTCAGTGCAGTAGCTGGATATAAAATTAACTCAAACAAATCAATGGCCTTTCTCTACACACAGGATAAAAGGCCTGAGAAAGAAATTAAGGAAACAATACCCTTCACAATAGTCACAAAAACCATAAAATACCTTGGTGTGACTCTAACTAAGGAAGTGAAAGATCTGTATGATAAGAACTTCAAGTCTCTGAAGAAAGAAATTGAAGAAGATTTCAGAAGATGGAAAGATCTCCCATGCTCATGGATTGGCAGGATTAATATAGTCAAAATGGCTATCCTGCTGAAAGCAATCTACAGATTCAATACAATCCCCATCAAAATTCCAACTCAATTCTTCACTGAGATAGAAAGGGCAGTTGGCAAATTCATCTGGAATAATAAAAAACCTAGGATAGCAAAAACTCTTCTCAACAATAAAAGAACCTCTGGGGGAATCACCATGCCTGACATTAAGCTGTACTACAGAGCAATTGTGATAAAAACTTCATGGTACTGGTACAGCAACAGACAGATAGATCATTGGAATAGAATGGAAGACCCAGAAATGAATCCACACACCTATGGTCACTTGATCTTTGACAAGGGAGCTAAAACCATCCAGTGGAAAAAGGACAGCATTTTCAACAAATGGTGCTGGCACAACTGGCTGTTATCATGTAGAAGAATGTGAATTAATCCATTCTTATCTCCTTGTACAAAGCTTAAGTCTAAGTGGATCAAAGACCTCCACATAAAACCAGAGACACTGAAACTTTTAGAGGAGAAAGTGGGGAAAACCCTCGAAGATATGGGCACAGGGGAAAAATTCCTAAACAGAACAGCAATGGCCTGTGTGACAAGATCAAGAATTGACAAATGGGACCTTATGAAATTGCAAAGCTTCTGTAAGGCAAAAGACACAGTCAGCAAGAAAAAAAGGCCACCAACAGATTGGGAAAGTATTTTTACCAATCCTAAATCTGATAGGGTACTAATATCCAACATCTACAAAGAGCTAAAGAAGCTTGTCTCCAGAAAAACAAATTACCCCATTAGAAAATGGGGTACCCAAGGAGCTGAAGGGGTCTTCAACCCTATAGGTAGAAGAATAACATGAACTAACTAGTTCCCCCTATGCTCATGTCTCTAGCTGCATATATGGAAGAAGATGGCCTAGTTGGCCATCACTGGGAAGAGAGGCCCCTTGGTCATACAGACTTTATATGCCACAGTACAGGGGAACGCCAGAGCCATTACATGGGAGGAGGTGGGCAGGGGAGCAGGGCGGGGATGGGGGAGGGTAAGGGGAAATTTCTGGGTAACACTTGAAATGTAAATGAAGAAAATATCTAATAAAGAGAAAAAAAACTTTAAAAAAAAGGAGTACAGAGCTAAAGAAACAATTCTCAACTGAGGAATTCCGAATGGCTGAGAAACATGTGAAAAAATGTTCAACATCCTTAATCATCTGGGAAATGCAAATCAAAACAACACTGAGATTCCACCTCACATCAGTCAGAATGGTTAAGATCAAAAATTCAGGTGACAGAGGATGCTGGGGAGGATGTGGAGAAAGAGGAGCACTCCTCCATTGCTAGTGAGATTGCAAGCTTGTACAACCACTCTGGAAGTAATTCTGGTGTTTTCTCAGAAAATTGGACATAGTACTATAGGAGGATCCAGCAATACCTCTCCTGGGCATATACCCAGAAGATGTTCCAACTGGTAAAAGGACACAAGCTCCACTATGTTCATAGCAGCCTTATTTATAATATCCAGAAGTTGGAAAGTACCCAGATGTCCCTCAACAGAGGAATGGATACAGAAAATGTGGTGCATTTACACAATGGAATACTATTTTGCTATTAAAAATGAATTTATGAAATTCTTGGGCAAATGGATGTGTCTGGAGGATATAATCCTTAATAAGGTAACCCAATCACAAAAGAAGTCATTGGATATGAGCTCACTGATAAATGGCTATTAGCCCAGAAACTTAGAATACCCAAGATACAATTTGCAAAACACAAGAAAATCAAGAAGGAAGACCAGCGCATGGATACTTCATTCCTCCTTTGAATAGGAAACAAAATACCCATGAAAGGAGTTACAGAAACAAAGTTTAGATCTAAGATGAAAGGATGGACCATACACAGACTACCCCACCAGGGGATCTATCCCATAATCAGTCACTAAACTCAGACACTATTTGTATAGGACAGCAAGTGTTTATTGAAGGGACCCTGATATAGCTGACTCCCACAGAAGTGGAAGCTCACAGTCATCCATAAGATAGAACACGGGGCCCACATTGGAGAAGCTAAAGATAGAACCCCAGGAGCTGAAGTTGTTTGCAACCCCAGAAGAGGAACAACAATATGAACTAACCAGAACCCCTAGAACTCGTGCCTCTAGCTCCATATGTAGCAGAAGATGGCCTAGTCGGCCATCATTGTGAGGAGAGGCCCCTTGGTATTGCAATCTTTATCTGCCCCAATACAGGGGAATGCCAGGGCCAAGAAGTGGGAGTGGGTGGGCAGGGGAGCAGAGCAATGGGAGGGGGTTGGGAACTTTTGCCATAGCATTTGAAATGTAAATTAAGAAAATACCTAATAAAAAATTGAAAAAAAAGTAAAAAAAAAAAAAAAAGGAAAGAAAGACAAACATGGTATGTACTCACTAGTAAGTGCATAGTAGCCATAAAGTGGGGGATAACCATGCTATAATCCACAACCCAAAGAAACTAAGTAACAAGGTGGGTTTAATGTACAGACACTTAAATATCTCTGAGCAGGGGATGTAGAATAGACATTTAGACATGGGAAGAGATGAAGGGAGCGATCTGTATGGTAAAAGGTTAGTGAAAGAAGCAGAAGAGATCTAGTGAGTGGTGGGTGGAAGGAGACAGTCCTGGGAGAGAGAACTGGAATTAGTAAGGGGCATATCTGGGATGAGCTAGAAGCCTAGGACAATAGAAACTCCCTGGAATCTATGAAGGTGACCCTAGCTATGACTCCTAGGAAAGATGGATGTTGAACCTGCAGGGGACATCTGTAACTAGAAAGAATTCCAATGGAGAGATGTGGAGACCAACTGAGCCACAAAAATCTTTGATCTACAACTTGTCCTGCTATAAGAGGAGCGAGGGTAAAAGATGGAACAGAAATTGAGGTAAAGGATAACCTATCACTAGTCTTGTTTAAGACCCATCCCACTATAGGGGGCCTACCGCTGGCACAATTAATGATATTCTGCTATACTTGCAGACAGTTGCATAGCATATCTGTCATCTGGGGGCTTTGTCCAGGAACTGATGGAAACATACAGAAAGCTACAGCCAAATCCTAGGTGAATCTTAAGTGAATCCTATGGACGAGTAGGGGAGAATTGAAGGATCTGGAGAGGTCAAGGATACTACAAGAAAACCTACAGAATCAAATAACCTGAGCCTATAAGACTTCACATACACTGAACCTCCAAACATGCCCAGGACAGAACTAGGCCCTCTGGACATATGTAACACTTGTGCATCTTGGTCTTCATGTGAGACTTCTAAAAGCAGGAGCAGGGGTTGTTTCTGACTTGTTACCTGCCTTCCGATATCCTTTTGCTTAACAGTGAGACATGCCTAGCCACAATAGAAGATACACCTAATCCTACTACAGTTTGATATGCCATGGCAGGTTGCTATCCACAGAAGACTTCCCTTTTCTGAGGACAAAGGAAGGAATAGAGGATGACATCAGGTGAGGAGGAGGGATTGGGAGGAGAGAAATGAGGGGGAGGTGCAAAATCATGATATAAAATTTATTAATTAATATTTAAAAATCACAAAGAAAAAAATTGACAACTGGCTTTATCATTATACACAACATGAAATAAAGATAACGAAGTAATATAGCTACTACCTTCAAAGAAAACTCCCCTAAGACTTGAATGCAATAAAAAGACACCTTATAGAGATTGTGAGCTAAAATACCCACACATGTACTATACATCTGTCCAATTGTGTCAGATAACAATTTCAAGGGTTTGGGTTGTCTGAACCACTTCCTGGAACAAAGGTAAATATAAATAAAAGAATCAGGTATGGCACAAAAGTAAAATCCCTGGAAGGTTTAATGGGCACATTATTATACCCCTTTTTCTGCTCCTGTTTAAAAATAGAGCTGAACTGAACATGTTAATATGCTTCCCTATGTGATTATATTGGCATGGAGGTTTACAATTCATTCTGAGAACAAAACTCTTGGAACTGCTGTTTCCATGACAACTGCATTTGGGAAGGTGAAGATCCCAGTTTGATAAAACTAAAAATCTCTGTTAACATCAGATTTCAATGATACTGAAAACAAACCTGATGTTGGAAGGTGTCAACATTCAAGGTTCAGGTTAGTCGCATCCATGTTTAGTTTTTATTTGAGCAGGATTTCAAAGCCAATAAAATAAATTATTGAAATAGTAATCATTATTCTATAAGTCAATATTATGTATTGGCACTAAAATTATGTAGATTAAAATTCTCAACTAATGTTAAACTATAAGAAATATTCAAATTGGTATCAACATTCTTTGTGCAATGATACAGTCATTATTTTGTATTATAAAAATAACATGTGGACTCTAACGTGATGTGCCTTATGGCTATATAAAGATTTTATGTGTATATGTAGATATATTCTAAACAATATAAAGGAGGAATATAATGAATCAGGAGCTACCAATATTCTACTAAGACCTAGTCTTAATTAGTTATGTCTGTAATAGGGCAATACATAAATAAAGCCAAATTCTGAGGTAGTCCAAGACAAATATTAATATTTAATTTCAATATATAGTATAAATAATGTTTCATTGAGTTGGCATACCATGCTCATTATTAATTTTAATATTTAGTATAATTGCCAGAAGTATAAATGGTATAAACCAATCCTATTTAAATCTGACCACTTAAAACATAAAACATTTTTAGTCCACATTTTTCTTTAAAAAGAAAAAAATCCTAATAAATCAAGAGAATTGCGGTTTAATAATTTCTGAATCAATAGTTTAAATACACATAGCTACTAATGTAATTATGAATTACTTTTCTTTATCACTAGTAATTGTTTTTCATAATAAAATATGCAATGGATCTAAGACCAAGGCACAAGAAGATGGCTTAACAGGAAAAATTATTTGATCTGCAGGCTAAACAACCCAAATCCAATCCTCAGAAACTAATTGAAAAAAAGTCATATGCATCAGCACACATCTGTAAGCCCAGCATTCCAATGGCAAAATGGGAAGCAGAAACAAAAGAATTTGCAAGAAGCTTTGAAGCTCCTGGGCCAGCTAGCCTGAAGTCTGTAGTATACCAGCACAAACAGCACAATTGAGAGACTGTACTTCAATGAGAAGGTGAGAACTGACTCCTAAAAGTTGTCCTCTGATCTGTACACACACACACACACACACACACACACACACACACACACACACACACACACTAAATTAACAAATTGGTTGTTGTTTAAAATGTCTTTAATAATTGAACTGTAAATTGGAGTTTGAAAGCAGATCTCCAAATAAGAGGGCATATGTGCTGCCTAATCTGGTTGTTAACTTGATACCCGTTGGAAGAGTAACCTCATTTGATTAGCTGACCATCAGATTAGCCTGTGGACATATCTACAGTGCATTTTCTTGATTACTAATTGATTTAGGAGGGCCCAACATTCTCTAGGCAATGCCATTCCTGGGCAGGTAGGTCTGGGCTGTATAAGAAAGGTGGCTGAACATGTGTCCAGGAGCTGTGTGCCACTGTGCTTTCTACTTCTGCTTCCTTCCATAAGTTCCTACATTGGCATCTCTCCATAATGAACTGTAATCTGTAAAATGAAGTAAAACCTTCTCCCCCCCCCACCCCAAGTCTCTTTTGGATAGGTGTTTATTACAAAAACAGAAAAGTAAACTAGAGTAAAAATTATCAGCAGGAGTGAAGGATTGCTGTGAAAAACCTGACCTTGTGATTTTGCTGGAGGATTGTGGAAGTGTTTGGAATGTTGGGATAGAAAAGTCTTTAAATGATCAGAGTTTGATGGGATATTGTACGAGCTGGCAAGACAAGAATGCTGAGAGTAAGGCAGATGATGGAGGCTTGGTTTGGGAAATTTCAGAGAGAAATTGTGGCCCTGTGTGCTAGAGGCTATCCAGGGAGATCTCTGGCCTGGCCAAGTGGGAGGGTTCAAGCAAAGGGGAAAGGTCTTGTGCAGGGAGGGGGAATTGTCTCCACCACCTCTGCTGCTGCTGCTGCTGCTTCTGCCGCCTCCTCTGCTGTCACTACTCTTACTGCTGTTGCTCTGAGATGCCTCCCTGGCTGCATTGCACTGCAGACTCTGGCTGAGCCAATGGAAGGCTGACTAACCAGCCAAGGGGTACAGGGAGCTTCTGGTGGCCTTTCAGGAGAGCAATTCTCATCCCTGGCAGTGGTGTTATAGCTCTTATGACAGACATTCTCAGACTATGGAGTAATTCACACACACCTTTATTCCTTCTGGATAGCATCTTTGTATACGGTTTTGGGTTGTATTGGGGTCTGACAGTGGATGCTTCCCATTGGCTTTGTCTGAGAGGTTCAGGATGCTGCATCTACATGCCATGAGGAATGGCTTGAGGTGTTGTGATTATGTGACTGATGGCCACAAATTTCTCTACCTGGGGCTGCAGCTACTGATGGTGCTGGTAGCAGGCAAGGCTCCTACCATCCCTTCAGGTTCTCCAGGGCTTCTAGCCTTAGATTGATCTTAGATCGACCTTACCAGGACTCCTGTCACAATCCAGCTACCTGCAAGAAATCTGAGTTGTTTGTCAAGTCTATAGGGGACATTGTGCAATATATTTGACTTAAGATGATGTAAAAATGAAAATCCTGTTTTCTGTGTCATTGGATGTTAGTCAAATAGGCTAAAGCAGCAGTAACTATTAAAAGATTAGTTTTCCCTTCGAGTCACCACGTAAAAGCTGTCATTTAAAGGGCCAAGGTCAAAGCTACATATTATGCTGGCAACAGTAGTTGACAAATAATGTGCAAGAGTCTCCAAAACAATAGTGATCCTGAAGGTATGAATGGACCATAGAGAGCATCTGAGGCTTTGTCCTTTGTGGCAGGGTTCGAATACCAGAGGAAAGTTCAGAAAGGTCACTAGTGAAGGTGTAGCCTCAGTTGTAGTAGAGACTACAGTGTCCAGCAAATTGAAGATGCCAGAATCATGAGATAACTGACATCAGCATATTTGGAGTGGAGCTAGCCTGATCCTATATGACCAGCTATGTTGACACAGAGAAGTAGAGCCACTTATGTCCTTCTGAGACTTTTTATTTAAAAAAAATATTTTAAGATTGTAACATGTTTCAAAAGTTGCACTGTTTTATATTGTGATTCTAATGTGAGATCATGGGACTAGGAAAGGTTGTAGTTTGGTAAAGGATATACTTGTGATGGATAATCTCAATTGTCAACTTGACATGCCTGGGAAAAAGGGAATGTCAGTCTAAGCCTTGATTCTGTCATATTGTTTTGTCTGTGAAGTATTTTTACTAATTCAGGGAGGGTCCCAGTCTACTGGTGGTAGCACCATTCCTAGGCAGGTAGACGTGGGATGTATAGGAACAGTATTTGAATGTGAGTCTGGGTCCAACTTAATAAGCAAAACCCCTCCACGGTCTCTGCTTCAGTTCCTGCCTTAGGGTTGCTGCCTAAAGCTTCTACCCTAATTTCCCTTAGTGATGGACTGTGATCTAAGGGTTTCTACCTTCCTTCAGTAATAGACTGGGGCCTGGAAATTTCTAACTTTCCTCAATGCTGGACTGTGACCTGGAAGTTTAAAAATTACCCTTTTCTTTTGTCAGTGTGTTATCATATAGAAGACATTTCTGGTAAGCACAGGGGTCTAAAGCTAAGATCCAATAAAATTGGTTGTTTGGAAATTCACTGGTATTGGATCATACAAATAGCTTCAAACAAACAAACAAAACACCAAACATGTACTGTAAGATGGAGTGGTGTCTATTATTTAAAACAAAAACAGAAAATTGTACATAAATATTAGCTGATATATATTATTCCTATCATTTCATATCAAGAAAACAGCATAATCTCTAGGAATAAAGAGGGCTACCTGAAGACCTCTTCTTCTCATAGCTCAAGAAAAAGGAGAGGGAGAGAGAGAGAGAAAGAGAGAGAGAGAGTGTGTGTGTATTAGTCAGGGTTTCTATTCCTGCACAAACATCATGACCAAGAAGCAAGTTGGGGAAGAAAGGGTTTAGTTGGCTTACACTTCCATACTGCTGTTCATCACCAAGGAAGTCAGGACTGGAACTCAAGCAGGTCAGAAGGCAGGAGCTGATGCAGAAGCCATGGAGGGATGTTCCTTACTGGCTTGCTTTCTCTGGCTTGCTCAGCCTGCTCTCTTATAGAACCCAAGACTGCCAGCCCAGAGATGGTCCCACCCACAAGGGGCCCTTGATCACTAATTGAGAAAATGCCTCACAGCTAGATCTCATGGAGGCATTTCCCCAACTGAAACTCCTTTTTCTGTGATAATTCCAGCTGTGTCAAGTTGACACAAACCTAGCCAGTACAGAGAGAGAGAGAGAGAGAGAGAGAGAGAGAGAATAAATTAAGAGCTCTCTTCAAAGCTGACTGTCTAAGAAAATACCTGTCTAACTCTGTCTCTGTTGGTACATTTCACTTTCTAGCACCAAATGGCTGCAATTCCCAGCCATGCTTCCATAGACTCAGCATGTTACATTCAAAATATTACAAGTGGAAACTCTTTTTTCTGAAAGCAATAAGCCACCAACTGAACAAGAATAATAGAAGGTTGTATTCCAAAGGCATCCCAATGCTTCAGAACAAGTACTTTTATGAAAGTAAATATAAAAACCTGGAATAATGAAAACTTCGGTAATTTTTTTCCTTTGACTTGTGTTGCACATAGATGTATGCAACCAGTTTTACAAATGAAATTGTATGGCTGTGTGCAGTAGAGGAAATCTATCTTCTCTTCTGCTCGGTGCTAGCATTTGCACAATATACTCCTCTATATACACCCTGCCCCACTGCAGGAAGTATATCTCTCTGGAGATTGCATGTGGGGGCTGCTCTGGTAGAAAGCAAAGAAGTGGCATTGACTCTACCACCTTGCCTCCAGGCATGTAAAGAAACAAGTTATGAAATCAAGAAAAGATCATCAAGAATCACAAAAGCATAGTACTATAGTAAACAACTAGATATGAGATGGCCTTCCAGAATCAGCAAGACTATGGATGTCTACTACTGTTTATAAATCAAATACAAATGTGACTGTAAGAAATGCATTTTGCTGAGACTCTCCAGCTGTGGCTCAATGATGTCTCTCTGGATATTCCTTTTTGGAGCTTTGGGAGTTTTCTCCAGTGTTGGCATTATGTTGTATGGAACTTGGGAAAGATGGGTTGACTGGAGGAGTCAAAATTGGAGGAATCTCTATGAGCTACACTACTCACATTCACCTGAATCAGAACTGAAGATGGTTCTAGGGTTACATTACAATTGACACACTCAAAAAGAGTACACTGACTTCTATGCAATGCTGAACAAATTCAGTAAATGAAGATATTCTAAAAAGGTAGAATTAAAGATTGCTAACACTTGCTCAGACCCACATATGGCATTGCAAATAATACACTGATTTGCTATGGAAGACACATTATTTAAATTGTCTTTCATCTTTATATTACACACATCAGGCAATTTATGGATCAAAAGACAAAAGAATATAAATTTATGGTATATGCCAAATAAATTACATTTAGCTGGAATTACTTTTATTTTTTTTATTTCCTAGCAAAGCTCCAGACATTTTTGCATAATTAATGTTCCCAAACACTGACTTTGTAGTTTTTTCTATTTTAAAAAAATTGGTTTAATTCACTTATATACGTATCACTAAATTACATGTTCTATGCTAAATGTATTTGAGCTGGGAAAACAATGGCATACTGCCTTCAGATCTCCTTTTATTCTGCTATGAATTAGGTTCCCAGTTGGAGCTTAGGTGCTCCAAAGTCAATGGATCTGAGTGTTCCTAATGCCTTCCATGGTTTATTAGTTGCCATGGGGGTGGGCAGGATATCTAAGCTCTGCCTATTTCCTGTGGCTGTAAATGGCATTAGAGAATAACAGAAGCTCAGGGGTGTTAGTTAGGCCAAGACTGTGAGAACTAACCAGTTCCATCCACATTGCTGTCCTCATTCTATTAATTTTCTTTAATTGGCTGAGAATTCAGAAAGAACCACATTTTTATTTCTTCCATCATCACTCTTCACAGTTTTATAAATAGTGAGTAGTCAGTTCCATGGAGCCAAAGCTGTGTCTATGGAAAGAACTAGACTTAGAAAGATAAAAATATGCATTCAAAAAAAGTTTCAGAATGATACTTCACACCTGTCCTTTGCATATATTCTATCTAGAGATGAGTTTATGCATTTCCCAATTAAATAAATGCTTTAATTGTCAGAAGTTTCTAGGAAAAAAGATGCATAATTGATCTTGCATATTCAGGATAGATCCTACCACAGTAACTGTTTTGCTAAGAGTCGTGACTCACTTTAGATATTCTCAATGGAGCACTTCTAAGAGAGCAAATCCCCAGATTCTGCAGCCTGCAGAAGACTGCCTAACTGGCCTAACTGATGGCCTTCCACAGGCTGCTAGTTCAGGTGAGCTACAGACCCCAGCCCTTACTTGAGGCCAGCTGTGGACCACTTCTTTTGGAGATGATAGGAATGCCTCTGTTCATCTGACAAGTTGTAGGAAGAGCCAGTAAGTGTAGACAGCCATGGTGGGAATGACAAAAAAGCCCAATGATAGGGACACTGGAAGACATCAGAATTAATTGCTTAGTCCTTTGATAATTGTTGTAGCTTTTATGCCCTTTTAGGGGCATCTAGGTTAACTGCTGATACAGTTCTAAAACAAACATGCATACACATTATGCAATTAATAGTTTTATTTTTGTTTTGAAACAATATAAAAAGGCTAAATTGATTGAGATTTATTTATAGGCTCACTGGAAATTTGATTTCATTTATCTCTTTCTTTAAAAAGAATACTAAATTATTTTAGCCATATCAAATTTTTAAGAATTATAAAAGAACTTTTGTTCATATGTATGTGCAATATTTTGTCTTGATGTTGACTATCAAGTACCTTAAAAGTTATCACTAAAAATATACATGAAGAATTATTTGGAAATGAAAGTTGCTTTTATTAAAATTTATTAAAATAATTTTGAATCCATTGACATTTAATATTTATATTTTTCATGTTTTTTTTAATCTTATAGTTAAAGACCAGAAGAGCTTGCAGTCACTATTTTGCTGAACTTCTTTCTTTTCCCTGTTCCCTCATTTTTTCTGTACGTATTATGTATATCCATTCCAAGATCTGAGAAGGGTTTGAAATTGCTTCTGTTAAGTGTGTAGTAATCCAACAGTGAGCCACAGACCCCAAAGCTATTCAGAACATACAAAAGGCAGCTTTTCACACTTTACCTTGTCTGAGACTTACTAATGGCTGGGGAGGAATCTGAGACCTACATTTTGTGCAATAGTGTTTCCTGTCTCATGCTCTCCTTTCTATACTCCTTAGAGTTTGATGTGGCCTTGGTCCAAGGTATTCTAAGTACCTCTTTCTGTACTAGATGTTGTTTCTCTATTTTGATCATCTAAGATTTTAAGATAATATTTTATATTAGTTTATATATCTGTTTCATAGATAAATAATAAAAAGTATAGATTTGAATTCTTTTCTAAATTACTAACAAAAGTTAAAATTAATTTAATGCATGTATGAAATTCTCAAACAAAAACTGAGTCATCCACTTGCATATACTACAATGTTATTTTATTTAAACATATAACAATTGAAGTCAGATTAACTTTGCAACGGTGTACTATAGTTTGGATGCTGAACATTACTAGAAAAGAAAGAAGTCTTTTTTTCCAAATTTTTTATTAGATATTTTCTTAATTTACATTATGCAAGACAGCCAGTCTGACTGAACCCCTCTGTGGGAACAATATGCTAATTTACTCAGTCCTTAATTTGTATTTTAAACACATCTAAGGTGTCAGGTCTCATTGCTTTGATTCTGTACATCTTTAGAATTACAGAGTTTAGAGCATGATTATATGTTCTCTGAGTTCTCTATTTCAGATTTACTATACTAATTTTATTTTGATTGACTATTTTCCATAATGTGTTATGAAATAAAGAATGCTAAGATGCTAATAGCACACAAAGAATTCCCCTTATGAGTTTGCTTGGAGGTTCTGCAATCAGGGATTATGCATGAATCTGTGATCAGATGGGAGGGCAGCTATACTCTATAGTAAACATAGACTACTGAATTTTAAGGGTAAATTACTATGTATAAAACTGAAGAAAAAAGCTGGCCATTGTGGTGCACACCTTTAATCCCAGCACTCAGGAGGCAGAGGCAGGCAGATTTCTGAGTTCGAGGCCAGCCTGGTCTACAGAGTGAGTTCCAGGACAGCCAGTGCTACACAGAGAAACCCTGTCTCGAAAAACAAAAAAGAAACAAACAAACAAAAGAAAACCTGAAGAAAAATAAATTAAAACTTAAATATGGGATGAGAAGTTATAAAACTACTAAAAAAATATACTAATAAAGTTGGCAGACATTAGCCATGGCAATAACTGCCTGGACTAACTGCAGAAACATGGGAAACAAAAGAAAAATGGACCAATAGAACTGCGTAGAAAGGAAGAACTGATTAAGAGACCCAGGAATAGAACACTGGGGACAGGATTATATAGAAGGACTGTATTGATATATAGAAAGAAATAAAAATGCCAGATGTGAAAAGACAAATAATCTTATTGAAGTATACAAGGACATAAGCAGGCATTTCTTATCTCCATAAAGAAGATGTACACTTGGACTATCTATATAAATACATACATACATACATGTGTGTGTGTGTGTGTGTGTGTGTGTGTGTGTGTGTGTGTATGAAGGTATCTACATTTTGTATGAGTCATAGTAAATATGTTTACTAACACAGCAGAATACTGTGCAGCCTCAAAAGAAAACTTTCATGTGTAACAACATGAAGAAATTGGAAGATATTATGCCAATTTATAGTGAGCTAGTAACCCAATAATTCTAACACATTTTTACATGTTTATAGAATCTACAAAATCAATATCAAAAGCATATAAGGGAATGCTGGTACCAGGCAGGAGGGAGATGAACATAAGAGAAAGAGAATAAGAATTTTATTAAATAAAAGCAATGGGTTCTGCCAGTCATATTGCAAGGTTACTTAATCAGAACTCTGTGGTACACAGAATGACTCCTTGAGGAATTTTGATAGATTTTAAATGTATTCACAACAACTAACAACAACAAATAGTACTCGTGAAATAATGACTATGTTATTTAGCTAAATTTCTTCAATCCACATGCTGCACATGGCTAAAAGTTTCATATTATGTTCCATAATATATATAATCATCACTCATCAATTAAGTATAAAAATATGTAAAAGACTGGTTATTAGTAGAGAGCTGGATTTGTGTAAGCGAGCATCCTGTGCGTGTGCCCAGGGTATTGTCTTCCCTCAATTCATTTACAAAAACTACAAGGAACTACATGAAAGAAGTGTGGTGAGTTTTACTCTATTAAGGGAATTTATTTTCTACATTTTAAGCAGATAATAACTTTGATTGTTTTGTAGTTACATTAATAATCCTTTGACACAGATGACAAGTGCTCTGAAAAGAGTAAACAGGACAATAAAAATGCAATAGTTGCTTTTATGATAGAAAGCTTCAAAATTTTTATAATACAGCAAATATATAAGCAATACAGTTATTTTTATTACATAATCAATCAATCTTAAAATATCTGTTAAGACAACCAAACTCTCATGTAATCCTACCTCAGAAGAATAAGTAACAAATTTAAACAGCTATAATTTTTGTTTATATTCTTATAAACTTTTTATATTGGATTTAGAGTGAAAAAACCATATACTTATCATTTGTAGCACAGATTTTCATGAAATATATGAACAAGCTTTGAAATGGAAATGTAATACAAAAAAGACTGAGGAACACAATTGGTGATTTTCACTGTGTAAAAAGCCAAACCTTAACATATATAAATGCAAGGAATAAAGCAGGACACAGTTCTAAGAGGGTTTGTGGAGTAAACAGGTCCTCTAGTAAACTCTGAATCTTTTAGTCCCAAGATGCTCTCATGAGGAATGCTGATGTGGCAATAGCTATTTCTGTTTCCAAAAGCTCTCTAAATGATGTAATATATCACACAGCTAATAGAAAGCAAAATGATTTCTATGAAGCAGATTGTAAAATCTGCATCTGAACATAGATGTGATTGAGGAGCTGATAGAGAGCATTGCATGACTGGGCATTTGTTGTGATCATTTATGTGCCAGCACAAAAGTGCCAGTGTGGAAAGCTAGAGTTTAAGTTGTAACAGAGCAACTCTTCAAAACAAAATGAAATGAGATTGTATATCTAACAGAAAGAGACACAATAAAGCATCAGATAAAGCAACTCCCACCATGGATCCTGCCCTATATAATTCTTCAACATTGAACCAGGGCATTAACACAGCATCTTTGTCAGGTTGGATGATGATAACAACTGATTTCCTTAAATTTAGAGGGATGATTTAAAAAGCAAGATATCAGGTACTGACAGGAGGGCTGGTGACAAGCAAGATAGTACAGACTGAGGGCACCAAGAAGAAAGTCTGTTACTTCTACAAGGGAATGTTGGAAACCACTATTATGGACAAGGCCACCCAATTAAGCCTCACCAAATCCACATGACCACAATTTGATGTTCAACTATGACCTCTACCAAAAATTGAAATCTGTTATCCTCACAATGGATGTGATTTTAAGAGTGGTGGTTATAGGAACTGAAGAGATGACTAAGTACCACAATGATGACTACATTAAATTCTTATATTCTATTTGCCCAGGTAATGTGTCTGAATACAGCAAGCACATGAAGAGATTCAACATTGGTGACATTGACAACAGTCAAGTATTTGATGGCTTGTTTGAGTTCTCTCAGGTATCTACTGGTGGCTCTGTGGCAAGTGCTGTGAAGCCCACTAAGCAGCAGAAAGGCCTCACTGTGAGCTGGTCTGAGGGCCTGGATCACACAAAGAAGTTTGAATCATTGCGCAGCTGTTACATTAGTGATATTGTCTTGGCCATCCTGGAACTGCTAAAATATCACCAGAGGGTGCTGTATGTTGACACTAATATTCACCATGGTGATTGCATAGAAGAGGGTGTATATTTGCATCTACTTTTCTTCTGTCTTCCTTTTGTATTCAATTATATATATCCATTAAAAGGCTCACAAATTGTTTAATTTTGTTATACCTATTTTGTTCTATGTTATCATTCTGTTAATTTAAAGGTAGCTTTACTAGATACAGTAATGACTTTTGACAGTCATTTGCTCTTGTGTCATAGGTTATATTATACACACATTTCTGAAATTTAGATTTTCTGATAAAAATTGCTATGTTAACATATTGCTATGTTATTATGGTTTTTTTGTGTGTTATTCTTTCCTCTAATTGAAACACTCCTACTTAAAGGAAGGATAAAGTTTATAAGACTCAAGAAACTTAAAAGTTTTAGGAAGTTGACAAAACTTAGACAACTACGGGAGCTATAATATTCCTCCTTACATTTGCCAAAATAGTGAATGACCACTTAGGAGTAGAGACTCTGTCCAAAAGAGGTAACTGCATGTTGTCAAGAAATCTAGAGTATCACAACTTTTCTGAGTCATTGATTCATGATAGAATGGCTTTTGGATAAGACTTTAACTCAGATGAGTTACACATCTGCCTACAAATGATTGCTCATTCATAGTCCTATAAGTAACTCCAAGAAACTTACTGATTTACCAACCTTGACCTGTCGTAAGGCAATGTCTTTTCCATGTTATAAATGACCTATCTAAGGAATGATAAATAAGAAATTTGCTCATATTTCTCAAGGAGAAGTTACATAATACTGATGAGTTTGTCTTAATACACAAATCAATACTTTGTCCTTGAAATTGTTAGTAGCATGTCTTTGTTCTGTAGTGCTATTGCTGGCATTTTTAATATGGGGAAGTTCTCTTCTTGTCATCTCTATTATAGATTTCTTTTATTTCTTATTTATTTTACTTTCCACATGGTTAATTTTATTTCTCAAATGTGGGAAAACATAGACCAGAAGCTTATAAGTTTTCTTTGAAAAATGGCTAATTCTATTTTGAGGATTTTTACATTAGTCAAGATATTCCTTATGCAGAAAATCACTCAGAAGTATTGAAATCATTGGAGAGTCTGAATGCCTCTAGGGTACATGTTTTATCCCAGAGTTTGAGAATTTTTCTACTTTAAAGTCATTGATTATTGTATGTGTTTAATGTCAGATAATTCTGGTACTCTATGGATTCTTTGATTTAGTCTCTTGTTGTCCCATGATTCTTATATATGTTAATATTTTGTTTATAGATATCTAAATATAATCTTTCTTTGACCTTGTGCTTATTTTTTTTAATTCATTCTTTTGTTTAATCCAATTTATTGGTGATGTCTTCTAGTGTGCTTTTCTTATGTGATTTATTGCAACATGCATTTCTCCTATTTCTACTTCACTTATTTTTAGAACCTAATTTCCTTGATGAATTTCTCATATATGTAGGTACTTTCTTATCCAGATACTAAAGTATTAGTCATTTCTCAAACTAGACATTTAGAAAATATGTGATACACTTAAATATTTTCTGTTAATTAGTAATTAGTTAATCAATAAATTTTTGCAGTGTTGAGGCCCAAACTCCAGACTCTTTTTTTTACTAGATGCTTTCTTCATTTACATTTCAAATATTATCCCCTTTCCTAGTTTTCTCTCCAAAAATCCCCTTTACTATCCCCACTCCCCTGTACCCCAACCCACCCACTCCCACTTCCTGACCCTGGCATTCCCCTATACTGGGGCATAGAATCTTCGCAAGACCAAGGGCCTCTCCTCCCATTGATGGCCAACTAGGCCATCCTCTGCTACAAATGCAGCTAGAGACATGAACTCTGGGGGTACTGGTTAGTTCATATTGTGGTTACTCCTATAGAGCTGCAGACCCCTTCTGTTCCTTGGGTACTTTCTCTAGCTCCTTCATTGGAGATCCTGTGTTCCATCCAATAGATGACTGTCAGCACCCACTTCTATATTTGCCAGGCACTGGCATAGCCTCTCAGGAGACAGCTATGTCAGGGTCCTGTCAGCAAAATCTTGTTAGCATCTGCAATAGTGTCTGGGTTTGGTGGTTCAAACTCTAGACTTTCTTAACACTAAGCAAGCTCAATAATGATTAGCAACATTTCAGATAAGCTCTTCTAACTTTTAATTTTATTTTTGTTTAATTTCTGAATCTCTCAGATCAATATACTGTATCAGTACAAATATTTGATGATTTCTCTTGATGGCAGGACTGCAGTGGAACAGTCAAAAACTATTGTTCAAACTGAGATTATTGGAAAATGGAAGATTTTTGGATGTCAGATGTAAAATAAGGCAATCCAAGCTCAGATGGACATGTGACCAATCTTCAAAAGTACCAACTTAATAAATAAAATAAGTTCTATTCATATAAAATTGTATGCACTTAAGAATAAAAAAAGTTTGTTTTGTTTCTTCCATCTTTTTATTTATTCTTATCTCATACAATATATCACAAACAGAGCTTCACCTCCCTCTACTCTTCCATGATCTACCCTCACCTCTTCTCTTCTCCAGATTTACTGTTCCTTTATTCCTCTTCAGAAAAGAGCATGGCTCTTGAGGGCTTCAAGTCAACACCACAAAGATTCAAGAAAGAACAAGAATTATCGACTAATTTTCCTTACGAACACTGATGCAAAAATACTCAATAAAATACTTGAAAACTGCATACAAGAACACATCAAATATATCATCCACTTTCATCAAGTAGGCTTTATCCCTGAGGTGAGGGGATAGCTCAACATATAGAAATTGGTCAATATAATCTACCATATAAAAATCTGAAAGGCAAAAGAACCACATGATCATCTCATTAGATGCTAGGAAACTTTCACAAATTATAACACCCCTTTTTGATCAAAAACTTGATGAAATTATGGATACAAGGGACATACTAAACATAAGAAGGTAATTTATAGCAATATATATTTATACATATAGCCAACATCAAATTAAATAGAAACTTAGAACTCAGACAATCCAGGAAAATCATGAAGAAAACATTAAGTGAAAATTATATACATTAAATATTAATTAAATGTAGTAAAATATGAATTAAATATTAGTTAAATCTATAAAATATAAGTTATAATCTGTATAAAATACATAATTTTGTATGTCCTCAATAACAGAGAATTATGGAACAAGCTCATGGAGATCCAAAATAATCAGTTACAAAAAATAAAAAGGGGGGGTTGTATACTCCTTCTTCATCACAAATTTTTATTTTGAATTTTTTGACCTTGGATGCTGAATGTCTATGGTACCCTACAACTAGGCATGCTTATGTACAGGTGAAATGGAAGGATCTGCTTACTGACATATGGCATGGTCTGGGTCTGGTCTTAATATGGGGAAAAGAACATGTTTGTATTTTCCTACAGGATGCTGAAGGAACACAGTGGCTGCCAGAGTGACTGGTCAGACATGCTGATGCTGGGACCATGATGCTGCCTGTGATCTTGCTGAGTGACCTGACATTGGTAGCAGGCATGCTGTACTGGGCAAATATTTCTAACCCACCTTTGTTACATCCTTCTGTATATTTCCTAAATGTAGCATCAGCTCTGTATTCAGCAAGGGGCAAGCCAATATGCTTGATGATAATTGTTTGAGGAAGAATCCTGTCATCTCCAGTGGGTTGTGAGTTCATTGTATAACCAACGGCAATTGCATATCTGGTCTATTTATATGGGTTATATCACATAAAACAATTATCTAGAAATCAAGAGCTGGAGATAGGTAAGAAGTTCTAAGATATGATTTAAAAAAAAAAAAACTAGCAAGAGTAAAACTGAAAACAAAACAAAACAAAACAAAACATAAAAAAACCCTAAAATCAGTAGTGGCCTGACTTCATGTCAAATCCAGTTCAGTGCCTGACTTTTTATTTATTTTGCCTCATTTGAAATTTTCAATGTGGAAACATATTAGTAAACTAAATTTTAAGGCATTTAAGAGATAGTGAGATAGCGTGATGGGTGAAAGTAGTTACAATGCAATCACCTCAGTAAATTAGATCCTGCCATAGAAAATAACTGATCCCTCAATATTGGCATCTGAGCCCACAGTGCACACACACAAACACACACACACACACACACACACACAGAGACAGAGACACAGAGACAGAGACACAGAGACAGAGACACAGAGATAGAGACAGAGAAAGAGACAGAGAAAGAGACAGAGACAGAGACAAAGACAAAGAGAGATAGAGATAGAGAGATAGAGACAGAGAGACAGAAAAAGAGACAGAAAGACAGAGAGAGAGAGAGAAAAACTCATATGCAAAATACATTTCAAGTGTTTAAAATTGTCAAGCATAAATAACAAAGTCCTGTCAGGGGCTTGAGTTCTAAACTTCTAACTATGGTTAAAACCATATGCTAGAATACTTTTGTGTGCAGCAATCACAGAACAAATTCCGCAACTACCCTAATCTTCTGTTTTCACTTTTGCACAGTATAGATCATAACAAAACCCAACTCTGAAAATGTTTTAATTCATTCTCATCCCAATGTATTTGACTCTTAATAGTTAGACTATATTACAAATAATATCAACAACTTATACTGGTAAGAAAAGAGTTTTTTTTAGGTGTAGTGCTATTGTGTGTTACCAAGGGGTTAACAGCATGGAATTTTCCTGCTTTTCTGCTTTTTATTGGAAATTGAGCTCTCTCTCTCAGAACCATCTAAGATTGCTGTAAGATTGTTTTGCCTTTTAGGTAACACAGGGAAGCTACACCCATACATTTGAAAAAAATATGGCTTCATAAAACACCTAACAATAGCTGACATCCCAGTGTAAATGAGATAAATCTTACAGGACTCCACCCTAGATATAAAGCAACAGGTAATTAAGGAATTAATCTTCCCTGGGGACCAGCCCCCTAACTGCCTATTCAGTGTGGGTACTCCTAGAAACAGTTTTACCAAGGCAATTGAACAAAGTCCACAGGTTCTATTTATATGCTGATTTGTTTAATACAGATGGAACAGCAATGATTAAAGAAGAAAAACATAAATGTAACTTTTATTCTCATGATGTAATTGTCATCTCAGAGTTTACTGCTTCAGTTTGCTAACCTAGGCTTAGTCCTGGAAGCTTCTAGACTTCATACAATCTAATCTAGGCCCCAAATGATTTCCACCTCTGAGACTGCTGAATAAGTTCACCCTTTTTCTTTCTTTCTGATCTCTGGCCAGATGGTTTAATTCAGCTCTTCTAGTTCAAACTCCTCTCTAAGATGACTGATTCAATCTGACTTCTCTCAGCTACTCACTGAATTGCTCTGCTTGACTTCTTCCTGACTGTTTTAATCATCTGGCTTTTTCTTATTCTCTGGTATCAACTGTCTCTATTGACCTGCACTGAATTGCATGACCCCATGAAAGAACTTAACTCCACTGAACTAGACTCACAGCATTACTCCCAACTGACTGAACTGACTGACTTCCAACTCCTCTCTTTCTCCCTGCACTGCGCTTAAGTTGCCTCCCTTTCCTGTTGTTCTCATGAGAGTTGGGCATATCTGATCTCTGACTCATTCTGTCAAATCTTACTCTAATTTTTCAATTTATCTGCCCCTCAGTTCAGCTGCTTACTTCTACAAACTAACCTGGTCTTCATTGTTTGGGATTAAAGGTATACACTAAGGTCATGTTTATATTTCAGCCAGAGTAGCCATGTTGCTGAATTAAAATCTGTAGAGAAAGCCATGAGGTTGTTGGTGGTGGATGTCAAACTTAAGAGGGATAGAAGAAAGAAAAGAAGATGAATAATATAATAAAATAATGATAATTTAGTTACATAAAAAGAAAATTCTAAAAAATATGAAAGTACACTGATAAAATAAAAATGTACACCAGCCACAGGCCACCTTAGGCAAGAAATCAGCAGATGGTCCCACGGTTCCCAGAGGACTCTCTACGCCTCAGGCACTCTAGCACATCCAGGATCTTAAGATCACTGAGGAGAGTTGGCCTAGAGAGAGGACTCTGGGCCTCAGGTGAGAGCACCATCTTGTATCCTTGGTCTCTCAGAGACCAGTCCAAACAGGATAGCATGTGGACCACAGAAGCAACAAAGCTTCTTGGATAGGGTCTGTTCAAGCCTTCATCTTTAGCCAGGAGGCAGATCTGAGACCCAGAATTCTGGGCACCTTCCCTGGAAGAGGAGAGATTACCCACAGTGAGTGCTTATGACCACTCGGACTCAGGAGAGAGTTGGACTCCCAGGAGTGCTGACAGAGGCTAACAGAATCACAAGAGGAACAAGCTCCAGCCAGAGACAGCTAGAACATCTAACACCAGAGATTACCAGATGGCAAAAGGCAAATGTAAGAATCTTACTAACAGAAACCAAGACCACAGGGCATCATCAGAACCCAGTACCCCCAACACAGCAAGTCCTGCATACCCCAATACAACCGAAAAACAAGAATCGGACTTAAAATTATATATCATGATGCTGGCAGAGGATTTAAAGAAGGGCACTAATAACTTGTTACGGATATCCCAGTGTAGAGCTTGGCAGGTCCAAAGGCCTACACGCACTCATGAGACACAAGAGTTTCAAAAGGAACTCATCTCCTGGGTAGACATTCTTGCAACCAGTATATCCCTGCATTAGTCTGGTGTATGGATCTATGCACTCATTTAGTAGCATTTTTATTATAAGCATAGAATGAATCCTGACATAAGCTAAGCCTTCCAGCGTTCCAATGGTTCTAGAGAATTCTTGATTTTCTGTGGGAATTCAGAAAACTATCTAGAGACAGGAACTATTTAGCATTACATAGAAAGGAGCCAAAAGTAGCTCAGAGCTGGTCTGCAGAATGTTTGCTAGGGACAATAGCTCTAGGGAATAGATAGATTTCCCACTGAGAAAGGAATCTTCACTACAGCCAGGTACAGCAGACTACATTGCAGATTAGAAGCAAGTTGGTAAATTCCTCTCCTTTAGAATCTACCTGGGCCTAGGAGATAAGAGGGTTGTGGTAATACATTATTCATGAGAAGGTCCACTAGTGCAGAACCCCCTGGTCTTAGTTCTCACAAAGCTCAAAGGAGTAGCACAAATTGTGACTAGGGTGTGAAATCTTTACTTGTCACTAGCAGATCCTAAGCAGAGCTGTTTATTATTTACTGTAAATATTGCCTGGTTCCTGTAAGTCCTTTTGATGTATTCATTCCTATTGTATTGTGTCATTGTAACTTGGTGGATGTACCTTGCCTGGTTTTTGGTTACCCCGCTGTATAAAAGGTTTGATACTCGATCTCACAATTACATTCAGATTCTATACACCCTTTCATGTGGTCTCTGTTTGTTACCCACTTTCACCTAATCCTTGTCTACTTGCTCCAGAGAACTCGACCCACGCAGAAAGGGCCCTAAAAGAGTCTGTGGCAATAACTCACTTAAAACAAAACAAAACAAAACCAACCAACCAAACAAACAAACAAACAAAAAACAGACGAACACTGCTAAACAGGTAGAAACCCTTGAAGAGGAAGCACAAAAATCCCTCAAAGAATTACAAGAAAACACTGATAAACAGGTAGAAGTCCTTAAAGAAGAAACACAAAAATCCCTTAAAGAATTGCAGGAAAACACAACCAATAGACTCCTAATAGACTGGACCAGAAATGAAACTCCTCCCAACACATATTAATCAGAAGAACAAATGTGTTGGAGTCCACCGCCCACAGTAAACCCCAATATTCGCAGACTGGGGTTCCCTGGAGGAAATGTTCCGGGGCTGAAATGAGACGCTAGGGTCAGGGGAGAAAAGAAATGGCCACCAAGGCTACCTTGTTGTTCAAAAGGTGAGTGTTTAATGGTTCCGAATCGCTTGGGGGAAAAAGAGGGCAGGCCCCGCCCCCCTAGTCTGTTCTGTGCAGGCGTCTGGCATTTGGCGGGAAGCCTGAAGCATTGTGGGATGTCCCTCGAGTACCGGTGAGCTGGGCGGAGCTGGGGTGAGCTGGGCGGAGCCAGGGTGAGCTGGGCAGAGCCTGGGTCAAGGGAGAAACACAAGAACAGACCACAGGACAACAGGCTACTTCTAGCCTAATTAACAAAACAACAGATGCTGCACCACAGCAGCTTTCCAAGGCTGGTCCTGTATCAGCCATGCTGATGGGGGAAGGGACACTACACAAATGTACTAAATAAACATAGAATATTAAAAGCAGTAAGGGAAAAAGGTCAAGCAATATATAAAGGCAGACCTATTAGAATTACACCAGACTTCTCATCAGAGATTTTGAAAGCCAGAAGATCCTGGACAGATGTTATACAACCCCTAAGAAAACACAAATGCCAGCCCATGATACTATACCCAGCAAAACTTTCAATTACCATAGATGGAGAATCCAAAGTATTCCATTACAAAAACAAATTCACATAGTATTTTTTCACAAATCCAGCCCTTCAAGGAGAATAAAGCAAAAACCCCAACACAAGGAGGGAAATTATGCCCTAGAAAAAGCAAGAAAGTAAGCCTTTAACAAACCCAAAAGAAGATAGCCGCATGAACAGAATCCCAACTCTAACAACAAAAAATAACCAGAAATAACAATTACTTTTCCTTAATATCTCTTAATATCAAAGGACTCAATTTCCCAATAAAAAGACATAGACTAACAGACTGGCTACATAAATAGGACCCAACATTTTTCTGCATATAGGAAACCCACCTTAGGGACAAAGACAGACACTACCTCAGAGTAAAAGGTTGGAAAACAATTTTCCAAGCAAATGGTCTGAAGAAACAAGGTAGAGTAGCCATTCTAATATTGAATAAAATCAACTTCCAACCCAAAGTTATCAAAAAAGACAAGGAGAGGCACGTCATACTCATCAAAGGTAAAATCTTCCAATATGAACTCTGAATTCTGACTATGCTCCATATGCAAGGGCATGGACATTCATTAAAGAAACTATATTAAAGCTCAAAGCACATATTGCACCTCATACAATAATAGTGGGAGACTTCAACACCACACTTTCATCAATGGACAGATCCTGGAAACAGAAACTAAACAGAGACACAGTGAAACTAACAGAAGTTATGAAACAAACGGATTTAATGGATATCTACATAACGCTTTGTCCTAAAACAAAAGGATATAACTTCTTCTCAGCACCTCATGGTACCGTCTCCAAAACTGACCATATAACTGATCCCAAAACAGGCTTCAACAGATACAAAAATATTGAAATAATTACTTGCATTCTAAGAGATCATCACGAACTAAGACTGATCTTCAATAACAATATAAATAATAGAAAGCCAACATTCACATGGAAGCTAAACAACACTCTACTCAATGATAAGTTGGTCAAGGAAGAAATAAAGAAAGATATTAAAAACTTTTTAGAATTTAATGAAAATGAAGCCAAAACATACCCAAACTTATGGGACACATTGAAAGTAGTCCTAAGAGGAAAACTAGTAGCTTTGAGTGCTGCAAAAATAAAACCAAAAAACAACAACAAAAAAAAAAAAACCAAAAAACAAAAAACAAAAAACTAGAGAGATCACACACTAGCAGCTTGACAGCACACCTAAAAGCTCTAGAGCAAAAGGAAGCAAATTCACCCAAGAGGAATAGATGGCAGGAAATAATCAAACTCAGGGCTAAAATCAACCAAGTGGAAACAAAAGAACTGTACAAAGAATTAACAAAACGAGGAGCTGTTTTTTTGAGAAAATCAACAAGATAGATAAACACTTAGTCAGACTAACTAGAAGGCACAGGGAAAGTATGCTAATTAACAAAATCAGAAATGTAAAGGAAGACATAACAACAGAACATGAGGAAATCCAAAACATCATCAGGTCCCACTACAAAAGGCTATACTCAACAAAACTGGAAAACCTGGATGAAATGTACGATTTTCTAGACAGATACCAGTTACCAAAGTTCAATCAGGATAAGATTAACGATCTAAACAGTCCCATATCCCCTAAGGAAATAGAAGTAGTCATTAATAGGAGCCAAAACCATTGAGTGGAAAAGGAGCCAAAACCATCCATTAGAAAATAGACAGCATTTTCAACAAATAGTGCTGGTTCAACTGGTAGTTAGCATGTAGAAGAATGCAAATTGATCCATTGTTATCTCCTTGTACAAAGCTCAAGTCTAAGTGAATCAAGGACCTCCACATAAAACCAGAGACACTGAAATTTGTAGAGGAGATAGTGGGGAAAAGCCTTGAAGGTAGGGGCACAGGCAAAAAAATTCCTGAATAGAGTAGCAATGGCTGATGCTATAAGATCAAGAATTGACAAATGCGGCCTCATAAAATTGCAAAGCTTCTGTAAGGCAAAAGACACTGTCAATAAAACAAAAAGGCCACAACAGATTGGGAAAGGATCTTTACCAATCCTAAATCAGATAGGGGACTAATATCCAATATATATGAAGATTTCAAGAAGCTAGACTCCAGAAAATGAAATAACCCCATTCAAAAATGAAATACAGAGCTAAACAAAGAAATCTCAACCGAGGAGTACCAAATGGTTGAGACACACCTGAAAAAATGTTCAACATCCTTAATCATCAGGGAAATGCAAATCAAAACAACCCTGAGATTCCACCTCACACCAGTAAGAATGGCTAAGTTCAAAAATTCAGGTGACAGCAGATGCTGGTGAGGATGTGGAGAAAGAGGAACACTCCTCCTTTGCTGTTGGGATTGCAAGCTTGTACAACCACTCTGGAAATCAGTCTGGCGGTTCCTCAGAAAATTGGACATAGTACTACCAAAAGATCCAGCAATACCTCTCCTGGGCATATACCCAGAAGATGCTCCAATTTGTACTAAGGACACATGCTCCACTATGTTCATAGCGGCCTTAATTATAATAGTCAGAAGCTGGAAAAAAAAAAAACTAGATTTCCCTCAAAAGAGAAATGGATACAGAAAATGTGGTACATTTACACAATGGAGTACTACTCAGCTATTAAAAACAATGAATTTATGAAATTTTTAGGCAAACAGATGAATCTGGAAGATATCATCCTGCATGAGGTAACCCAATCACAAAAGAACACACATGATGTGCACTCACTGATAAGTGGATATTAGCCCAGAAATTTAGAATATCCAATATACAATTTGCTAAACACATGAAACTCAAAGAAGAAGGAAGACCAAAGTGTGGATACTTCATTGCTTCTTAGAATGGTTAACAAAATCCTCATGGCAGAAGTTACAGAGATTATGTTCTGAGATGAGTCTGAAGGAAGGACTGTCCAGAGTCTGCCCCACCCAGCGATCCATCCCATAGACAACCACCAAACCCAGACACTATTGCATATGCCAGCAAAATTTTACTGACAGGACACTGATAACTGTCTCTTGTGAGTCTATGCCAGTGCCTGACAAATATAGAGGTGGATCCTCACAGTCATATATTGAATGGAACACAGTGCCCGCAATGAAGGAGCTAGAGAAAGTACCCAAGGAACTAAAGGTGTCTGCAACCCTATAGGAGGAACAACAATATGAACTAACCATTACCCCCCAGAGCTTGTGTCTCTAAATGCACATGTAGCAGAGGATGGTCTAATAGGCCATCAATGGAAGGAGAGGCCCTTGGTCTTGCGAAGATAATATGCCCCAGTACAGGGGATGCCAGGACCAGGACACAGAAGTGGGTTGGTTGGTGAGCAAGGGGTAGGGAGGATATAGGGGACTTTCTGGATAACATTTGAAAAGTAAATGAAGAAAATATCTAATTAAAAAAATAAATAGTAATGTATTTTTCAGAACTCTCATTTTTCCATTCAATGACTTGAAAAATCTTCATTTCCAGTGGTAATTTTGTGGTAACCCCAAAATCATCATCCATTTTCCATATATTCAATTTTCATTCTAACAGCATGAACAACCTTCTAACATGTGATATTGTGTCAATCATCTGTTCAAACTCTCCAATATATAACATGCATAAACCTATGCTCCAGAAATTCCTTTGCAAAGCATCTCCCCAAAAGATAATGTCACATAACAAAAACAGGACTTACCTTGAAGATTGACAGCAGCTCTTTTCCCATTGTTGTACATGGGAAGCAAAGCAAATACCCATGAGCTGCAGAGCAGATTATAAACTAAACCAAAGTCATATAATGTGATAATGTGGACTAATATATAGTAACATGATAGTACTTAACTAGTATAAAATTTTACAGCAAAATAAAAGTAAAAAATATTGTGATGATATCTCTCAAAATGCAGACAAAATATTACATATTATAATGCCCCATGTAAATGAAGAATAAACACATGGAAGAAATTATGATTTTGTCTCCCTCTTTGGAGATATCAGTATTTTAGTTTTACTATAAATAGATTATTTTCTTATATAATATACCTTGATTATGTTTTCTCTTCTTTCTATTCCTCCCATCTTCTTCCTATTTGAATACATCCCAATTCTCTCTCTCACTAAAAAATAAACAGGCTTCTAAGGGATAAAGATAAAAATAAAATTGAATCATTTAAATTAAATTAAAAACCCTAACACATTGGGATTGAAATTGGACAAAACGAAACAAGAAAGTGCCAAAGAGAAGGCACAAGAAATATACATACTCATTCATACACTCAGAATTCCCCCAAAACACTGAAGTAGAAGCCACGATATATGAAAAATAATGCTCTTTTCTCCTTGTCTTCCTCAGAGTTCCTGGACCCCTGAAGGGAGGGATTTGGTAGAGAGATTCCATTTAGTCCTGAGTGTCCCAAGGAGTGATATCAGTATTGATGAAAAATCAATCAAAGGTAAATGTTGAAAATAAAGAGTGTTTATGAAGGCCTTGTAGTCTAGGCCTAAAAAACTGGAAATATCAAGTAGGCTCCAAGTCAGCAGAAAGAACAGGACGATCTTATGGGAGAGTAGAAAGTAACATGGCAAGAAGAAAGAGAGGGGAGGCATTAGGACACTTCAACTCCTAATATTGATTATACATCCAAATAACCAGGTTGAATAAGCAGACAGAAAGAGAAAACAAGATTTGAGTGAAGCACTTCGAGCCAGAAGTATAAAACTGATAATTAACAAGAAAATGATAGATTAAAGTAGATCAAAGGCAGAGGCTGAGGGTTGAGTGAACAGTAATGTTAAGAGTGTGACCAGAAGTGGAGGAAATAGCTCAGAAGCACTGAGCTGGTGAAAGCAGGGAAGGGAAAATCACTGAAGGAAAAGGTTCTTGTGGAAAAAGCACAGAACAATGTCCATGGCTAGTATCAATTGAATTAGGATTCACACTGGAGATTGTCCACCCTCCAAAGACAAATTGCCCAGTCATCTATGTTCTTCACTAACCATAGAAATTGGCAAGTAGGAGGCTGTCAGGACCTCATTTTTTTAAAACAACTACTGTTACTGTGGAGGAGTTTTAAAAGTTATCTAATGTCTTGAAAACTGGCACTTTGTAAAGGTTCCATTATAACCAGCTTTGAAGGTGCTAAAGGAGTTGACCGTCTAACTACAGCTGGTCAGTATTTGTCAAGACATTTAGAGAAATTATCTTCTATTGCTGAAATATAAAAAGCAATAAAGTTGCCTGTCAATTTAATTGGCTTTACTTTTCTAAAGGAAGAAATGACATCACTTCTGAACAATGATTATTTTTAGAATTTTTTATATGAAAGAGAAACTATGAGCAATTAGACTTAATTGCAATTCAATCAAATCGGATTATATTTGAATCAAATTTTTTGGTGATTCATATGCAATTTTTTCAGGTACTGAAGTATAATTTGTAATTTACAATTGTTAAGATTCAGCTGGGTTGGTAGCGTTTGGGAATATACTTTCCCTGTGTTTGGTAAGCTGTGACTAGAGCAACATGAATTTAAAGCAAGCTTGAGATACAAGTAATGAGACCGTATCTTACCAAAAGAAAAAAAAGAAGAAATTATGGTAGTTTATTAACTTCTAGAAAAATATAACAAGAATTAAGCAGCTGGTATATGGGGGGTGGGGTGCTCTCTGCAAATGCAAGGAAATGCAAGCAGGGTCCTCACATAAGGCAAGAAGGAAATCTGGTTTCACATGACTGCGTAGCCAGTATTGGTTCAAACTTTTATTAGAGCCTGATCCAAGGCAGTTTATTTTAGACATATTTAAGTACAGTACAGCTCTGGGGAAAAAAGATTTCTCAGAAAACTATCACAATAAAGCTTAAGGCATGACTTCACTGAAATCTTTTGCTAGTTGCATGTGCCCTCTTCCATCAGAATGGGTCCTAATGACTGAAAAACAAAGCTCAGGATTAGGTCTAGGGAGGAAGAGCCTGGGATAAGCATAATAGTCCAGGGAATTCAGATATGTGCTGGCCCCACAGATAGCACAGATCACCAGGCTATTAGCTATATCTATTCCAGGCAGAAACAGGTGTACATCCATCTACTGAAGAGACAGCTCTGCATGTTTGACACCTGGTTTCCATGCTGCTTATCTGTGAGCACAAGAATCCCATGCCTTCTCCAAACTGGTTCCAGGGCTCATGGTGTAAAGGACCTCCCTCTTCAGTGGCAGCATTAACTGGTATTCATTTTCTGAGATAAGCTCATGACCGGGTTGTAAAAAAGTCAGAGAGGTTTTAAGGGCAGATTTCTTTACAGAGAGCCTTTTTCAATTGTGAACCTTAAAGTTGTGTGGAAGGAAGGACTACCACTTCTCTTGAGTGCAGCTTCAGTAGAACCACTTCAAAGGTTGCTACCTTTCCCTGTTCCCTATTTCCCTGGACCACCGGAGAGCCTGTTGCACACAGAGAAATCATAACCACCTGCAGGACAACTGGATGATCTACCTGTGGAGGAGATTCATGCTGCCACAGAACTATGAGACTCTATTTGATTTAGTCCAGGCTGATCTTACATTGTACAGTTCCTCTTCCTTTAGTTCTGAGTACCAGGATTGCATATGGGCACCACTATATCCAGCTAAAAGCCAACATTTTGACCTCCATTGGTTCATCCACTGTGGTTCTTTTCTCAGTTCCTGTAAACCCAGTGGCGAAAAGCATAAGCAGTAGTTGATAAATTCAAACCTCAACAACATAGGAAATTTTTCGTTTTGTACTTAATTTTAAATGTCATGCAAAATTCCTATCCTATATAAAACACATTCTATGCTATCAATGCCTCAGGATGTGTTTTTTATATATGTGCCTAAATGTGTAAGCTTATATGTACATATGATATATATGTATGATATTGAAAGACCTCAGTGAGGAGACCCTCCACTCACTTCTCAGGGTGATGAGCACCCAAAGAAGCTCCAGAGACCGGCTTGATGCAAACAACACGAGGTACTTTAATGGCGGAGCTCCGGGTTGACACATCTCCCAGTGGAGACAGAGGAACTGACCCCGAAGCCCAGGAGTCAGGGATTTATATAGTAAATGGCAAGGGGGGGTGGGAAGAACTGACACAGTTACATATGATTGGCTAGTTTAAACATCAGTAAAGAACACATGAGGATTACAGGACTTCTATTGGGCAGGGCATCTGCTTATCCTCTAACCATATTAGGAAGACAAAGAGACACCAGTGCCCAGCCCCTTGCTCAGCAGGGATAAGCCCAGGTATGCCCTTGCACGCCCTACCTATCTAGGCAGCCTTTGTTCTGGCATGTTCGGGCATGCCTGTGCTTGTTCAGCAGTGCTCAATACCCTATGCCTGACCTTGATTTTAATTTTTCTTTCACTCCCCTCTTCTTTTACTAAATAATTCTAATCTTAGAATTTCAAAGGTCTGTTTCTTCATGTGGAGGGGGAGAACTATATCCTTCATCTTCTATCCTAACTATAGGTTGATACTGCTGTCTGAGAACCATCAACTGTACTGTATTCACTCTGCTTTTAACAAAAGCAATTCCTCTGTTTGTTAAGTAGGGTCCAAAAATCAAAACTAAGAGTATAACAAGAAAAGGTCTGGCTGGATCGTATTTTCTCCCTGGCACACCTGGTCATTTAGGGCATGATACTGTTGTTTCAAAACTAAAAGCTGCACTAATTCTTGCTCTAATAAAGGCAACTAGCCTATTTAACACACAAGGACCCATAATTAAAAGCAGAAGCAATATCAAAAGGGGTCCCATAAGAGTAGAAAGTAGGGTGGTCAATAGTATAAGATAAGAGCCTTTCCACAGAGTCTCAAGGTTTTCTGTGCAATGGCATCTAACTTGGAAGTGATGTAAGGCATGCAGGTCTAGGCCTTCTGGAGCAGCTCCTTCACTTGCTGTCTCACCCACTCGAGAGACTTGAGCCTAGAGAACAAAGGTTGGGAAAGCAGCATGTCAGCACTATATACAGAGGCTACTTTTACCGGTGGAGGGAGTCCCCATAGAGTAATTTATAGGGGAGTCAGTCCAAAACTGTCCAGGGGTGTCCTTAACCCTGAAGAGCACAAAGGGTAGGAGAGCTATCTAACAATTATAGCCAATCTCCGCTGTCAATTTTCCTTAATGGTTTTATTCATCCCCTCTACCTGTTCTGAACTTTGGGGCCTGTATGCACAATGTAACTTCTAATCAATCCCCAATATCTTGGCTATTTCCTGACTTATTTACCTGGGCAACAAAGATTACCTTTGGTATCCCAAACCTCGGGAAGATTTCTTCTAAGATCTTCTTGGCTACCACATTGGCTGTCTCAGTGCTGATAGGAAAAGCTTCTACCCAGAAGTATACATGGAGTGTCCTGCATTAATCATAGCACAGGCCTTGCAGCTTTTGACTATTTCTTCAGCCAAGTCTGAGAGTCCTTCTTCCAGTGGGAGGACTAGATTCCCTTTCTCTGTTTCTACTATCTCATACAGGGTTTCCTTTACCAGTCCTAATTTGTCCATGACTTGATGGTCCTCAGGGGTGTATCTAAAGCTGGTCTCTCTGACATCATAATAATCTTTAGGCTCCTTGACTGTCAGGATCATTGCTCCTTGGGCTGCTTGTTTGGCAGTTAGATCTGCCATCTGATTCTCTTTAGCCACAGCATCTTATGTCTTTCACTGCAGATGTCAACAGCCCTTTTATCTGCATATTACTCCTTGTAGTAGCAAAAGTATACCTGCTGTCAGTGTAGACGTCCCCTTTGCCATTCGTAGAGCTGGTATCAAAGTCACAAGTTCGGCTTTCTGGGCTGACATCCTTTCAGGGGAGCTGCTGGCCTAGATCACTTGCTTTCTGCCCACCATTGCTGCCCCAGCCTTCCACTACTGCCATCCATGTACCAGCTCAGACTCCCAGGCCCAGGCTGATCCTTCAGATCATTTCAAGTACCAGTTTCTTCTGTCAGAATGTCAGCACAATGAAGAATCATCAGTCCTGGGCAGTAGAGTAGTGGGATTGAGGACAGCAGAGGGAGCACATAAGAGCTTTGGTCATCTATTGATCAGGCGGCTGTCGGATAATGCTTTCAAGAACATGGGGTGCCACTACAGTTATTTGCTGTCCCAGAGTGAGCTTATTAGCATCCTTGACAAGCAGGGCTACAGCAGCATTAGCTTTCAAGCAAGAAAGCTACCCGCTGGCAACAGGGTCTAATTTCTTGGATAGGTAAGCCACTGGCCTATTCCAAGTTCCCAAAGTCTGAGTAAGGACTCCTCCGGTGATTCCTCTCTCATCAGGCAAGGCCAAGGCTGGGGCCATTAGTAAAGTCTTTTTAATTTCTTCAAAGGCTTTCTGGCGATCTGGAGTCCACACAAACACCTCCCCTTTCTTGGTTAGGGGGTACAACGGGGCAGCTAAGGTTGCAAACCCAGGTATCCAGAGCCTGCAGAAGCCAGCGGTGCCCGAGAATTCTTACAGTCTTTACTCTGACTTTCATTAGCCACTGCTCCTATCTCCAAGGGTGTATCCCAAATAAGTAACTTCAGTCTAACACAGCTGAGCCTTTTTAACTGAGGCTCGGTTCTCCAACTTACTTAATTCTGTTAAGCACATTGATCTTCTGTTGCCCAGATTCCCTGTCTAGGTCCTGTCTTTTCTTTCTCTCTTACCACTGCGGCCAAGAACTTTGTCTTTGTAACTCCTTCCATGGGCATTTTGTTTCCCCTTCTTAGAAGGATTGAAGTATCCACACTTTGGTCTTCCTTTTTTCTTGAGTTTCATGTGGTTTGTGAATTGTATCTTGGGTATTCCAAGCTTCTGGGCTAATATCCACTTATCAGTGAATGCATACCATGTGTGTTCTTTTGTGACTGGGATACCCAACTCGGGATGATATTCTCCAGATCCATCCATTTGCCTACGAATTTCATAAATTCATTGTTTTTTAATAGCTCACAGCCATCTATTGAACGGAGCACAGGCTCCCCAATGAAGGATCTAGAGAAAGTACCCCAGGAGCTGAAGGGGTTTGCAGCCCCATAGGATGAACAACAGTATGAACTAACCAGTACCCCCAGAGCTCCCTGGGACTAAATCACCAACCAAAGAAAACACATGGTAGGACTCATGTCTCTAGCTGCATATGTAGCAGAGGATGGCCTAGTCAGTCATCAATGGGAGGAGAGGGCCTTGGTCCTGTGAAGGTTCTATGCCCCAATGTAGTAGAATGCCAGGGCCAGTAAGCAGGAGTGGGTGGGTTGGTTAGCAGAGGGTACGGGAAAGGGGAAGGGGTTTCCAGAGAGAAAACCAGGAAAGGGGATAACATTTGAAATGTAAATAAAGAAAATACCTAATAATAGAAAAGAAAAAGAAATAAAGAAAGGGCAACACTCACACATACTCAATCACACACTCACACATACATATACTCACACATACTCACTCATACACTCACACATACACACACTCACTCATACATACATACACACATTCACACACACTCACACACACATACTCAACCCATGAGTATGAGCTTACAACCCATGCCTATAACTTTCTTCCTTCTTTGGCATCAAATGTTGTGGGAAAGGAATTTTACAAATTGTTGTAAAATTTACATGCTGTTGGAATATAGGAATATAGGGCAGATCGCTGTAAGCAAATTTTCCAATGTGCATGTGTTCTTGCTTTACATTAAGAGAAGAAATAATGTTTTGCTACTTAACTATTATCTAGTGATTGAATAGACAGTGCAACAAAGAGTAAATAAAACAACAGAAAAATTTAATAGTATGCTGTTTTGTTTGCATGACATTAAGTCAGGTAATTATTTTATCAAACTTTTCTCTCTTTTCAAACCATAAGTACTTGGCCAGCACAGTCATGAACTTGAACAAATGCACAAACATGCACACTCACACTCACACTCACTCATACACACTCAAACACATACACACTCACCCATACTCAAACACACTCACACATGCATATACTCACACACACTCACACATACACTCACACACACAGGTTGAAAGACTGATCATTAACACAGTATTGAAGAAGGAAAGGCCGGTATCTAAGAATGCTTAAGTAGTGAGGGTGAACACTCAGGCATGTTATCAGGTCCCTTAAATAAGGACTTAAGAGAGATTCCTGATATTTCCTTTATATGGTAACAAAATGTGAAAACAGCCTTCTATGATATGGAAGAGGGGCCTTTTATGAACCACATCATGATGATATTCCTAGTACAATATTCTTATTTTCAGAAGAGAGGTAATTACATCTTTTGTTGTTGTTGTTGTTGTTGTTTATATGCCACCCATCCTATGGTACATTGTTATAGCTGTTTGCAGTGAATAGAAAACTAGTATTAATTTATTCCATCTCTTTTGTACAAAAGGATAATGACATTTTTATTTAAAACATCCATGTGTACACACAGAATACCAGAAAAAAACTTGCCTCAAAAGTGTTTCAACCTGTTTATCCCCTGGAAGATACATATAAATTATTTTCAATTATCCTTTAAAAATTCAATATTTTCTATATTTTATAATATAAACACAGTATCTTTAAAATTAGAAAAGTGTGGATTACTAAAGTAAGAAAAACAATTTATACTGTCTATATATTATATTTTTTATTCCCAGTAAACTATACATTGGCATTGTTATGAGCAAGTCTTCATTTCAGAAAAGTAATTCATCACAGGAATGTTTATAAACATACCTGTCAGACAGCCTATTAGCAGTTCCTGATCTGCTGTCTATGCCAGTCTTTTCCTTAATTATAATTTAGTGAACTCTCCACTAGAGGCAGTGCCTATTCTCTCATTTAGGAATGTGTTTACCATTTCATTGCCTGAGCAAATTTGTCTTCAATCAAACATCACAGTGTTTCATGGGTTTCAGGAGCATATTGCCATGCCATATTGCTACTGACATCTATGGCAGAGGGTTAATATCATTGTGCTCCTTTCAAAATCTGGATTAACATGGCAATTTTTTTTTCTCCAGTACAAACTCCCCTGCTCTACTCATTATTCACTTCAGAATTTTATTTTCTTGGTTTACGTTTTATTTATAAAATGTATCAGATATAAAGAATTTGCTCAACCAAAAAAAAATAGAAATTATACATGCAGGGGTTTTGTTTTGCAGAAATCATATTTTTTTCTTTTTTGTCAATTTCTGTATAATAATTTAAAAATAGGTAATGTATTTTTTGTGTTATTGTCTTTTTAAATTTATAGACATGGTAGGCTATAAGCTAAGGTTTGAGTTTGTTTTAATTTTTCAGACACATCCATGTTTCATATTTGCTGCATGATATCACATGTACTCAGCTGTACTACATTTATTAATTCTCCAGCTCACTGATACATTCTTCCATTTTCTTCCACATTACTTTCTCTGGAAATGCACAAAGAAACATATGAACATATGAAAACAAAGCCAGAGTTCCAAACCTGTGTCATCCAGATATTGTTCCAGTTGTGAGATGTCTGGATACCAGGAAATACATGTAGTCTTTTTACTAAATTCTGCAAAAATCTTTTCTAGAATGACTGTCACTGAAAAGGAGTTAATGGTTTTTAGAGTTGTGGCTGTTTCCTCATTCATGTATGACAGAAGAGACTATTTTTTCCAAAATATGTTTAGGGAATTTTAATATGTCCTTTGGGATACTGTAATGAGGATGTAATGAGCATAGAAAGAAAAGGAGAAATGGAATGAAATTGCTTTTCCTGCTAAAGGCAAAGGTTTTTCATTTTGGCAAGGGAAATTTGTGCACAGCAAAGACTTAAGGAAAGAATTATATCAGAGTACTATTTCTCTCCTATTGCTCCATCTCTCTATTGCTCTCTGTCTCTCTCTGTCTCTCTCTGTCTCTCTGTCTCTGTCTCTCTCTCTCTCTCTCTCTCTCTCTCTCTCTCTCTGTGTGTGTGTGTGTGTGTGTGTGTGTGTGTGTGTGTGTGTGTGTGTGTAGTCTGCATGTGTATGAAACACAGAGATAGATGAAGGTAGAGAGGAGGATTACACTTGGGAAGGGAGAAGTGGAGACAAGAAAGCTACATTGACATGGGAATGAATTTACTTTCTTCTCCTGTTGAATGTGTGATGATCACATTCAGTATTAACATGTTTATTACCTCTGAGGAGGGAGAGTCTATTGAGGGGGTCATTCTAATACCATTCATTGATGTGGCAAGACTCCACCCCATGTGGTCAGTACTTTGTGGTAGCAGCCCAGATAAAAAGGTTCATACTAGAAGGAAGTTAATCCACCCATTGTTCATCCTGCGCCATGTTACTGTTGCTGATGACTGTGTCTCCAAAATCAAAATTAATGTCTCCTATCAGCTCCCCAGGAACTCTTTAGGTTTTCTGCCCCAGATTGAAGATTTCAAATCACCCAGCCCCACAGACTGAGCAACTACTTGATTCTCAGCCCCTTCAGTGTGATTCAGATGTTACTATTTTAAAGTAAACTGACATAATAATAAATTTCTATTAGTAATTATCATTATATACGATCATTCTATCATTCTGTTTCTCTGTAGAATTCTGGCAAATGCAACAAATCTTTAGCTTTACTTGAATACCACAATGCACTTGAGTTTCTGTTGAGCCTCGAAATCTCTGTAACTAGCCTGGATTTGTGTCCCAGAGAAGAAGGGAGAGAGGGAGGGAATTAGCCAATATTAATGCAGAATTGTATTGGATATACAGATGAACACATTATCATATAACTTTCTGCCCAAAGCTGCCTTTGTTGATGGCAGAATCACATGCTAAGAAGCCTCCATTTCAGCGAGAGCAATTAAAGAAGGCGTGGTGTTTTGGGATATCAATGTTTTGAAATTACAAGGTTGTAGGTAACAGAATTTGTTATTGGAATGGGCTCAAATAATAAACCAAAATGAATATTAGTACATGCATCAGAAAAAACAAGTTTAAAACTGAAAGTTTCTGTTTGTAATTGTCTGTCAATAATAGTGGTCTATGCCTGGTACCAAGCAGCACTGACAGTTTCCATGTTTATATTCTCTCAGGTTCAAGATCCAATTTCATTTATCAGAAATTTCAGCAAATGTTTCATTTTATTTTATTATTCACAGCCTAGAAGTTCTTTTGATTGTCAGATATATAACTGATATCCTGTGGCCTTCTTGTTTATAAGGCTAATCTGCAGCCATGAAATGCATCCAAAAATTATAAGAAAGACTTTGGCTACAAATGGGAAACCAAAGGCTAACCTGTGTTGAATGTGGACAAATGCCAAGCAGCACCATAAGGACTACCACAATTTCATTTTTCAACAAGGATGTGCCCATAATTCTCATTGGAACAGATCAAACTGATGCTCCAGAAAGCACCACAGAGGTATCCAAGGAGGCAGGGGTGTGCCTTATGCTCTGAACACACATTTACGCTTATCTTGGACAACTAGTCCATGGAAGACTTTCTGCAGGAGAATGTTAATACCTCAATACTCTGCCTCTCCTCTTCCTCTTCCTCCTCCTCCCCCTCCTCCTTCTTCAGTTTAGATGTTATCATGAAATTAAAAGATCTTCAGCATCAAAAATTGATTAATTTCTAAAGGAAATCACAAATGTCTTCCATATGTCTTCTTAAAGGAAGTACTATATTCTATACCAAGGAAATGGGAAGAATAATAAATGTCATGGTTGTTTTGACATTTCCCATTTAATTTAGGAATCATTTAAAAGAAAGTTGTTCATAGAAGTCCACAGTCAGAAAATATTAGATGCCATTAAAAACCCTTTTGCATGCACCCAATTATGTTTTCTGCATTGAAAGGAACTTTGCCTAAAGCTAAATACAAAATGCACAATCTCCTTCTGTTTCTCCAATGATCTGGCTCACAGAGAACACCGTCTTTATTGTCTTTACTACTATTAAAATGTAAACTGCAAAAGAAATACAATAAACTATATTTTTACTTTCTAACTTGAAAACCGTTTTAGGTAATTTAACCTAGAATATTAAAATTACTCTGATTAGCAAACAGTTGTTTTGTGATTTACTTTTTAAGAGTCTTATATAAATACTAAATTAAATTAAATCACAATTTATACTTTACCCTTTAAAATATTTACTACCACAGAATAGGAGCTATAAAGTGCATCACCAGGCTGTCTATAAACTATTGATTAATCCCTGTTCATTGTCTTTATAAACTGGTTTCTTATCGTGTTAGAGACTTAGCATGTAAGGTCATTCTTTTTTTCTTCTTTATTTAACATTAAGTTTGAGGATGTGTTTCAATTGAAAATGATTTACTTGTTGAAAGCATAAAAACTGCCAGACTCAGTGGAAAATACTTTTCCTGCACAATCTGGAGTAGGAACAATTCATTTTTCATTGCAAGCCCAAACCCCAGATTAATACATTGGCAGCAAATCAGGACATGGTATTCATTGTATATAAATGGATTAAATGTGTAGATTGATCAATACATAAGAAAGCTAATTTAGTGATGGCTGATAGAAAGAGGCTAAAACTCAAGGTTATTAGTATGTAATATTGTGGCAGTATTTATTGCAAAAAAGGGTTCATTCAGCTTACACTTCCATACTGCTGTTCATCACCAAGGAAGTCATGACTGGAACTCAAGCAGGTCAGGAAGCAGGAGCTGATGCAGAGGCCATGGAGAGATGTTACTTACTGGCTTGCTTCCCCTGGCTTGCTCAGCCTGCTCTCTTATAGAACCCAAGACTGCCAGCCCGGAGATGGTCCCATCCACAAGGGGCCCTTGATCACTAACTGAGAAAATGCCCCACAGCTAGATCTCATGGAGGCATTTCCCCAACTGAAGCTCCCTTCTCTGTGATAACCCAGCTGTGTCAAGTTGACACAAAAACTAGCCAGTATAGATCATTTGTCTATAAGATTATCACTTTCAAGAAGATACGTTTTTCTTAATTACTTGATTAATTATTTGGTCTGAAAGCTAAAAATCACTTCTCCTTTTACTGTATTTACTTTAGTATAAACAGCATGTTCTCTACTGTTTATTATCCATCTGGCAGAATTCCTAAGAACCAAAACATGGCACATATAGTGCCAAAGGCTTCCAGGCAGCAGCACTCAGAAATTTCCAGTAAATATCTGATAAAAGTCATTTTTAGAAAAGTTGCACATCACTGGAGGCTACTCCCATGATTTCAGAGCTGATGTGGCTAAGGAACCACCCGTCTTAATACACCTAATCCCTGGGAAAATTATTTGAAGCCCAGCATGATCAGATCAGCAACCTTAGTAACTCATATTATACTTCCCTTTGTACAGATCTTTATCTAGTTACTTCAGTACATTATTTACTATTTTATTAAAATACTTCATACTTCAGAAGGGAATGACTATACATAATATCCTAATGGTATTTTGATTAATCTAAGGAATAGGTTTATACAATGACACATGAAATAATAATTCAAATATGTCCATATCTATCCATTAATCCAATATTATAAATTACCGTTTCTAAAATATGCTAAACACATTTTATGTATAGGCATCTAAGTAAGTGTTTGCCTTTTGTGCAGACATCAAGTTATACATGTGGGTACAGTATAAACAATAATAATGTATGTATTCATTGCCTGCCTTTGTGTGTTACGTGGACAAGTGGCTGGTGACAAAGAGGAAACAAAGGAATAGATTTCTATTTAGATGGAATATTCAAGGCAAAGACGACTGGTTTGTCAAGCATAGTAATGGAAAGGGGAAAAAAAAGGTGAATTATTATGGGTTTGATCCTGAATGGCTAGATGATAGTGTGGTTTAGTTAAATGAAAAGAGTAGGAGTACTTAGATTCTGTTGATAATGTGATACAAATTTAATTTGGAAATAAATTCAAAGTTTAAATTTTCTGATAATTGAAACAGGTCAAAATATCATGAAGGAAACTAAAATTGAAGACTAATAAGAATATCTATATCTATGGTATTTTAAGGGAAGGACAAATCACCTAATATATATATATATATATATATATATATATATATATATATATATATATATATATAAAACATTACAAGTTTAGGTGAAAGAGGGATTTAAAGTAAACATGAAAAAGAAGCAGTTCACAAAATAGCAGAAGCTTTCTTTGGAATATTGTTTTCCATTTTATCTGACTTCATTTTAGTGGCATTTCAGGTTCATAGAAAAGTCCATAATTTCCATGTTCTATTTGCATCCAAGCTTGTATGATCTCCTCTGTTAGGGCATCTACACTGACTGGTACACTTACTGTATTAAATGTGCCTCTATTGACACATTTGTATCACTCATGGTGTTTACATTAGGCTCTATGTTTGCCTTTTATGTTGTGTGGGTTTGGACAGAGGTAGTGACAAATATCCAACACTAAATTGTTGGAGTAATCTCTCTGCATAGATAATATAAACCACTCCTTCTTACCAACATCAGTGTTCTTATTTACTATATTTCTAAAGGTTCTGCCATGGTTTTCAGTGAGTCTAGGGTTGAGAATTGGTGCTCTTACCCAGGTGTACATTCAGTGGGATCTTAGACTAAAAGACACAACACAGGCAGAGTGGCTTATGAAAGTTAAAGAAATTGTTAGAGTGGTACACACCATTCTCTCAGACTGTCTCCAGGAATCTTTTAAATGACAAAACAAATTCATGCATATAAAAGCCAATAGGAACAGCTATTTGATTCCACTAGTTTGACTGATACAGAAACGAGATAAACCATAAGATTAGGATATGGAAAAATGAAACTTTCATAAGTTGTTTTATAAGCATGACAAATGGAACAACCACCATTTGAAAACACAAATAAACATAAAGTTACCATGTAACTCTTCAGTGCCCTTTCCATATATATTCACAAAATGAACATCTATTCATAAGTGTTCATCATAACCCAAACCTGGATCAACTTCAACATGCAATTACTGATGTTAATAAATAATTTCTACACAATGAATTATTCTTTGGAATTAAACAAAAATATTGGCATATTCTACTTGGATAATCTTTTCTAAAAGTATGCTCTATGAAAGAAAGTATTCATAAAGGATCTTTATCATTACAGTCTGTGAAATACCAAGGATAGACTCATCTAAAACAAACAACACTAAAATTGGCATTTGGCTAAATGGTGGGGGACATAGTATCAGTACACAAGAATGAAAAGTTGCTGGGTATGGATTTCTTTTTGAAGTTATAAAACTGCTCTAAGGTTTATGAAACTAAATAAAAATAATAGAAACTACTGAAATATTAATTTCAGTAAATTTTATGATAAATGAATTACATTACAATAAATTAATTAATTCTTAAAGAGTAAAGACTATTTTATAAAGTCAGACTGTGCTAAACATTATTAGGATAAGATTTGATTAGAAGAGATGGGACTGACCACAGGTGGTACTTCACATTGATTTGCCAGTGAAAGCACGTAGGTCATTTTGTCCATTGCTATCTGCTATGATAAAAATACCTTAGATAATTATTTTATATTAAAAAGTAAGGTAATTTTGTCAGAAATTTTATTCTACTATTAGTTGGACTATTGTAAAGCACTGTGGAAGAAGTGCCCATGACAAAGGAAACTGTTCACCTCATGAAGGCCAGGAAGGAGGAAAGGGATCAAGAAAGTGAGAAAGGGGAAGAGACAAGTAAAGATGGAGTGGGGGAGCTAGGTGAGAAAGAGGGCAAGGGAGAGGGAGAGAGTAAATGAAAATGGGGCTTAGGTATCTATATCCCTTTGAAGTCCAAGCCCTAGTGACCTAACACCTTTCTAATATGTCCTACCTCTTAAAGCTTCTAGTACTCTTTTGATGTCTCAGGCTGGTGACCAAGCTTTTTATCATGTGGTCATTTGAGGAATACTTCAGAACCATGATGGAAGGGTTCAGAATCATCAAGGCATATTTCTTTGGGGGAAAAGATTTTATTTAAAATAAATACTATTAGATCACATTTTTATACAGACACAGATGATCCAGAAAGGAAAGAACAGTTGGACTCTGAGGCTGACTAACAATTGAAGACTCACCAGAGTGCAGAGTGGCTAGCTTAGCCTTGAACATCGCACACAACGAAATTATTGAAGACTCACCAGAGTGGCTAGCTTAGCCTTGAACATCGCACACAATGAAATTATTAGGTCTGACTCTGGTAGAACCCAAACTTACATTTTAATCAATTGGAAAATTAAATTTACTGGCTCAGATTAGGTTGTAGATTTATTGATGGGAAACAAATTTTCTGAGTGATATATTCCCAAATGTAGTAATGATTGTGTGATTTTTCATAGTCAAACAAGCAGAATGTCAACCTGAGGATAGAGGGATGAACATCGTTTTAGAGAGAGTGGGCATACAAAATGTTTATTTTGGATGACTAAAATGTTCCCAGTATATGCAGCTAGAAACACAAACTCTGGAGGTTCTGGTTAGTTCATATTGTTGTTCCTCTTATAGGGTTGCAGACCACTTCAGCTCCTTGGGTAATTTATCTAGCTTCTCCATTGGGAGCCCTGTGTTACATCATATAGATGACTGTGACCATCCACTTCTGTATTTACCAGGCACTGGCATAGCCTCATACGAGACAGTTATATCAGGATCCCTTCAACAAACTCTTACTGTCATATGCAATAGTGTCTGAGTTTGGTGACTGATTATGGGATGGGTCCCCGGGTGTCTCTAGCTGCATATGTAGCAGAAGATGGCCTAGTCGGCCATCATCAGGAAGAGAGGCCCCTTGGTATTGCAAACTTTATATGCCCCAATATAGGGGAATACCAGGGCCAAGAAGTGGGTGTGTAGGGGAGCAGGGTGGGGAGAGGTTATAGGGAACTTTTGGAATAGCATTTAAAATGTAAACTAAGAAAATATCTAATATTAATTAATTAATTGATTAATTAATTAATTAAAAAGAATGCTCCCAGTATAAGTTGTGTTTCAATTTAGTTTTGAGATCAGGGATTCCAATTATAATTCTCCACACAGATATGAAAATTCCAATGATGTTTAGTGAAAGCTGCACAGAGAGGTAGTAAGTAAATTAGTGAATTTTAAAATATTTAGGATTTCTTCAACACGATTACACAAAGGAAAGAAGAAAATGGGGAAGGAAGAGCAGGAAAGATGAAGAGAGAAGAAGAAGGAAGGAGAACCTAGTACTAAGGAAGCTAGTTTAAGATGGATTAAGTTTCAGGCTAGCCTGGCCTATATAAGCAAGACCTGGCCACAACAACAACAATGACAATAACAACAACAAATAAACAAAAACTAAAATGAACAAACAAGAAAACAAACAAACAAAAACTCATTTTAGAATAATACTATGCTATGCTAGAATTTGGAGCAGGAAATAGCAGGATATATATGAAATTTTGAATCAGAATATTTTAGAACAGCAGCTCTCAATCTAGGATAGTGACTCCTTTGGGGTTACATATCAAATGTCATACATATCAGAAATTTATATTATGATTCATAAACATAGAAAATTACAATTATGAAGTAGAAATGAAAATAATTTTATGGTTGGTGTTCACCTTACTGTATGAGGAGGAACTCTCCTAAAGGGTAGCAGCATTAGGAAGCTGAAGAACCACTGGTCTAGAAGAATGGAGAATCTCCTGAATGTATCACTCATTACATTTCGAAATTCTAAATTCTAAATTAGGATGGGAGCAGAAATACAGAGAGTACAGTTACCTATAATAAAAAATATTGTGATTAATTTTAAAGAAAATGAAATAGAAACATAATTTTGTATTGTTTATTATTTAATCATTTGGAAGGAATGGGCTATGGAACTAAATTTAGTTTTTTACAAAACACAGCAAACTTTGTAATTAGAGAATTAACCAAGGCATGCTTTATAAAGTAGAAAAAGTCTTTTCTACCTGTAACCAGGGAAGATTCAACAGATTGGCTTTTATTTTTTTCTGGACTATGTCATTCCAGCTTGCCCTGTCTATTCTGTTTTTCTCTACTTTAAAGATCATTTATAGACCTCTATAAAAATGAAGGCTGTCAACAGGATTTGCATTTCTATAGTCATAAAAGTTATCATTCTCACCCTTTATGGGAAGTAGAAGATATGCTGGAGTGCTTAAAACAATTTGAGTTGTATGGATGATAGATCTAAGTTAAGACAACAGTAATTAGGAGTCTACAGTTATTGAACAGAAACCTCTCTAGGAGGTACACTAAGTATCAAGGCACATAAAGTTTTATATCCCTTGCAATATGGTCAGAAATAAATACAATAACTATAGAAGCAATTTTTTTTTCATTCTGATTTTAAAACAATGAGAAAAGGGACGCATAAATTCAGGAGAGTAACTAGTATATGTCACTAGAAGAGAAGGTCAAGAAAGAGTTATGGCCAGAGATGAGAGTTGTCCCTTCATTTAAATGAAGGAAGATAAGTCATGAAACCCTGATAATGAAGATGAGATTGATGCAAGAGATTTATAAATATTAAATTAAAACTGGAATGAGATGAGCATACTGAGAATCAGAGTGAATGTTGTGACCAGGAAGCATTGGGAGACAATGTAGAAATTGAGACCAGAGAGTTACATAAGAACCTGGTCACGAAGCTAATGCCTTGAGGACAACATAAGTGATTTGGGACTTTGTTCAATTTTCAGTAATAAGCCACTGCAATATTGTTTGCATTTTTAGGAATGGCAATGGTGTTAACTAGTTTACATCTTAAATACATCACTAACTTCTCTATGAAAAAAAGACATCATATGTGTGCGGGAGGAAGCCCCAAGAGTATACAGTAGTTTCCTATATGAAATGTTAGGGCTTGCTTTAGGATGAGAGCCAGAAGTAAACTTATGGTAAATTTTTGAACTAGTGCCAAAGAGATTACCATGTCAACTGTAAATAAAGTAGGAGATAAAATATAGAGAATTGTGATTCTGGTGCTGAATAGAAGGTTGGAGTTTACAGATATGAATTATTTATCCCAAAGGTAGACATGTGCCATCCAAAAGAATTCTGGTCTACTTAAGCCTTTAGGCAAATTGCTCAATCAAACTGATGCAGCATGCTCTATGGGCACCTCTAGTATTAGATAAAGTATTAGATCTGCCCTGTGAAACACATGACAGACAGAGATAAAAAGACCAGCTTGCCTCAAATCATAACTAATTGGTAAGATAAAGTTGTGTCTTTCTGAAGACTAAGACAACTGGCTGTGTTTAACATAAAAAAAATAGAATAAAACCAATGCAACTTCAGTATTCTAATGCAATTTCCCTACAGTATCATGCCCAGTATTTTCTAGATTCCTATAGAAAGAGAGCAGAGAGTTAAAACAGAAATATTTTACTGAGACATATTTCTGAACTTGCTGTAGTCTGTTGATAAGTGATTGATTTCTGTACTCCTGTGCCTCAACTTCCTCTGGTTAGGAAGGAATGGGAAACTTTTCTATATTCTCTTTAATCTCTGTTGAGGCTTATTGTAGAGTCAGCATTAGGTGGGATGACCTTGTATATGATAATCAATAACAAGTGAATAACCAGGTGAAATAGAATACAGATCAACTCTTTCCTGAAGTGGTGTACACACAGTAAAAAAACAAAATGATAGATCTGGTTAATATTCAGTGGGTAAAGGCATTTGTGGGCTTGTTTGTTTGTCTGAATTTAACCCCTGGAATTACATGAAGGTTGCAGGAGAGAACCCATTTGTCGACATTGTCCTCTGATCTGAACATATATTCTGTGCACACATGCTCTATGCCCATACATAACACATACACATGTATACAACATCAATGAACAAAAAGTTAAAAACTAGGATCACAAAGAAAGAATGTACAAAATTCAATCAAAACATACCAATTAGCAAAATGAAAGATATAAAAATTTTATGAATTGGTTTTTAGTCTTCCTCTGGTAAAGGGGCCAATTTTTGAAGACATGAGATCAACTCTGAACATGCAAACTTAGGTTAAGTCCAACCCAAGGTTTATATTTGGCCTTTGGAGTAATTTTTAAAATGGTTTTTTGAAGCTGTCAAGATTTGAAAATTTAAAGATCTATCTATTTCTCCTAAATTCAAAACTCTGGCAACACTAGAGGTTGGATTTATATTCCAGGAAGACAGCTGGCTGGAGTTGATTAAATGCCACATCTATAATCTTAGCAACTTGCCGTATTTTCAGACACTCACTCCCTTTCCTGATTATTTGGATGAAGTGTCAATGCCAGGTTCTGCCAATGAGCTACATCAGTACCAATCTGAACAGTTTTCCAAAGTATAAGTCAGATTCCAGCTATTCCATGTAAAAGCATCCCAAACAATTTCATATTATCTTTAAAATAGCATTCAAGTTAATTCAAGGTTTGGCCTGAAATTTTCAGTTATAAATATCCTATCTATGTAGTATTAACTTCTTTTAGTAGCCTAGAATATACATTGCATATTTTACTGTTTAATGTGAAATATTATAAGCTTAACCAACTATAAAATGTTGGTTTATTTTAAATAAGTCTGGCATCTAATTTATTAATATCAAAGTACTAATTTTGTTTTATGTCATATTATCAACCATAATCAGTAACCTTTAAGTGAATATGATCAATTATATAACTGTATGAAAATGTCACAATAAAATTCACTGTTTCGTACAATCAATATACACTGTTTTTACATTCTGTTATTCTCTAAATTATCTTTTATTAATAATAGTAGTTATTTATGTAGGAGACATTGAATTTTTGGAATGGAAAATAACTCTTAGACTCAATTATAATGCATCATTTATTATATATTTTTGTAAAACATTCATAAAATTGTATATGAAATTTCAAATTGTAGCTGAAATTTCAACCTCATGACTTCAACTAAAGACAATTAATTAAACTGGTATTTCCCCAAAATAATTCTTAGGAAACTAATACATGGGACTCTTTCAACTTTCAAAAAGGAACAGCAGTTGTTGTCATGAGTGATTATGTATGAGGAACACACAACAAAAATCTATATTATCTGTTGTCATTATAGTGAAGCTAGTCAACAAAATATACAGCTAAAAATGCATAGAAAGCTAAATGTACAGCATCAGTGTGAATCTTAAATGACTTAGACTTTACCACTTTAGATTCTTCTGATGGTCTTGCCTTCTGGCCTCTTTCCCCACATTTATTCAGATTTCCATAGGTACATAGGAGAAGCATATGAAAGGATATCATCATGAGGCTGCTGAATGTTCACTCCTTCATTAGAACATTTACTTTGACAAAAGAGTTTGGTTTGGTTCTCTTAAAATATAATTCTCATTGGATTATTCTTAAATTTCAATTATCTGAAAGGAAAAAGAAATATCTATTTTGGACAATATGCTTCAAAGCAAAGAATCTCTAATGATTCAAACACATAATAAATGCTTTGCCCATAGCAAATGTTCAGTGGCAGAATGAATGAGATTCTTCCTTCTATACCATGAACTTGATCGATTATCTTCTTTCTCTCTATCATCATTTTCGTTTTTTGTTGTTTTTTTTTTTTGTTTTTTTTTTTTTTTGAGACAGGATTTCTCTGTATAGCCCTGGCTGTCCTGGAACTCACTTTGTAGACCAGGTTGGCCTCAAACTCAGAAATCTACCTGCTTCTGCCTCCCAAGTTCTGGAATTAAAGGCATGCACCACCACGCCGGCTTCTATCATCATTTTTGTGCATTCAAAATTGTATTTGTTATGTTATGTAACTTTTCAATATCAGAGGTGTATTAAAGTATTAGGATTATTGTAATACAGACAGGAAAAAGAGATCCCAAAAATGAGAGTGGGCTGGTATTATGCTTTACTTGTATAACATATCATTCTGCCCACTAAGAAAATATGCTTTATATGAATAAGATTAGAAGTAAAAAGGACATTTAAGAAGAAATAAACTCTAGGCCCTACAGCTTACTTTATGTGAATAAGAGACATGATCGTGTCACAACATCATGAGTGTGCTCTTATATGATGAGGCAGTAAATACATCTACACTGATCTGGCATAATAAAGGCATTTAACAAACAGATTAGCAGCTCTCTCGGTCTATCTCTCTGTTTCTCTCTCTCTCTCTCTCTCTGTCTCTGTCTCTCTGTCTCTCTCTCTCTCCCTGTGTGTGTGTGTGTGTGTGTGTGTGTGTGTGTGTGTAAGCCAGTATATGTAACATGTGCATATGTGGTAGATTTGTCTATGTTTGTATCACAATAAATAATAATTTATAAATGAATATCAACAAGATGAAACGGCTAAAAATACATTTCAGAAATTTTTTTCTGAAATATTTTGAAATGTGTATCTCCAACTTTTTAACATCACAGGATGATCTATGTTCACTCTGTCTTTGTTAAAAGATAGGCAAACAATTAAGCCCTCAATTACTGCAGCAAAAGTTTCTATCTTTAATAAAGGAGAGAATGATTTTCCTTCCCTCCTTGCCTCGCTCTCTCCCTCTTGTCCTTCTTTCTTTCCTTCCTGTCCATCCCTACCTCCTTTTCTTCATCTGTTCTTTCCTCCCTTTTGTGTTTGATGCTGAGTCTCACACAGGCTAGGCAAGTGCTCCATCACTGAATTTTATTCTCAACACAAGACGGAGTATTAAGAAAAAGTCATTGATGATATCTGGGCAGAAGTAGGTGATTTCATGTAGAGAAGAGGTATTTATCAAGGAAACAAGATATGATCTTAGGTTTAAAGCATGAGGAAAGCCAGGTAAAAGCAAGAAGTAGCACACAAAATATACAGCTAGCTTGTAAACTTTTGGGCTGACCTGAGACATCTTGTCTACTGGACCTGGGATTTGAAGATCTTACAGAATGAGGCAAACTACAATAGAATGCTGTAGGCAAACATAGTTAAGTTCCAGTGCATTATGATACACAAACGTGAGAAAGAAAGCAATGACTCAAGGAGGGTTGTTCAAGGTTAAATTTAAAAACTGATCAGGATTCGTTCTGGTCGGAGCCAGCCCCAGGCCACCTTGAGTACAAACTCTGTTGACTATTCCACAGTCCCCGGAGGACTCTCCATGCTGCAAGCACCATAGCACACGCAGGATCTTAGGATAACTGGTGAGTGTAACACAACATCTGTTCCAAAACAACTGGGATGGACCTGTGCCAGCAGGAACAGGGACACAGGAAACCCACCCGCCAGTGGCTGGGGTTCATTCCAGACAGCGCCAGCCATGGGTCACCTTGGGTGCGAACTCAGCAGATGGTCCCACTGTCCCCAGAGGACTCTCACACCACAGGTGATCTAGTACACCCAGGATCTTAAAATCAATGAGGACAGTCAGCCTCCAGGGAAGGCTCTGACCCCGGGATTCAAGTAAGAATTGTATTCCTGGTCTGTCAGAAACCAGTCCACACAGGAGCTTCTGCATGGGCTGCAGAAGGAACAGAGCTTCCTGGACAGAGTCTCTTTAAGCCTTCATCTTAAGCCAGGAAACAAAGCTAAGACCTGACATTTACGTACCTTCACTGCAAGAGGAGGTCTTGCCTGCAGAGAGTGCTCTGACCTCTGGGACTCAGGAGACAGTTGGACTCCCAGGAGTGCTGACAGAAGCTAACAGAATCAGAGGAAAAACAAGCTCCAGCCAGAGACAGCTAGAACATCTAACACCAGAGATTACCAGATGGCAAAAGGCAAACTTAAGAATCTTACAAACAGACACCAAGACCACTCGGCATCATAAGAACCCAGTACCCACACCACAGCAAGTCCTAAAACCCCAACATACCCGAAAAGCAAGATTCAGATTTAAAATCATATCTCATGATGCTGGTAGAGGATTTTAAGAAGAGCATTAATAACTCACATAAACAAATACAGGAAAAGACTGCTAAACAGGTAGAAGTCCTTAAAGAGAAAGAACAAAAATTCCTCAAAGAATTACATGAAAAGACTGCTAAACAGGTAGAAGTCCATAAAGAGGAAACACAAAATCCCTTAAAGAATTACAGGAAAACACAACCAAACAGGTGATAGAATTGACCAAAACATCCAAGATATAAAAATGGATGTAGAACCAATAAAGAAAACCCAAAGGGAGACAACTCTGGAGAAACAAATCCTAGGAAAGAAATCAAGAACCATAGATGGGAGCTTCAGCAACAGAATACAAGAGATGGAAGACAGAATCTCAGGTGCAGAAGATTCCATAAAAAACATGGACAGAACAATCAAAGAAAATACAAAATGTAAAAAGATGCTAACTGAAAACATCCAGGAAATCCAGGACACGAGAAGACCAAACTTAAGAATAATAGGTATAGATGAGAATGAAGATTTTCAACTTAAAGGGCTAGTAAATATCTTCAACAAAATTATAGAAGAAAACTTCCCTAACCTAAAGAAAGAGATGCCCATGAACATACAAGAAGCCTAAAGAACTCCAGATAGAATGAACCAGAAAGGAAATTCCCTTTGACACATAATAATCAGAAAAAAATGCACCAAATAAAGATAGAATATTAAAAGCAATAATGGAAAAAGGTCAAGTAACATATAAACTCAAACCTATTAAAATTACACCAGACTTCTCACCAGAGACTATGAAAGCCAGAAGATTCTGAACAGATGTTTTACAGATAGACTCTAAGAGAACACAAATGCAAGCCAAGGCTACTATACCCAGCAAAACTCTCAATTACCATAGATGGAGAAACCAAAGTATTCCATAACAAAATCAAATTCACACAATATCTTCCCACGAATCTCACCCTTCAAAGGAGAATAAGGGGAATACTCCAACATGAGGAGGGAAATTGTGCCCTAGAAAAAGCAAGAAAGTAAGCCTTTAACAAACCTAAAAGAAGATACCTGCGAAAACAGAATCCCAACTCTAACAAAAATAACAGGAAGCAACAATTACTTTTCCTTAGTATCTCTTAATATCAATGGACTCAATTTCCCAATAAAAAGACATAGACTAACAGACTGGCTACATAACCAGGACACAACATTTTGCTTCATATGTGAAACCCACTTCGGGGACAAAGATAGACACTACCTCAGAGTAAAAGACTGGAAAACAATTTTCTAAGCAAATGCCCTGAAAAAACAAGGTGAAGTAGCTTTTCTAATATAGAATAAAATCAACTTCCAACCCAAAGTTATCAAAAAAACAAGGATGGGCACTTCATACTTATCAAAGGTAATATCTTCCAAAATGAACTCTCAATTCTGAATATGTTTGCTCCAAATGCAAGGGCATCCACATTCATTAAAGAAACTATAGTAAAGCTCAAAGCACACATTGCACCTCACAAAATAATAGTGGGAAACTTCAACACCCCACACTCATCAATGGATAGATCCTGGAAACAGAAACTAAACAGAGACACAGTGAAACTAACAGAAGTTATGAAACAAATAGATTTAACAGATATCTACAGAACATTTTGTCCTAAATCAAAAGGATATACCTTCTTCTCAGCACCTCATGGTACCTTCTCCAAAACTGACCATATAATTGGTCACAAAACAGGCCTCAACAGATACAAAAATATTGAAATTATCCCATGCATCCTATCTGAACACCATGGACTAAGGCTGATCTTCAATAACAACAGAAATAATAGAAAGCCCACATACACATGGAAGCTGCACAACACTGTATTCAATGATAACTTGGTCAAGGAAGAAATAAAGAAAGAAATTAAAGACTTTTTAGAGTTTAATGAAAATGAAGCTACAACATACTCAAACTTAGAGTACACAATGAAAGCAATCCTAAGAGAAAAATTCATAGCTCTGAATGCCACCAAAAAGAAACTGAAGCAGCTTGACAACACCTAGAAGCTCTAGAACAAAAGGAAGCAAATTCACCCAAGAGAAGTAGACATCAGGAAATAATCAAGCTCAGGGCCTAAATCTACCAAGTGGAAACAAAAAGAACTATACAATGATTCAACGAAACCAGGAGCTGTTTTATTTATACTTTGGGATTTTTGGGGGGGATTTTTGTTTTGTTTTGTTTTGTTTTGTTTTGTTTTGTTTTGTTTTGTTTTTTTAGAAAATCAACAAGATAGATAAAACCTTAGTCTACAGGGCACATGGAAAGTAACCTAATTAACAAAATCAGAAATGAAAAGGGAGAGATAACAACAGAACATGAGGAAATCCAAAACATCATCAGATTCTACTACAAAAGGCTATACTCAACAAAACTGGAAAACCTGGATGAAATGGACTATTTTCTAGACAGATACCAGGTACCAAAATTAAATCAGGATCAGATTAATGATCTAAACAGTCCCAAATCCCCTAAGGAAATAGAAGCAGTCATTAATTGTCTCCCAACCAAAAGAAGCCCAGAACCAGAAGGGTTTAGTGCAGAATCCTATCAGACATTCAAAGAAGACCTAATTCCAATTCTCTTCAAACTATTGCACAAAATAGAAACAGAAGTTACTCTACTCAATTCATTCTATAAAGCCACAATTATCCTGATACCTAAACCACATAAAGTCCCAACAAAGAAAACTTGATCCATCATGATCAAGTAGGCTTTATCCGAGGGATGCAGGGATGGTTTAATATACAGAAATACATCAATGTAATCCACTATATAATCAAACTCAAAGACAATAGTCACATGATCATCTCCTCAGATACTGAGAAAGCATTTGACAAAATCTAACACCCATTCATGATAAAAAGTCTTGTAAAGACTAGGAATTCAAGGCCCATACTTAAATATACTAAAATCAATATACAGCCAACCAATGCCAATATCAAACTAAATGGAGAGAAACTTGAAGCAATCCCACTAAAACCAGGACTAGATAAGGCTGCCCACTTACTTTCTACCTATTCAATATAGTACTTTAAGTCCTAGATAGAGCAATTAGACAACAAAAGTAGTTCAAAGGGATACAGATTGGAAAGGAAGAAGTCAAAATATCACTGTTTGCAGATGATATGATAGTATATATAAGTGAGCCTAAAAATTTCATCAGAGAATCCCTAAACCTGATAAACATCTTCAGTGTAGTAGCTGGATATAAAATTAACTCAAACAAACCAGTGGCCTTTCTCTACATAAAGGATAAACAGGCTGAAAAAGAAATAGGAAAACAACACAATAGTCACAAATAACGTAAAATACCTTGGTGTGACTCTAAGGAAGTGAAAGATCTGTATGATAAGAACTTCAAGTCTCTGAAGAAAGAAATCCAAGAAGATCTCAGAAAATGTAAAGATCTCCCATTCTCTTGGATTGGCAGGATTGACATAGTAAAAATGGCCATCTTGCCAAAAGCAATCCACAGATACAATGCAGTGCCCATTAAAATTCCAACTCAATTCTTCACTGAGTTTGAAAGGGCAATTTGCAAATTTATCTGAAATAACAAAAACCAAGGATAGCAAAAAGTATTCTCAACAATAAAAGAACTTTAGTTGGAAATACCTTGTCTGTACTGCAGAGCAATTTTGATAAAACTGCATGGTACTGGTACAGCGACAGACATGTATATAAATGGAATGAAACGAAGACTCAGAAATGAACTCACATACCTATGGTCCCTTGATCTTTGACAAAGGAACTAAAACCATCCAGTGGAAAAGAGACAGCATTTTCAACAAATGGTGCTGGCCAACTGGCAGTTAGCATGTAGAAGATTGAGAATTGATTCATTCTTATCTAGTGTACAAAGCTCAAATCTAAGTAGTTCAAGGAACTACACAAAAAATGAGAGACACTGAAACTTATAGAAGAGAAATTGGGGGAAAGCCTCAAAGATATGGGCACAGGCGAAAAATTCCTGAACAGAACAGCAGTGGCTGTTGATATAAGATTAAGAATTGACAAATTTGACCTCATAATATTGCAAAGCTTCTGTAAGGCAAAAGCAGGATCAATAAGACAAAAAGGCCACCAACAGATTGGGAAAGAATCTTTACCAATCCTAAATCAGAGAGGGGAATAATATCCAATATATACAAAGAACTCAAAAAGCTGGAATCCAGAAAATCAAATAACCCCATTCAAAAACGGGATAAATATCTAAATAAAGAATTCTCAACTGAGGAATCTTCAATGGCTGAGAAGCACCTGAAAAAATGTTCAACATCCTTAATCATTAGGGAAATGCAAATTAAAACAACCCTGAGATTCTACCTCACACCAGTCAGAATGGCTAAGATCAAAAATTCAGGTGACAGCAGATGCTGGCAAGGATGTGGAGAAAGAGTAACTTCTCCATTACTGGTGGGATTGCAAGCTGGTACAACCACTCTGAAAATCAGTCTGGTGGTTCCTCAGAAAACTGGACAGAGTACTGCAGGAAAATCCAGCAGTACTTCTCCTGGTCATATACACAGAAGAAGTTCCAACTCGCGATAAGGACACATGCTCCACTATGTTCACAGCAGCCTTATTTATAATAGCCAGAAGCTGAAAAGAATCCAGATGTCCCTCAACAAAGGAATGGATACAGAAAATGCGGTACATTTACACAATGGAGTACTACTCAGCTATTAAAGGAATGAATTTATGAAGTTCTTAGGCAAATGGATGGATCTGGAGGATATCACCCTGAGTGAGGTAACCCAATCACAAAATAACACACATGATATGCACTCACTGATAAGTGGATATTAGTCCAGAAACTTAGAATTCCCAAGATACAATTTGTAAAACACATAAAACTCAAGAAGAAGGATACCAATGCCTGGCAAACATGGAGGTGGAAGCTCACAGTCAGCTATTAGATGGAACACAGGGTTCCCAAGGAATAAGGAGCTAGAGAAAATACCCAAGGAGCTGAAGGGGTCTTCAACCCTCTAGGTGGAAGAATAACCATGAACTAACTAGTACCCCCTGAGCTCATGACTCTAGCTGCATAGATAGAAGAGGATGGCCTAGCTGGCCATCAATGGGAAGAGAGGCCCCTTGGTCATGCAGACTTTATATGCCCCAATACAGGGGAATGCCAGGGCCAAGAAGTGGGAGCGGATGGGTAGGGGAGCAGGGCCGGGAGCGAGGAGGGTATAGGGAACTTTCTGGATAACACTTGAAATGTAAATGAAGAAAATATCTAATAAAAGTTGAAAAAAAAAAAGAAGAAGGAAGACCAAAATATGGATTCCTTCTTATAATAGGGAACAAAATTTCATTGGAAGGAGTTACAGAAACAAAGTTTGGAGCTGAGACTGAAGGAAGGACTATCCAGAAAGTGCCCCACCCAGGGAACCATCCCATAAACAACCTCCAAACCCAGACACTATTTCATATGCCAGCAAGTTTTTCCTGACAGGACCCTGATAGCTGTCTCTTGTGAGGCTATGCCAGAGCCTGGAAAATACAGAAGTGGACACTCACAATAATCTATTGGATGGAAGACAGGGCCCCCAATGAAGGAGCTAGAGAAAGTACCCAAGGAGCTAAAGCAGTCTGCAACCCTATAGGAGGAACAGCAATATGAACTAACCAATACCACCCAGATCTTGTGTCTCTAGTTGCATATGTAGCTGAGGATGGCCTCTTAGGCCATCAATGGAAGGAGAGGCCCTTTATCTTGTGAAGATTATATGCCCCAGTACAGGGGGATTACAGAGCCAGTTAGAGGGAGTGTGTGGGTTGGGGAGCAGGGTGGGTGGAGGGTGTACATTTTGATTGCATTTAAAATGTAAATGAAGAAAATATCTAATTTTAAAAAATGGTCAGAAAAAATGCAAATAAATGCCACTATGCACATCTAACATATTAACAGATCATTCCATAACCAGAACTTTTTCAGACCAATTTAACCATAACTGACACATACCTGAGAAAGCACCAAGTCAAGGCAAAAGGTCATATCCAGGTTCAGGGTACACTGACCTAATTGGGATCTACAGCTATGTTCTGACATCCAACAACAATAAACATGTCTTATAAAGTGAATGTAAATGTTTGTCACAGGAAAGATGAAAGCCTGGGATCAGTGGAACAATAATATAAACTAACCAGAACCCCCAGAGCTCATGTCTCTAGATGCATATGTAGCAGAAGATGGCCTTGTCGGCCATCATTGGGAAGAGAGGCCCCTTGGTCTTGCAATCTTTATATGCCCCAGTACAGGGGAACGCCAGGGCCAAGAAGTGGGAGTGGGTGAGTAGGGGAGCAGGGATGGGGGTGGGATAGGGTATAGGGGACTTTCGGCATAACATTTGAAATGTAAATGTAGAAAATATCTAATAAAAATTTGGAAAAAAATGAAACTGAGGTAAAAGGCCCTCTACCTCTTTTGCTGGAGCCTTTCTCACAGTTCACTGAACATCACATCATTCTTTTGACTGTGTTCTGACACCAGCTGAAGGGTAAAGTCAAGGAAAATGCTGAGAGGTGTGATTGAGAGATGTGAGGGTGATAACTTCAGTTGCCATGCTAAGCCTCTACCCATGGCTAAGAGAACACTGTTGAAAGGACAGTGTAATTTAGAGAAATACTAGTATATCATACAATCACACCAATTTTGATTCTGAGGAGAAGCACCAGTGTGTGTGTGTGTGTGTGTGTGTGTGTGTGTGTGTGTGTGTGTGTGTGTGTGAATATATGTGTATTTATGTATGTACTTGTCTGTGTGTGTGTGTGTGTGTGTGTGTGTGTGTGTGTGTGTGAATATATGTGTATGGATGTGTGTACTTGTGTGTGCGTGTATGTGTGTGCATATGTGTATGCTCTTTTCTGTTTATGCTTAGACTACACAAGACATGTAGTTGCTGCCTCTCAACTATATGAGGAAGATTCAGGTAATTTGGGAGTTTAAGAGCTACAGGTAAATTTGGGAACAGAAAATGAAATGTCTTCTCAGCCAGTGGTGAACACAAGTGAGTTACTCCTTTTAACCAAGCTGAAGTCATCATTCATGGGAATTTGTGCAGAAATGATATTTCTGTGCTTTGCAGTTAATGGGATTCAGACTTGTCAATTGCAATAGACTAGGAGCCAGTCTTCTGCAATAAAGATGGAAACAGAGAAGAGGAACAACAAAATTATCAAGATTTGATGACTTAAAGCCGGGCGTGGTGGCACACGCCTTTAATCCCAGCACTCGGGAGGCAGAGGCAGGCAGATTTCTGAGTTCGAGGCCAGCCTGGTCTACAGAGTGAGTTCCAGGACAGCCAGGGCTACACGGAGAAGCCCTGTCTCGAAACACAAAACAAACAAACAAAAAAAGACTTGATGATTTAATACAAGTGAATATTCAAATAAGGATAAATTGTAAAATTGTTTCTTGTGCTCTCATCCTCCTTGACATGCTCTCCCACCCCCGACTGCCACTGCTCCCCACTGGTTGCATTCAGAAAGGTGACTGTAGTGCCCAGTTATGATGATCTTGGCAAGATGTCTTCACCAAGGGCTACAAATTTGGCTTAAGAAAACTTGATTTAAAAACAAAATCCAAGAATGGTTTGGCATTCCCCATCTCAGGCTCAACCAACAGGGAGACACTCGAAGTGAATAATACCTTGGAAACCAAGTATAAATGGATTGAGGACAGCCTTACATTTACCAAGAAATGAAATACAGACAACACCATGAGGACTGAGATGACCACAGAAGATAAGCTCAAAATCAGCTGACCTTTGATTCATTCTTCTTGCCTAATATTGATGGGGGAATGTTAAAATCAAGGCAGAATATAAGAGGAAACATATCAACCCTGGCTACAGCATGGACTTTGACATTGCTGGTCTCTAGATCCAGGGCTCTCTGGTAATTGGCTATCAGAGTTGGTTGGCTGGATACCAGATAAATTTTGAGATCTCAATGTCCCAAGAGACCTAGAGAAAATATATAGTTGGCTACAAGATAGATGATTTCATATTCATTCTACTGTGAATGATTTGACAGAATTTGGTAGCTCCATTTATCAGAATGTGAACAGGACGCTGGAGACTGCTGTTAATGCTGCCAGGACAGCAGCAGCTATAATACTTAGAGTCTTTGGAATAGCCGATGTAGATGTTTACTTTGGTCAAAAAACAGGCACCAAGTACAGGCTGATACTTGCTATCTAAGTAAAATTGTGACTTCCTGAACATCAGTCCTAATTACTGAGAACATGTGCCCTGTTCATATACTAGATCATCTGTAACCTGTCTCATACTAAAAGTAGTTATCTTGTATAGCAGTTAAGGTGGGGAGGATGGGTATGATAGGGTCAGTCATTCAGGACTTAATTCTTATTTGTGCTGCAGTGTTGTTTTCTTTTCTTTCTTTTTCTATTTCTTTTCTAAGTTTTTTTTGCCACTGTATAAAATATGAAGTAGATTCTGGACCTTGAGCCCTTGAGCTAAGCAGGTAATTCCTATCACACCAAAACAACACTAGGGATCTAAATTGTCTTTGCTATAGCCTCACCATGCTATTTTTCAGCAATTTAATGGATACAGTGTGGAGTCTTCCATTTTGTGTAGAATTAGATCCTCCTCTCCAAATGTTATATTTAAGGTCACTTAAAATAAAACTTGAATAAAATATTGAAACATAAAAAGAAAAAATTATAAAAGTTAACTTGATGTTCCTCGTGCTGACAAAAAATTAATATATCAATTTATTGTGTTGAGATCCTATTTAAAAGCACCAGGTTATAAAACAGACAGTATGTAAAAGAGTTTTATTGGAGATATTATCCATTGGTCAAATACATTTTCTCATATTTGCATATCATCAGAATGTTGACTTTTCCAAGGGAATCTGTGGAAACAAACTGGTACAGGTGCTTCACTTTCTGAAGATCTACACTGAGAGAATGGGCCCTGGATACATTCACTAGATACACATGTTCATGCTCTCAGGGACTCTGACACTGGCTTCACTACAGTCAATTTCTGCCCTGGGAAGATCATCTCATTTGTTGGTTAAGGAAGACTGATGTACTTTCATTGCCTGAACTTGACCTTCTGCTGTGTAGACTCAGGACCTGGACTTGAAAGGTTGCTGCCACTGCCATAAAACAGACAGATGTGGGAAATCTGGGACAACACTGTTTTCTGATGTATTTGCTCCTTTGTGTGTTTTCTCTGCCTCTCTGAGCTAGCAGGCTTTCACCACAGCATCTGACTTCTGAGGCTTCACTTGGTAAACTTTATGAACAAAAACAATAGGGGGCACTACCCTTTGCAAAGGAGAAGGGGAGGGTAGAGCAGAGAGGGGAGGATCTATGTGAGGAGATACTAGGAGGAGAAGGGAGCTGAGGTTGGGATATATAGCAATAAATAAATTTTTTTTATTTATTTTATTTATTATATGTAAGTACACTGTAGCTGTCTTCAGACACTCCAGAAGAGGGAGCCAGATCGGATGGTTGTGAGCCACCATGTGGTTGATGGGATTTGAACTTATCACCTTCGGAAGAGCAGTCGGGTGCTCTTACCCGCTGAGCCATCTCACCAGCCCAATAAAAAATTTTTAAAAAGCAAAAGAAGCTTCCTTGATCATAGCAGCCTGGTTTCCAGCAGCAATGCAGATCAGAGACATGAGCATGGTCTCCAAAGGCAGCCTGGAACATGAACATCAGAGTTCTTCATGTGTGTGTGTGTGTGTGTGTGTGTGTGTGTGTGTGTTGTGTGTGTGTGTGTGTGTGTGTGTGTGTGTGTGTGAGAGAGAGAGAGAGAGAGAGAGAGAGAGAGAGAGAGAGAGAGAGAGAGCACAGATTTAGTCTGTTGCTATGTCCTGTAATGTTAAATACTAACTCTGGTTGCCCTCAGAGATGAGAGAATTTGTATACTAAGTAATGCTATGTGATCTTGCTCCTTGATTGAATAAAGATGTTGACAAACTATACCTGGGGAGAAGAGAGGTGGGTAAGGTTACAGTTCTGAGTCATGGGGTCTGAGGCAGGACCATGAGGAGAAAGTGAAGAAGGTAGAGAGAAAAGATGCCTTTGGGATAGGTGAATTATGAAAACCTGACTATGAGGGCTTACCAATTGAACTTAAGAGTAGCTCAGGAAGAACATGGCATATTACAACTCATGGTTATTGACAGTAAAGTACATACTAATACCATAGAAGGTAGATATCTGCCCAGATCTAGTGCTTTAAAGGCTTATTATAAATACAAAATTTGTGTGTCTTTTATCTGGGAATCGTGATCAAAGGTGGGGTGGAAACCCCTGATTGAGATGAAATATTTATTACGAAAATCAACAAAACTTCTGTGGCAACATGGATCACTGACCTCAGCATGGCCCCAGCCTGCCTCAGGGATCACAGAAATTAACATTGCCCCCACCCCACCCCCGGAAGAGTATGGACGCCAACACGGCTTCTAGCAGCAGCACAGCAACACTTCTTTATGTACCTCTTTGGAAAGAACATTTTTTCCACTTCAAAATGCACAACATAGGTGGGTGACAGTAAATTTCTAAGCTGGAGCTAGCCTTCATTGGCACCATAGAATTCCTTATTTTTCAAGAGCTTTCTGAACTGTGGCTTTCTGGACCAGGCCCTCTTCCTCACTTATCTTGGCAAAACTACAGTTTTGTGTGTGTCCCATTAATGTCAGTACACCTCAGCTTCTAGTTGCTCTGCTTGTATCCCTTAGAGTTTTGCACAGCAGCCTTAGAATTTTCCAGGACCTCAACTATTCCCTATGCTAATGAATCTCACCACTTCTCTAGATCCCCTGATAGTAGGAACAGAACTGATACCTCATAAGCTAAAACTTAAGTTCATTTTTCCTTGAAAATCTCATCCTCTTCATCTGTTTCCATGTTATTAAATATCATCAAATATCCGGATACCTAAGCTTCACTTGTCTCACTTTCAGCCTTTTCAAAACCAGTTCTTAAAACTCATCAAACCTATCATATGGACAAATAAAGACTGAGGTTTTCATATTCCTCCATAATTATTAAGCAAAAGTTAATGTGAGCTAGTTAGTATCCCATCACTATAATAAAGTACATGGCATAATAAAGATACAAATAAAAGGGTGGTGTCTTAGTTAGGGTCTTACTGCTCTGAAGAGACACCATGATTGAGGCAACTCCTATAAAAGACAACATTTAATTGGAGCTTGTTTACAGGTTCAGAGGCTCAGTCCATTATCATCTAGGTGGGAGTCTGGCAGCATCCAGGCAGGTATAGGGTTGGAAGGGTGAGAGTGCCACCTCTTGTTCCAAAGGCAGCAAGGAGAAGACTGGCTTCCAGGCAGGTAGGAGGAGAGTCTTAAAGCCCACACTCACAGTGACACAACAATTCCAACAAGGCCACTACTACTCCAACAAGGGTACAACTCCTAATAGTGACACTTTCTGGGCCAAGCATATCCAAACTATCAAACCATAGTTTGAGCTCACAGTTTTGAAGTTTCTAATTCATAAGTGATTGGCTTCATTGCTTTATGTCTATCATGAAGCAATACAGCATGGCCCACATCAGAATAAAACTGATCATTAAATTTCCAGAAAACAAAGAGAGGAAGTAGAGAGCTATGGTCTGCGGTATGAACAGGATCTTAATGACTTTAAAGCTTTCTACTAGACCCCAACTCTTGTCTCTTTGTGTGTGTGTGTGTGTGTGTGTGTGTGTGTGTGTGTGTTTGAGACAGGGTTTCTCTGTGTAGTCTCAGCTGTCCTGGTGCTCACTCTGTAAACCAGGCTGGCCTCGAACTCAGAAATCTGCCTGCCTCTGCCTTCCAAATGCTGGGATTAAAGGCGTGCGCCACCACTACCCGGCTAGACCCATACTCTTAAAGATCCACCACCTCAAAATAGCACCTCACTGAGAACCAAGCATTTTACATATGGTTCTTTGTAATACAGGCTACACCCAAACTACAGCACTACTATTTCATCCTCTTATCCTGAGGTGTTTGGTTGGAACGGCTTGATTGTTTCCCTGGTCACTCTTAAGCTATTGACTGTCACTAAGCTTCTGATTGTGCTCATCAGTAAGCTAATGACTTTATCTACCTGTTCCTTATTCAGCTCACTCTTATTTTTCCTTTCCTACACTTATACTTCTCAGTGAAGTTGTGCTGGCAATTGTAAAAGATGGTTCACATGATGTTATTTTATTGCTTTCAACACCAAATTGACTTCCTGTTTCACAATCTTCTCAGCAAGAAATGAAATAAGCCATGACATCATATCTGTTAGACTATCAATTATTGAAAAGACAAATAATAACAAGTTAGCAAAGATGTTATTTAAATTAATATATACCCTCAAGAGAATGTAAATTGGTACTTCCATTTTGGAAAGCAGTATACCTTTCCAGGAAATATATAATTACTAACTTAATAGTCCTATTTTGGATACAAACCCAAAAGGAATTAAAATTAGCATATTAAAGAATATCTATACACCTGTGTGTATTTAAGCACTATTTTTAATAAATAGCCAAGATGTAGGAACAATATGTTTTTATCAACAGATTAATAAACAGGAGGTATGCAAGTATGTATGCATTTATGTATTATAATATGGTCTTTGAAATTCATGATAATATGGGTGGCTTTGGGTAACATGTTAATTGGAGTACATTATGTTAAGGAAAATAGACCAGAGTCAAATAATATTCTTATATTTGAAAGATAAAAAGAATGACTTGAATCAGACTAATTGAATCTTTTTGAAATGTATGTAATAATTCTGAACATCACACTGAACACTCTGAGTATACATAGGTGTCAATTAAATTAATTGAATAAAAGTCTCTCCCAGTGTTATCTCTGTTGACTTCCTTTAAGTCAAGTACTACCACTCTTTATCTAGCCCTCTGTAATCTAGTCACTACAAGTTTTAAATATACCTGAAAACTCTCTTCTGTCTCTTCTTCACACATGCAAACCCATTGGTTCAGTTGGTACGTGTAGGTGTGCAGTTATAATACCATGCAGGTAAGAATTATTCGGCTTTGGTTTCAGTCACTCAAAGAAAAACAGTCAATAGGAAGCTTGTTACTCATTCCATTGATTCACTCACCCTTGATGGCTCATCCAAGCAACCATTCATTGACTATGCCCCAAGTCACATGATACATTTACAATTTACATACAGTATATTAGACCCTTTCATGGCATGTTTCTGTAGCAAACTGCAGGTTATCTGAGAGAATAGTAGCTCAGTAAGTGTAAACATTTTACTTCCTTTAGTCTTGAATTCTCTGGATCTATATTATTTGGAATATGAAGCTCTTAGCCTCTTTGTTGCTGCTGTTATAGTTGAAACATGCTGAGATAGAACAGAATTTGTTACTAGCTTCTCTGACACATAGAGCTTTCTCATGGCATAAAAACAAAAACAGCCATTTGGGTTTTTTATCTTAAATCAAATATATCAAATTTATATTAGACTTAGGAAATTTTTTCTCAATTCTGGCAATCTCAGACTTATTTTCTTAGTGTACTGCTTGTCTTCCTTTCTAACTCATGGGGAATTTTAAAGGAATCTAAATGAGGCTCCATCAGGAACAAATTGCCAGATGTTATTTTATTCTGCAAGCTCTCTCTTCACTAATGTATGGGTTTGCTGTTGGGAAAATTAATGCATTTCCTTTCTGCTTTGAGTTAAATGTATGTTCTTTATGAGCTATAGTATAGGTGCCTTTATATCTAGTTGCTCAAAAATTTCTGGAGAAGGTCTACCAAGTATGCAGAGAAGCAAACTTGTGAGGATTGGATCAGTCCCCTTCAAGGGTATTGGATGGGGAAAATTTGTAGCTAGAATTATAGAACTAAGTATTTGAAATTCCATAGTTGCACTATTAATCTTCTTCCTTCTCCTCCTATTCTTCCCTCTCCTCTCTTCCTCCTCTGCCAAAACTATGGCTTAAGATTCAAAATTTCACGGAGCTGTCAATCCATAGAAAGAAATAAATGGACAGATGCTCACACAGATAACTAAGAACGTTTTAATTTCAGAAGAGCCATCACATACAACCTAAGTAGATCCACAATGTGTTAAAATCCATGTCTTCTATAACATACATAAAACTAAAATTATTACAGTCATAAGAAAACCTCTTCAGCTGGTTCTAGGATTCCAAAATTTTTGTCATTAGGGGAAAAAAAGGAATGTCAAGTAGTCAAATTTCATAGTCAGTCAAATACCTCTAGAAATAAATCTCAAACCTAGTTTTTCTATATTTAGCAATTAGAGAAAGAAATGTAACAACTTCTATCTTAATAATTCTTCAAGCTAAGTTGTTATTTTATAATGATAAACTGGCTACTTTAGAAAGTAAACGTGAGTCTGATTCTTTATTCAGGGACGTCCTAAAAATGTAAGAATATATTTTAACAAATCAAAAAAAAAAAAGTTGTGATACATACCTCTCTACATTGCTTTTTAGAGTACTTTCAAATGACCTCTTATTTATCTTTTGTTTAAGGCAAGAATTCACCTTGATGACAAGCTAGCCTCAAACAAAAACATTATATCAAGCTTGCTTTACACCAGGTACCATACTAAGCCATAGAATTGCAAAAGGTAATTAAACAGACACAGTTCTCTTTCCATGGATCTTAAAATAGGGTGAACAAATACAAATAAAATAGCTACACAAAATCTTCTTTGCTAAGCAGTGTAGTGGTGAACAGTGTGACTCTTAGAACTGAAGACCTCAGAGAGTTCAGTAAGCATCCAAAAACAAATGGTTGTTTATTGGCAGTAATTCAGTCATAGGAAACAGTCAGAAGCAACTATCATTCACTCAAGAAACAGAGAAAGCATCAAGGCTGGAGTATAGTGAAGTGTGAAGAAACAGTAAATAAGGAGACCGTGGAGGGTGGGAGGAGTCCTGTCACCCACAACCATTTTAGCTACTTGAAGTACTTCTAAGTCCTTCTCCTAATCACAATGGAAAACTTTGAAAATATAATAGTAAATCTGTACAAATGTACACGTAACTGACAAACAGGTTGGAATGCTATATTTGAATCAATACTTTCCCTAGGGAGCTGAAGCATATGATCAAAATAAGATGGTTAAGTTTTTAACATATATACCACACGTAGAGAAATCTGCAATCTCTGTGAATGTACTTGATGTTCAATACTTGTCCTGCTCAAGAAACAGTTCAGGTAGCCTTACCATGACATGCGAAACAGTACATGATTGCTTCCCGTGAGTGTTTGCAGCTATTTCCTTCCATGTCTCTTGACAAGTTTCTCTTTTTGGTATTGGATGCTCAGATATCAGAACTGTTCCCCAAGTCAAAAGATAAGAAAATTCCCATTCCATGCACGGGCAGTTTTATCTTGTTTCCATATCAAGAAAGTCACTAAGGCTTTTGCACACCAATTAAGTATTTGTTCAAATGCACATGCTAGAATGAGTTTTCCAGTGATGGCCTTGATTAAAATAAGTTACAACCATTAATATATATATAACTCTCTCTCTCCCTCTCTCTCTCTCTCTCTCTCTCTCTCTCTCATTTTGGGAAATTTTATTTCCATGTTCTTTGTATTGTAAGCATCAGAGTCAGAAACTTTGTCCTGCTCATCACTAGAATTCCCAGGACTGAAGTAGGCCTGCCTCATCTGAGTTAGTTATAATAATAGTTGAAGGAATGAGCAAATGAGTGGATGGATGGATAGATGGATGGATAAAAATTATGGAAATTTCACCCTTGATTTCCATTCTTTTCTTTAGAATGAGAATCTTTTCTCATTCACAGCAAACCTGACTTGATTGACTGTGTTGGACTTACCCCTCCCAAATGGTTAGAACAGATCCAACCTATTTAAAATGAAAATAAAATAAACACTTAGATGTAATGGCATTGGGGTTAACTGCATCTTCCTGTCAAGGGCACTGGAAATTAGATATGCTGCTACAGGGCATGAACCCCTATACAATAACAGTTGCAGATTCAAAGCTCTGGCTCTGCAGTGTTTGGCAGTTTCTATGGGAACAGTATGATTCTGTGTTCTGTTTATAAGCTTAAAATATATGGTGGCAGGAAAGTGCTGCTGTAACAAACCACATGTGGATGATTCAGAAGATGAAAGCCCATAAAAATTAATGACCACAGAAGAATGTGGGCTAGTAAATCAATGGCCACATTATTAACAACAGAGGAAATGTAAAGTTGGCCACATTTGGTCACAGACTATGGAGGCACAGGGTGTGAGGCACTGAGCTCTTTAAGCCAGTTATGTATATACACTCACAAATGCAGAGGGAGTATTATGTGCCAACAGCCTGACAGAAAGGAATTATATCTTCTAGTAATACTTTTCATGACATTTAATTAGCAATTATGAAAATGACTTAACAGTGAGAATAAGTAAAACCACCCTAATAAATTAGCACTGTCAGATCCACTTGTAAGTAAAGAAGGCTTTGGAGAGAATAGACTCCAGGTAACAATTGAAATGCGACACCCCAGGGCTCTAGATCTTCCCTTAATGGCCTCAGCTTCTTGAGGTAGAAAAACAAAAGCATATTCTTTTAACAAGCCACTAAAGAATTCAAAAAAGAAAATAATCTGTAATTACAGAAGTACCTTATAAAAATGTAAATTTTCTTGTTGAAGGCACCAAGCTTTGAGATCTAAGAGTGATCCTGTAACATACACAGTGAAAGGAGTGTGTGTTTCCTTAAGTTACTACAATTTTCTTAAATTTGTGTTCTGCTCACAAACAGTCCAGAGCACCCCCAAAGTGCTATTGTAAATCTTTTACCAAACTCATTTACTGGCCTATGAAAGCCTTGCCACTTTTTCTAACACTTATCAATATGCCAGAAATAAGATAGAGTTGAGTTGAAAATTTTTTCAGTTTTTTTCTCTCCTAAAATTTGACTTTGCATAGGTGGATTTTCCGTTTCATTTGGATGAGATGGTGTTAATTTGCATGGCTGCTGTTCATCAAATCCTCACAGTAGGCAGAGAACAGCCTTTCCTGCCATTCAGCTTTACTCTTCTGTTGATGCTACCTGATTCTTTAAGTAGCCTGGTAGGCAATGTTGATTATCCCCCATAACCCCCGATTTACAGGTTCAGTTCCTTAGGAATACTAGATGAAGTTTACTTCTAAGAGATTTATTTCTATAAACATTAAATTATGTGTATGTGTGTGAATATGTGCACGAATGTGCAGGGGCCCTTGGAAGCCAAAGGTGTTGGATCCCCCAAAGCTGATATTGTAGATGACTGTGAACTTGATAATTGAAATTTTGTGCTCTAGAATAGCTGCACATGTTCTTAGCCATTGAGCTACCTCTCATTTCTCTACATTTTTGTTTGTTTGCTCTTTGTTAGTTTTTGAGACCAGGTCTTACCATGAAGTTCTGACTGGCCTGGAACTCTGTGTGGAACAAATTAGACTGACTACTTCAACTTGCCTCCTGAGTGCTTGGATTAAAGATGTGCTGCCGGACACTGCCTTGGCTTATTACCCATACTATCCCAAATGCCTTGGGTAGGGACACCATTGACAGTGAAGATTTAGTGTCAAATTTGGAAAATGCTACCTTGTCTACAGAATGGAGAAAAAAAACTTAAATTCAAGAGGGTCAATCTGCTTTCTTATTGTATCTATATCTTAGCAGGTTTTATCATTTCACTGTCCCTTCTATTAGGTTTAGTATGATAGTCTTCTAAGTTCCTATCCTTTGGTGAGTCTGGAAGGATGCTTGTTCCCAGGCAGTGATACCTGTGTATAGTTTATACTAAATTATGCTTCTACTCTCACCTTCTTTGTTGCTTGATTTCACTCTGTGTAAAAGTCAAATTTCTACAGCTACTTACAAACAATTTCTTAAAATATTTTCCATAATTATGGCTACCATCTTCATACCTTCTTCCTGGTAGCTCTCTGGATTCAGTGTTTTCTCTCTTTTTCTAACTTATTCTGGTTCAGCCACATCTACCACCTAGCTAATTATTACAATTGCCAAACACCCTTCCCATTCAGGTATTTGTTTTGCATTGTTATGGGATGTCATTTCTAAAAGAGCCACACAGCTGCCTCTCATTGTTCCTTCAAAGATTTGATTTTTTCTTGTCTGTAGAACTTCTTGCCATTTTTTTTCTCCTTAAATCAATGTACCTGTGACACACAATTTCCCATGTGGTCCCCATGATTTCTGTCCCTGTTATTTATAGCCCTGTAAAATCTCTTCCTCCAAGTGTGGGGGTACTGTGAACCAGCTTAACACAAAAAAGGAATTTAAGACTCTCCTTTTTATTGTATATCAAAGGGGACTATCCAGCCACCAGATTCAGTTCTGAAACGTTCCCATTGTTGACTTTGAAGAAGCTAGATATCATAAATGATACAATACATTTAAAAAGTAGCTCTGCTGACAACCTGAGGACACTGGACAAAGATTTTTCCAATGTATAATCTAGATGAGATTACAGCTTTGATGCTCAGAGAAACTGCAGTCTAAGCAGCTTGACCT
>LR749585.1:793600-804662 GCA_902729485.2 Mus minutoides
AAAAAAAGACTTTCAATTGTATCCCTTCAAATCAATTGCTTTCTGCATGACATCCCCTTGATTTTTCTACTCAAAACTCCTGATGTCCCTCTTTATTTCTGTGATCTATTTGGTTATATTGGGGAGCATTTTAGTGACTTTTTTCATTGATGTCGCCAAATATCTGAATGGAAACAATGTAAAGGATAAAGGGTTTACTTTGCCCCACAGTTCAGTTTATGCAGTGCATTATGTTAGGTGGGCAGGGTAGCAGTACCACCTTTACTTTCGTGGCAGGTTGCTGTTTGCTTCTCTGGGAAAATCCAAAAGCAAAAGGTGAGTAATGTCAGCACTCCATTTATATTTTTTCTTTTCATTTTTACTAATCTTGGGACCCTGACCAATGGCAGGATATTACCCATATTCAGGTGAATCATTCCCTCATAATTAATAATCATCCTTGAAAATACCTTCACAGATATATCAAAGGTATGATTCAATAATTCCCTATAAATCTCTTAGTCCAATCAAGTTGACAATCAAAATGTACCATTATCAGTCCATTCTTATTCAACCTAACATCCAAAATACATCAACATCACTTTTAAAGCATAATATTCTACCTCTTGTTCTCAAAGGCATACAATCATCTCATAGTATAAAATGCATTTAGTTCACCTCCAAGAGTGCTCTAAGCTTCAATGGACAAAAGTCTAAGTTGATTCAAAGTCTTTTCTAAGACTGAAGTAATGCCTGAACTGTGAGTCCCTCTAAGTATCAAAAACTAGTTATGTACTTCCAGTTTGCTATGGCACAGGCAAAACTGTGCTTAACTCCTACAAGGGGGTATAAGGGCATACCAAAGAATGATCAGGCCAGAGTGGGACTAAAGATCAGCAAAGAAAACATGATACCTTGAAGCTCCATGTCAGTAATCTGGAGGCATGATAAGCCTGTATTCCAACTGGCTTGGGGAATCTTGCACCTCCAACTCTGTTGCTTATAACATACATGGCTTCTCTCTTGAAGCTGCTCCACCCAGTATATTCAATGTCCGTGGCAAATGACCTCACATTTCTGGACTCTGCAAACTGTTCAGGTCTTCATTAAAACTTCAACTTCAACTGAATATAGCCCACTCATGACCTTTGTGTGGGATGTACAAGGTTTCCATATATTACTTGGTTTCAGTAGTTTTCCGGATCCTTGATGTGAAGCTTCTCACTCCAATAGTCTTCAGATTTGGAAAAACAAATCCTTATGCTAGTGATGCTAAGTTCCATTATCAGATTTAAGATGTAAAATATCCCCAAAGACCTCATCTGTGTGATCTTTGTAAATCTTTCCTAGTGAACACACAGAAAACATTTCTTAGGTGGTCATTTTCCAGCAGAACATACAAGAGGCTTCATCTTTTCAGCTTCCTCCTATCAAATGAATATTTTATAGTAATTTTTCAATGGTACACTTGAAGAGTCTTCTTTTAGAGTTGTCTATTTTTTAAATTTTGTTCATTGAAAATAGATTCATCTCTCATACAGTACATCTTGTCAACAGTCCCCCCTCCCTCCACTCTTTCCAGATTCCCCCTACTTCTCCTTTCCCCCATATTTATTCCCCCTTCATTTCCCTTCAGAAAGAAGTGGGCCTCCAAGAGACAACAACTAAACAGATAGAAGAAGATACAATACAAGGCCAAAAGCGTCATACTGAAGATGGAAAAGGCAACCCAGTGGGAGGAAGAGCCCCAAGAACAGTCAAGAGTGGGCAACATACCCACTCCCACTTTTAAGAGTTCCACTAAAACACTAAACCATAAATCATACTCAAAGAACTTGCTATAGACCGTCCCATTTCTATCTTTTTGAACCCATATGAGCACTGCTTAGTTGATTCTGTGGGACATGTTTTCCTAGTGTCCTCAATGCCCTCTGACTCCCACAATCTTTCCTCCTTATCTTCTTAAGTTCCTCCTTTTTCCCATCTAGCTGGGGTCAGGCTGGAGTCTCTGCATCTTCTCCCATCTACTGCTATAGAAAGCCTCCTAATGATGATTGGCCAAGTCACCAAACAGAATATAGCAAAATTAGGGATGCTTTCATGTATTTTTTTCAGTCATGTTTGGTTCTACCCTAGGTCTCTGGGGTATCCAGTCTCTGGTTCCTAGCCATCCAGATAGCATGGCCTTAAGTTAACCCAGAAAATGATTAGCCACTCCTACAAGTTCTGTGCCACCATTGCCCCAGCACATCTTGCAAGCAGAATAGATTGTAGGTTAAAGTTTTGTGGATGGCTTGATGTCCAGATTTCTCTTTCAATAGCATGCAGAGCACCTTCCCACACCAAAGACTTTAGAATGTATGAGTAAATGTTCAATGTAGGGACTAGCTCAATATTTCTAGGTTTGATGTGTGGAAGTTGTCCTTACCAAAGGAGCACCACTGTCAGTTTTAGTCTCGTGGGAGACTGTACCAGTGCCTGGCAAACACAGAAGTGGATGTTCCCAGTCAGCTATTAGATGGAACACAGGGTTCCCAAGGAAGGAGCTAGAGAAAGTAATCAAGGAGCTGAAGGGGTCTTCAACCCTATAGATGGAAGAATAACATGAACTAACTAGTAACCACAGAGCTCATGTCTCTAGCTGCATATATAGAAGAAGATGGCCTAGTTGGCCATCATTGGGAAGAGAGGCCCCTTGGTCATGCAAACTTTATATACCCCAGTACAGGGGAACTCCAGGGCCAATATGTGGGAGTGGGTGGGTAGGGAAGCAGGGCAGGTGATGGGGGAGGGTTTAGGGGACTTTCAGGATAACATGTGAAATGTAAATGAAGAAAATATCTAAAAAAAAAAATGATGTTCCTTCCTAGCATCCATCACTGGAAACACTGCCTAACTACTAAAGATAGCCAGTTCAGACTCCATATACTCCATTACAAAAAGTCCTCAGTAGCATCACCTCATAGATTCCAGAAAGATTCCACTGCAGTAGATTGCCACACAAACCCCTCGAGTTCCCTCCAATTATAGCCACAGATATGCCCAATAGTGTTGCTCACTAATATTTCTTCAGCATTTCTTCATCTAGTCAAGTTGATATATCATATTAGTCATTACATGATCCAGCACATATTCAATAAAAGAGACCTATGTTTCCTTAAAAATAAAATCTATTTCCAGATACTGCTATCTTGATAAGGTCGGGTGTGGTGTGAAGACATGTGAGCAGCTCTTGCATGTTTGGAGTTCTAGAAAAACAGTTCTTTCTGGCTCCTTCACTTGGTCTTGTTTGGAGTTCTAGAAAAACAGTTCTTTCTGCATCCTGTACTTGGTTTTTATTTTGTGACTATATAACAAATGTGAGTAATAATGTAATAGCAGGAAGATGAAAGCAATGTTACGGATGATTGAATGGAAAGATAGTAGGACCTGGGACAGAAAGACAGACAGACTGTAGCTGCCACTGTATGTTGAGCTGCCTGCTCTTGAACTTTTTGCGTTGCTTCTATCTTATCATTTTTCTTCATTTAAATCAAAGGTAATTTTCTCTAATGTACAGGGAAGATAACATCTCACAGGACAGTTACAAATATGAGTATTATTATTATTATTAAATCTTTATAAGTTATGGTTGGAAGTTTTCTAGGGTGGTCAGATTGTTCTTAATATAATTTTAAAGATTATCTCATATAGGGAACAACTTTCATGTTTTTAAGTATTTATTTTTTATACATATTATCCTTAAAATATACAATAGATATGACTATGCTACTCAGGCAGGAAAATAAAATATATTTATATACTATCCAAAACCAAGACTGTGCAGTATTACTCTATTTGCTTTATTTTCCTATGTTTGTACATGTATAAAACCATACAGTTTAGTTTTGAGTTTATGATTAAAAAATTGTTTTCCTAAAAACTATTAAATAATCTTAAGACACATCACCAAAAAGGATGACTGAAGATTAAGCTTAGGCTAATGAAATATCTTATTTTTTTCTAATTATTAAATCAGTTTAATCAAAATCCCTACAAAACAAGAGGCAAAGCTTGATATGAAAAACTTTCATTCTAAGATTGTATTCACAGTAACTGGATTAGCGTTCTAATATACTCCTAGCTACTGCTAAAGAAAAAGAGCCATTTCTACCCCTTGTATCAACAAATACTATAGTATACACTCCCGAATTTTAGACACTGGGAAGCCTATGAGTCTCCTGAAGATATGGGCTACAGATTCTATGCCATATGGAAGCTGCCATAAAGTATATTTATTATATTCTCTGTGTATAAAAGATTATTTCAAATGTATTGCTTGTATGTAGGCTTTTATATAAACACACATTACATATACAATATTTGTTTATACGTGTATGCAAAAAAGGGTAGACGTGGCTGCTTGCCTGTTTACCTTAATTAACAATTGACAGGGTGAGTGGCATCCAGTTTATCAGTGACTAAACCTTTGCCATGAAAGCCTGATGACCCTACTTCTGGCAGTATACTTTAGTGGTTTTAAATGTTTTCCTTCTGAGATTGTTCTTGTAGATTTTATAAATTCAAGTTGAGTGTTTTTTCAGCAGTTTTAAAAATGAAGTCTCAGGGCTGGTGAGATGGCTCGGCAGGTAAGAGCACCCGACTGCTCTTCTGAAGGTCCTGAGTTCAAATCCCAGCAACCACATGGTGGCTCACAACCATCTGAGGGGAGATCTGACTCCCTCTTCTGGTGTGTCTGAAGACAGCTACAGTGTACTTGCATATGATAAATAAATAAATCTCGAGAGAAAAAAAAAGAAGTCTCAAATATTACCTATTTAATATAATATCTATATCTCTCAATGTAAGATTTATGTCCCTTCCTCTTGACCATTTGTACATGTTTTAGATGCTTTTGTGTGTGTTATAATGCATGTAAGAGTGTCCTACATTTCAGCCAATTTTTCTCTGGGTTTCTTTGTATCCTATTCAACACTTCTAGTGAGTATTTAATTTAGGTTTTAACATTTTACTGAAAATAGATTCTTTCTAACATGATGTGTCCTAATTACAATTTTTTCTCCCTCTACTTCTCCCAGTTTCTTACCACCTCACCCATACCATCAGTTTCCACAATCTTTCTTTCTCTTATTAGAAAACAGATTACCGGGCTGGTGAGATGGCTCAGTGGGTAAGAGCACCCGACTGCTCTTCCGAAGGTGATAAGTTCAAATCCCAGCATCCACATGGTGGCTCACAACCATCCGTAATGAGATCTGGAGCCCTCTTCTGGAGTGTCTGAAGACAGCTGCAGTGTACTTACATATAATAAATAAAAATAAATCTTAAAAAAAAAGATTACCTTTTTATATCTATCTATCTATCTATCTATCTATCCATCCATCTATCATCTATCTATCTATCTATCTATCTATCCATCCATCTATCATCTATCTATCTATCTATCTATCTATCTATCTATCTATCTATCTGTCTAAAACTCCAGATTTTATTCCCCTCCCTGTCCACCCTCAGACAGTCCCATATCCCATATCTCCTCCTTGTGCCCCCATCTTCACAAGAATGTCCGCACTCCCAACTCCACCTCACCAGACCTCTAAACTTTCTTGGGGCCTCCAGTCTTTTGAGGGTTAGGTGCATCTTCTCTGACTAAACCCAGACCTGGCAGTCCTTGGCTGTATAGGTACTGAGGGCCTCATATAAGCTGAAGTATGTTGTCTGATTGGTGGTCCAGTGTTTGAGAGATCTCAAGACTAATTGAGACTTCTGGACCTCCTACAGGGTTATATCTATCTATCTATCTATCTATCTATCTATCTATCTATCTATCTATCTATCATCTATCTATCTATCTATCTATCTGTCTGTCTGTCTAAAAGTCTCTCCCTCTCTCCCTCTCTCTCTCTCTCTCCCTCTCTCTCCCTCTCTCTCCTCTCTCCCTCTCTCTCCCTCTCCCTCTCTTTCCCTCTCTCTCCCCTCTCTCTCCTTCTCTCTCCCTCTCTCCTTCCTCCTCAGCTTCTTCTAAGTTTTCCCTAATTCAACAACAGGGGTCAGCAACTTCTTTCCATTGATTGGGTTTAAATATTTGCATCTGACTCTTTCAGGTTATTTTTGGGTCTTTCTGAGGACAATTATGATAGGTCCTCTTTTGTGAACACTCCATAGCCTCAGTAATAGTCTCCTGGTTCTAGAGATTATAGCTTGGTTATTAACTTAACAACTAATATTCAATCTAAGTGAATTCATACCATATTTGTCGTTCTGGTTCTGAATTACTTTATTCAAGATTATTTTTCCTCCTTTCATCCACTTTCCTATATATTTCATGATTTCACTTTTTTAAAAGCTGAATACTACTCCATTGTGTAAATACGTCCCATTTTCTTTAAATATCTAGGTTGTTTCCAGTTTCTGGCTATTATGAATAAGGCAGCAATGCATGTCACTAAGCAAGTGTCTCTGTGGTGGGATAGAGTATCATTTGCATATATGCCCAGGCGTGGTATAGCTGAATCTTGAGGCAGATCAGTTCCCAATCTTCTGAGGAACAGTTACATTGATTTCCATGATGACTACACAAGTTTACACTCCCACCAGCAAATGGAAGGATATTTCCATAGCTCCATGTCATTGCTGGCATGAGTTTTCACTTGTAGTACTGCTCTTACCATATCTGACAGTGTAAGAATCTCAGAGATGTTTTCATTTGCATTCCTCTGATGGTTAAGGAGGTTGAACATTTCTTTGTGTGTGCCACCCATTTGAGATTCCTCTATTGAAAAATCCTCTGTTTAGATCTGTAACCCATTTTTATTGATTTGTTTGGGTTTTTGTATATCTTGTTTCTTGAGTTCTTAATATATTTTGGATATTAGGCCTCTATAAGAATTGGAGATAGGAAAAAAATTCCTATTCTCTGTGAGATTGATAGTGTTCTTTGCCTTTCAGAAGCTCTTCAGTTCATGAAGTTCCACTTATTAATTATTGATCTTAATACCTGTGCTAACAGTGCTCTGTTCAAAAGGTCTATTCCTGTGCCCATGAGTTCAAGGTTCGTCCTCATTTTCTCTTCTGTCAGGGTCAGTGGACCTGATTTTGTATTGAGGTCTTTGATATATTTGGAGTTAATTTTTGTGTACGGTGATAAATATGAATCTCTTTGGATTCTTCTACATGCAACTACCCAGTTTGACCAGCAATATGTGTTGACGATTTTATCTTTTTTTCCTAGTGTATATTTCTGGTTTTCTTATTAAAAAAAAATCTGATGTCCATTGCTGTGTGGATTTTATGTCCAGGTCTTCAAATCAAGTCCATTGACCAATGTATCTATTTTTGGTGAAAATATCATGCTATTTTTATATTTCTATAGTAAAACTTGAAATTGGGTATAGTGATACCTCCAGTAGGTATTTTATTATTTGAGATTATTTTAGCTATCTTATTTGTTATTTGTTTGTTTTAGTTTGTTTGTGTGTTTGTGTTTCCCACTGAAGCTGAAAATTTTCCTTTCAAGATCTGTAAAAATCTGAGTTGGAATTTTTATGGGATTGCATTGAATCTGTAGATCACTTTTGGTGGAATAGCCATTTTATTATGTTAATCCTACTGATCCACGAGCATAAGAAATCATTATATTTTCTGACATGTTGTACAAGTTTGTTCTTCACTGTCTTAAAGTTTTTATTATACAAGTCTTTTATTTGATTAGAACTACCCCCAAGATGTTTTATATTGTTTGAAACTTGTGTCTCCTTTATGGACAGTTGGGGGATCTGGCTCCTTTATTACTTGGAGTATTAATTTAGATTGTCTTCATATTTGGACATATCTTAGGACGCCTCCAGTACATTGCTTCCATACTTCCCCTCAAATGGCCTATAATTTTAGCTGTGTTTCTCTCCATACTTCTCCCATCATCTTCCTATTTCCTCTCCCTCGTTCTTGACCTACTTATTTTTACCTGCTCCCCATTCATCCATAATATCTATTCTATTTTCCTTTTCTAATGAATTCTCTCTCTCCTCCACAGTCTTTTACCCTATTCCTAAACTCTGTATTTGTGTGGATATTAGCTTCATTACATTTAATTAAGTGCTATAAGCAAGCACATTCCATATTTGTATTTCTGTATTGTCTGTATATCTAGGTTATCTTACTAAGAATGATTTTTATCTAGTTGCATACATTTATCTTCAAATTTTATAGTTTCATTATTTTAGACAGCTGAGTATTACTACACTGAGTAAATGTATCACATTTTCTTAATGAGTTTTTATGTTGAGAGACATCTAGGCTGTTGATTTTAGTACCTATGCTAATGGTAATCTGTTGAGAAAGATTTTCCCTGTGCCATTGAGTTCATGGCTATTCTCTACTCTAGGATATTATGAAAGGTGTTTCCCTGGTTTCTTTCTTAGTCCATTTGTAGTTTGTCTAAAGGAGGATTACTGATTTTTGTGAGTTAATTTGTATCCAGCTGCATTGCTGAGAATCTTTATTAACATTACTAGCTTCCTGGTGAAATTTTTAGTGTCAGTTATATAAATTATTATATCCACTGCCAATAAAGGTGCTTTAGCTTCTTCCTTTCCAATTTGTATCTCCTTGATCTCCTTCAGTTGTCTTAGTATTCTAGTTAAGATTCTAAGTAATATATTGAACTGGTATGGAGAGAGTGCACTACCTTGTCTTGTTCCTGATTTTAGTGAAATTGCTTTGAGTTCTTATTTAAGTTGACCCTGGCTATGAGTTTGCTTTAAAGTGTCTCTATTATTTTTAGGTATGTCCCTTGTAGCCTAATCTCTCAAGGACTTTTATATTGAAAGAGTGTTGGATTTTGTTCAAGACTTTTCTGCATCTAATGAGATGATCATGTGTTTTTTATGTTTCAATTTATTTATATGGTGCATCATATTTATGGATTTATATATGTTGAACCACCCCTGAATCTCTGGGCTGAAACTTATCTGATTGTGGAAGATTATCTTTTTGAAATCTTCTTAGATTCAATAGTTGTCCTTCCCTATCTTTTCTGATCTGTCTTGGTTTGAAATCTATTTTGTTAGATATTAAAATGGCTATACCAGCTGGCATCTTAGGTCCATTTGCTTGGAATATTTTTCAGTTGTTTACTGAGATAATATTTATCCTTGATGTTGCAGTGTACTTCTTGGATATAGCAAAAAAAAATTATCCTGTTTTTACATCTATTCTTGTAATTCACTTTTTTTAAGTTGGTGAATTGTGACCATTAATGTTAAGAAGTATCACTGAACAGTATTTGTTCATTCTTGTTGTTGATGGTGGTGGTGTTATTGGCGGCCATATGTGTGTGTTATTTTCTCCTCATTTAAGTTTCTGGTCTGTGATTATTTATTTCTTGTGTTTTCTTTAGGTTGGAGTTTTCCTTCTAACCCCTTTTGTAAGATTAGATAGGTAGACAGGTATTGCTCAAATTTTTATTTTTTATGGAACATCTTATCCATCTCTTGTGGTGAAAGTTTTTCTTAGAGTTAAACAACATTTTCCAGGACTATCTAGTTTTTAGTGTCTCTATTGAGAAGTCCTGTGTAATTCTATAAAGGCTGCCTTTATATATTACTTGACCTTATACCCTTATAGATTCTAATAATTTTCTTTGTCCTATACATTTTATGGTTATTGTGTGCTGGGAAATTTTCTTTTCCTTTCTTTTCTTTTCTTTTCTTTTCTTTTCTTTCCTTTTCTTTTCTTTTCTTTTTTTTATCATGACTTAAATTCTTTATTGGATATTTTATTTATTTACATTTCAAATGTTGTCCCCTTTCCTGCTTTCCTCCTGGAAACACCCTAACACATTCTTTCTTCCCATGCTTCTATGAGGGTGCTCCTTCACCCAGCCACCTACTCCCACCTTCCTGCTGTGGAGAGCTGTGCAGTGAAGTGCCTTTAAGAGGGGGCTGGCTTCCACCTTCTGAAAGCCCGATAGCAAGTGCTCTCAGGGACACAAGTCCTCAATTGGCTAAGGCTGATCATCTGGCTTGCTTATGTAGACCTATCTGCTGTCACCACATGGCTTACTGGGATTGATTGGCTTAGGACTATTTAACCTATGGGCTGGCTTTCCCCGAGTTCTATTAGTGAGAGTCACTTGGTCAGGGGTAGTTAGAGTCAGAGGCAGTTAGTGAGGGCCAAGGAGTGAGGGTGAGGGAGACAGAGTGAGTTAGGTAGAGCTAGGTTAGAGTTAGACAGGGTCAGTTAGAGTTAGTCAGAGTAAAGGAGTCAGAGTTAGCCAGGGGATTTAGGGTAGACTAGTCAGAAGAAATATATTCAAAGGTTTCCTGAATAAACTGTTAAAGGAAGAGCTTGGGGGCTGTGTCCTTCTTTCTGGGTGAGAGGTGCACGACACCCTGCCCTTGATTCCCCTACACTGGGGCATCGATTGAGCCTTTATAAGACCAAGGACTTCTTCTCCCATTTATGCATGACAAGGCCATCCTCGGCTACATATGCAGCTGGAGGCATAGGTACTCCTTTATTGATGACTTAGTCCTTGGGAGTTCTGGGGTATTTGGTTGGTTGATATTGTTGTTCTTCCTATGGGGTTACAAACCCCTTCAACTCCTTCAGTCCTTCCTCTAACTCTTCTATTAGGGACCCTGTGCTCAGTCCAATTGTTGGCTGCTAACATCTGTCTCTGTATATGTAAGGCTCTGTCAGGGCCTCTTAGGAGACAGTCATATCAGGCTCCTTTCAGCATGTGCTTCTTAGCATCCACAATAGTGTCTAGGTTTGGTAACTGTATATGGGATGAATCCTCAGGTGGGTGATCATCACCTGATGAGTGGCCTTTTCTTTAGTCTCTACTCTACACTTTATCTCCATATTTGCTGCTGAGAGTATTTTGTTTTCCTTCTAAGAAGGACTGAAGTATCCACACTATATTCTTCCTTCTTTTTGAGCTTCATGTCGTCTATAAATTGTATCCTGATTATTTGGAGGGAATTTCTTTTCTGACCCAGTTTCTTGGCATTATATATGGATCTTGTACCTTTATAGACATCTCCTACTTTATGTAATCCCTCAGGTTTCTTCAGTGTGT
>LR749585.1:804762-877662 GCA_902729485.2 Mus minutoides
TTGTGTTCTCTTTCTTAATGTCCTCGTGAGTACACTATTAATTGACACACTTCTCTAGCTCTCAAGGACACTATGGACGCTTATTGGACAGATATTAGATATTATTACGTGTTCATCTATATTTCATAGTGTTTAATGATTTTTAAGCTTCATAAAACATTCTACATAGTATGAAGAAAACAAAAGAATGAGGAAGGGGGTAAGGGGACAAAAGGGTCACTTTATAAAGTGGTGTTTAGAAAGGAGTTTCTTTTCCTTCTTCATCATCAAGGACAATCGGGAAATTTGAAATTTGTATTTTGTATTTTCCAACTGTTCATGGCATTCTCACACAGAGGCTGGTAATGTTCTATAAATTTCATTGACAGGACTGATATTATACATTCCATCTTACTGTCAGAACATATGCTGGAGGTCGCATCCTCATTTCTTTTTTTCAAAGAATTGGCCATTGTACTGACTCATTGGCAAAAGAATTACACTCGCCAAGTAATAAATCTCAGCTGTCAGTAGAGCCCACAGTCCAGTGCATTACAGGAAGTGATGATCCTCTTGTATCGACCTTTCAGTGAAAGATCCCTGCAAGCAATGACAGAAGAGCTAAAATCACTTCAGCTTGCAGAAGTAGAGAAATGATTAAAAGCATCATAAAAAAACTAGAATAAAAGGAAGCCAATGAAAAAATACTGCTCAGTTTCAATTAATATTAACCAAAAGAGTCTGAATTAAAATGCCAGTGCCCAATAGCAGAGTTCACCTCTGTTTTATTTTAAAAAGAAATCCATAGCAGCCATTTTAGTTATTAGATAAGTTATGTTCTTTTGTATTGATCTTTATATTGATTCACTAGAACAGTGAATCAATAAAGACAGTCCAGTACAACTTGAAATGTATCTCTACCTCCTTATAACACCAAAATTTCTGAGGAGAGTAATAACTGTTCACATAAGAAACTTCTCTGTGTTAGTAAGATGTCATGGTTATTAAAGCTTTCAATTAGAAATACATGTGTTATTCAGGTTGGAAAACTGAATTTGAACAATCATGACACGCTTTAAATATTCTTCTCTATCAGTCACTAGTTAGAAATGGCATGGGAAACAAACTATAGTGTAACTTAGATGACTGGTCCCTGGAGCTTGACTGCTTATGCATAAAACCCAGCTCCTCTTGTATGGGATTTGGGGCATGTTAGAAAACCACTCTGAATCTCAATTTAAACACTTTTTATGAGAATAATGAAATAATTTCTGTACCTCCTTGGTTAAAATTGTGATGAAGTTTAAATATATAAATATTTGTAAAGGTTCAGACAGAAATGGTCTGTTCACTCTATGATTATGTCTACAGCTATATATTGGTGGGTATGTTTATCTACATCCAAATATTTCTATCTATACCTAAGAACACATACCCTAAGTTAATAAACTCTACCTTGTTTTGGCAAGATGGGTTAAGAATCATTATAACTTTCATCAGAGGAGCAAAACATAGTCAGAATGCAAGTCAGAATTTCCCCAGTGATTCTGAGGAACAAGTCAGTCTACTTTGTTCAGCTTAATGAACAATTTGTTTTTCCTCACGTGGTAAACTTCTTGCAGCAACTTAGACATTACTTCTGGCCATTGGTATATTTTTGAAGAGCACAGATATCCAGAAACAAAGTCAATGGAACTTGGTGCTCAGGTATGGAGGTTGTTAGTCATACACAAACATTCAAAACATTGCACTAGCCAGCACCTTGATCCTCTTGTCTATAAGATGAAGCTCACAGAAATTCCTGATTTATAAGAAGGTAATGTATTAATTCACTAATTTAGACATTTCTTGGAACAAAGAAAACCAGTTGAGTTGTTTAAAATCAACACATATTAATGTGGGTTAAGATGAGATTCTTTTCTTTTTAATTTAAACATTTGGGGATTAATAACATGATATGTCAAATCTAAATATTAGGCTACATTTTATTTATCTGCTCAGATACATAGAAATGGAGTGACATTAAATTTCAATTCCAGTGCATGATATGAAAATAAAAAAGTATGCAAGTACCTCTAAATAATCTCAATTCTGTTTATAGCTTTCATAGCTTTTTAAATAGGCTACTATTTGTATCTTCCTCCACCAGCAGTGAAGCTAATCTATGAGCTTCACTGACAAGTGAAATGTACTTATCAGAATGTCAGAGTCCACACACAACAGTGTAAAAATACAAGCTATTGTGCCTGTGGTTAAAACAAAATCTCTAAAAGGACTGATGGAACCTCAAAGCCTAGGGTATAACCTTCTCCTACTTATACTCCCTCCCCAACATCCAAGAGAGATGCTCTTCCTAGTCTAACACCAGCAAAAAGTATTTAACATTTTGTCACAATTTCCAGTCATCCTGATTCCTACTTGGAATATACAGGAAAGCATGAAAGGAGACAGATGTATCACTCTCATGGGAGAACAAGGGTTTTGCTGAGACTAAAGTGAAATTTACATTATAGGAAAAGGGAATTAAGTTACCATCATGATTTAGGTCAATGAAAAAGACTCCGTCAAGAATGATGCCAGGGCTGAGGGTGTCAGCTGCCTTGAATGTGTGATTGAAGTCATACATTAAAACCTATTCATGAACTCACTGGGGTACTTTATGGTCTACTTTATCATTACTTTACCCCTAAGTGGCTTCAGTAACAGCAAAAAGATAGGAGTGGTGGAAAATGACAGGCCAATTGGTTAGTATATTCATCATAATTCATTGTTATACAAGAAAAAACTTACCAGAAGTTTTTGGTTTATATATTTGAAATACAGACAGGAGACTTTGTTAGCTTGTCAAAAAGGCATGTTCATCCAAAAAATTATAAAAGGAAATGTTCCATGGTGTTAGAGCACTCACTTGTGTTTACAAAGATTAATTTTGCTAAAACAAAAAAATCCAAGATTTTTTTTCCAAGTAGCATTAATCAAGACAGTAAAATTATTTTCAACAACCTTCTGAATAATTTGTATAATTTAATTACCAGAACTCCACTTTTTATGTTGATTTTGTGTAGTTGTTTTTGCATTATAAACATTAATTAAAAACAGAGGATACATATGGTATAACAGAATTTTATTTTAATTTGAGCAAATATTCAGAATTTTCTTTATAAAGAATGCTGTTAGAATAAGCTACATTTAAATGTTCATGCTTAATAGAATTTTCTACATTACTAAATTCTTTTTAGAAATTTTTTGTTAAATCTCAAGAACTATTATGACATGATAAACATTCTGATAGGAAGAGAATGTTCTAAGGAAGACTGATAGTGCATTTAAAGAAATAAGTAAAACTTAACACCACTAGGAAACAATCTCTTTGGCCCTCAGCTATGCTTGGGCTCATCTTGGAGATGGACTGGTGGGTGTGACAATCCAAGCTGACAACCTGACAGACGTAGCATGGCAGAGAAGGACCATAGTCAACAGCTTGGATAGCTGCTGACTACTGCTTCAGTAGGTTCATAGTTGTATGTGATGGTCTCAGTCTAGATGGTGCTGTTTTGGAAAGATAATGAAGACCCAAGATTACAGCAATTCAAACTTACAGGCAGAAATTCCGGTCTCCAGGATGCGACTGTACTATAAATAGCAATGGCTTTTCTTTATAGTAGGTCAGGGAGCTATTCTACCTCAAATATCATCATGGGTAGTACATTAAATGCTAAAAACACTCGACTCCATTTGCTTCTTTTTTAACATTAACTCACAGACAAAAGGAGCTGTGCCTTCACCTCTTTCCTGGAGAAGCAAGACTGGCATGTTGGGCTCTCCCTGCCTACAATCCACCACTGTCTTGTTTCCAGAAATGACTGTGATTCCACACAGAGGCAAGAAGCTAACCCAGGGTCCAGTAAAGAAGGGCATAAGGACTCAGGTATCTCTTCTATGTACCCAGGACACTCACCACTGCAATGACTCTTTTCTGCTCAAGTCCATTCTTCATCCAAATGGAGATGGTTCCTCTACACCTGCCAGAGTGCCTGACACCAAACACTCAGAATTTCAGATATATCATGGCTTCCTGCTGATTTCTAAGAAAATATTTTCACTTTCTCTCATTCTCCTTAACTTGTTTCTACTTTGTCTTTATCATTTTATTTTTGAAAGTAAACTTTTCTGCTCTAAATATACATTCATGTTAGAGTTGAACTCTAATAAACTGTGGCTGCTCCATTCTCACAAAGATGGCAATACAATCCCACATGCCAGGCCATTAATTTATTCTAAAGAATTTTTTGAACACCTATTTTGAGGTCTGTACATGCCTGACAAAGAAAATAAATTTCTTTCACAAAAGCAATTTAATTTTTGATTTGAAAATTTGAGTCTTTTTAAAAAACTATTTTGATATGAAATGGGTGCTTTTGTTTCCTGTAATACCTCATTGAGACAGAAAAATTAAAGCAGATTGCATAGACACAATTGCATAGCTTGTGTGCTCTGCCACTGCCCTTCACCCTGCTTCAGTGGGGTGAAGGGAGAATTCCTGGATTCTAGTTGTCAAATTACTGCTGATCACTTATAAACTAAGATAGCTGTATGCATTAGCTTCAAAATAAGCTAATTTCTGGTGATTTTATGATAAATACCTTGCCCTCCCATCTTCTCATGGCCATTTTGGTAATTTGCTTCAAGGAGGAGGGTCCTACACATAATTTCTATTGTTTTATTCCTCTTTCTTGACAACAGTTTTGAAGGACTGCATTATGTAAAGTAAGAATGATGTCGTGTCAAAATGTCTCCTTAGCAACATCACAGAACTAAAGAGAATAAATAGAAACAAGTCTGAAACCTCATCCTGCACAGTCACTCCTGTGAGTTGATCCTGAGCTTATTTGAAGTGGCTTTTTTTTCTTCTTATTTAACTTGCTGTCCTCTTACTACTAATCATACTAAAATGTCAAATCCCAAAGTTATACATTATTGTGTTGTTATTATTATATCCTCATAATTTTCTTCATGATAAGACTATAGTACCTTCACTAATACATGAATCTCAAATTTATAATAATACAGTGCCCAATAGGATCTATGCCCTATGCTTCTCATATGTATCTTCACAAAGATTGTTTGGCATTGAATTACTGTGTCTTTTCTGATTATCATTCTACTTTCTGATTATCATAACTAAAATTTTTCCATAGCACAGAAGAAGAAAAATTTCTGGTCTTTGATAACTTCAGCATCTGAAGTCTGATGTGTGATTCCCACTATAGTTTCCAACTGCATGAATTTCTCAGTATAACCAATAATTATGCCTCTGGGAGATTAAATTATTTAATAGTATTTAATTTAAGACTTGAAATAGATTTTTTTTGCTATGCCAGTTTTTTGAAAAATATAATTTTGAACTCTACAAAATATATTGTGCATTTTGTCTCTCGTCCCCTTTCCTGAGGAGGGCAATGCTTAACACCAAGACTCTTACTTGGCCCTTCAGCTTCAGGAATTTCCTGCACTTATTCATCCTGTTTGTGAGTGAATGCCATAACAGTAATTCTATACTGTCAGCTTCAGTATTTCACTTTCCACCATAAAATAGTCATGCACATCCCGCATGCATACATGCACACACTCACTCTCTCTCTCACACACACACACACACACACACACACACACACACACACACACACACACAAACACACTCACACACACAAGCATACACAGACAGACAGACAGACAGACAGACAGACACACACACACACACACACACACCTTCCTACTATATATTGCATCTCTGATCTCTTCTTTAGCTCAAACAAAACATGGGTACTAATCTTATGAGTGAATATTTTCTAATGTCTTTCCCTATATTGTTCCTTCTCTTCTCCACAGTGCCCAGGGTATAACTGTTTCCTAATTCTTTTACCCGGCCTAGTATACATTTTTCTGTTCAATGAATAGACCTAAGATGTTCATGTATTTATTCAGTACTCAATGACCAGGATTCATCAGGTCTTGTGCAAGAAATGAAAGCTATGGAAAACATACCACCATCTACTGTTACATATGCAACAGACATTGTTAATTGATCTCAGGACCTTATTGGGTTTGTAGATGGCTTCAAAAACATTGAATTAGCCATTACCAATTAGTTGTTTTAGCAAGCACCTTGGAATCTATTTGATGTGTCTAATCTGTAATGTAAATGAAGTGTGTATGTGTGGGGTGGTGTTTGTGTAGAAAATCTCAATTCAGCCTTCTAAAATGTGGGAATAAAGCCTTATTTTTGTATTGTGAACTGAATCTGAGGACTTTCAGTAGAACATAAGAATAAACTTTTGAAATGGGAAACAAGTTTGGTTTTAGTATCTAGGCCTCACAAACATTATCTCCAGAAATGAACAATTTAGTGAGGGTGTATGTCAAAGACCAAAAGTCCTACATTGATTCATCATTTCAACCACTCACAAAGACATAGAGCAATGTAATTAGCAGCAGCGTCTTCAGGCAAAGAAAATCAATTCCTGTGCATGCATAAGTGTAGACCTCTGTCTCTTTGAATTTTTCACAATGCCTGATTCAGTATGCTTCATCTTCCTGGAGAACTCTAAATGTGCCTCTCCATAATACAACATGTCTAACATTAAGAATGCTGTAGATACACAAAGAACTGCAATGAAAAAAATCACAGTATTGCAGCACAATGAGTGTACACAGGAGAATGTCAGTCGAAGGGTTAAATAGCATCATTCCATATGGTTTCTATCAATATGTAGTTTGTATGGGGGACATAACTGAGGTATGATATATAAGGGAGAAAACAGAGACAAAAGACACAATCACATTGGCTGTGTTAGAAGGAAAGAGCACATATGGCAATGCTTTGAATGTATTATAGCACACAAATTTTAAAAAGTTACATTTTAGCATCATTATGATAATTAATAGGTGTTTGAAAGGAATGTAAATCTGTGCTACACAGATACATCTGTCTATAAAAACATCTTGAATTATTTAGACAAATATGGCTTCTAAAATATTAATAAACTTGAAGCATATTCTTAACTGGATTTAGGACTACAAGCTGTTATTTAGTTTTCGAAGAAAAAATAATTTCTATTCTTCACAAGGCTTCATATTGTTCTCAATCATTCCCAACCTCTGCTGCTGCCACTGGTTTGGAGAAACCAGGAGTGTCCTACTTTTGCCTGCTGTAGTGAAAAATCATCAAGCGGGAACCCCTTGGCTAAGAAACTATTTTTATCTTTTATTTCAATGTAATGGGACCTCTATGTTCACATATTGTTTTTCACTATTGTCAATATGTTGTGGACAGGACTAGATGTACAGTATCAAGTGACTCATGTGGACTAAAACCTTTGCTGCTATTGAGTGTATTCTATGATTGACTCTAATGGACTTAAGATTTTATCATAACTTTTATCAGATACAACTTTCCACAAAGGTCCAATAAAATGCATTGAACCAAGTAAGTACACAGCATAAAACCACAGAATTAAAGATAGTCATTTATTCCTACTGCCATGCATTAAGACAAAGATCTAGTATTCCATGTTATCTTTGAAATAAACCCATTGTGTTATATATAGTCATAGTAAGCTGACAACTTCTAGACATCTACAAATGGATAATTAATCTATATAATTTTACCTTATTAATATTGACCTGAATTAGTGAATTCAATCAACCTTACCTAGGAAGTATTCAAATAAAGTTACATGGCCTTCTAGGCCTTCAATAAACAATACAAAATGACTATTTTCATAGATTTGCTTTCAGGTAGTTATCTAGAAAGGGTTTAAAATATAGGCCTTGATAGACATATATTATACATTGTGATTATCTACAAATTATTGTAATTCTGGAGGGAAATGAAATAATTATCCCATAGATATTATAAGAAATCTAGCTTGTAATGACTACAACAATTACAACAGTTATATGGCTAATAAAAATAAAATTTTGCTTCACTTTTTTCTTTTAACAGCTTTTATTTTCAAACAACATTTCTTCCTCACACAAGTCACTCTCATGCATGCATACCTACTGGAACAAAAACAGCTGTTAAGAAAGTAATGAGACTAATAACATCTGTATAAATCAGTATGGTCCCCATCATTATCTTCCTCTGAGCAAAGAATGGAAAGAAATTTGAAAATAATAATTAGGTTTCTGCACAGGGAGAAGAAAAAAATTTCTATTTATCCCAAAGGACTTCTCCCAAAATTATTCTGTTTATTTGTACCAGTGGGAAGTTTCCTTTTTGGGTTTGAGTTTTCCAAAATTTATTGAAAATCTTACTACTCTGAAGTAGATAAGCACAAGCTTGCTCTCAGGATCACCAGTGTTTTGTTTGTAGAGATTTTTTTCCTTAACACATTGCATGTCTTCTGTCTCCAGGAAGCCCACATAATACTATTTTATTCTTCAAATTTATACTTTATTATTTATACAATAATGACTTATATTTTATAGCTAGTTGTATGTATGTATATCTGAATGTATGCACATGTGTATGCATGTTTCCGTGTGTGTGTGTATGTGTGTGTGTGTGTGTGTGTGTGTGTGTGTGTGTGTGTGTGTGTGTGTGTACACATTCAGGTGTGTGTTTATTCATTAGAAGACTGAAGCTGATGTTCAATATCTTTTTAGAATGTTCTTCACCTTGTGTATTGAGGCAAATTCTCTAGGTGAATCCAGAGTGCCCTCACTATTTTTTGACAGTCTAGCTAACCAGCTTACTAGAGGATTCCCTCTCTCTAACACACATGTTGGAAGCATGTCAGGCTGACCTGCCATCTGCTTTTTATATCTGAACTCTAATACTGATGTTTGTACAGCAAGCACACCTTATGTGTCACCTCCCAAGGCTTGATTTCTCATTCAAATGTTAAGTATATATTTTAAATATAGTGTAAAGATGTCAATGAACAGAAAATCCTTATAAATGAAACTTTAGAAGCTGGGAGATGGTTCAGTTCACAAAATGCGAGCATGGAAGCACAAGGATTTGAGTTCAGATCCGCAGAGCCCTAATAAACAGCCTTGTTTGTTGGAACATTAGGAAAACAGACTAGAAGAACCCTGAAGCTTTTGGGGTAGCTAGCTAGATTTGCCAAATCTCAGTTTCATGTTTATTAAAAGACCAGTATAAAAAAAATATGGTAAAGAACAATGAGGAAGAAACAGGTCATCTTCTATCTGTCACATGTACATACATGCACTGACACATTAATATGCACTTGCACACATATTTCTACACACATACATCATACAAATATATAATGTGTTAAGATAGTATGATTTTGGTATGAAGGTATATGTTTGAGTAGTAATATTTGTATAGCTATACAGCCAATTAAATGCAGACAAGACAATGTGCATTCATGTAGATTAATTAAAATATTGTTTAGAGAATGTTAAATATCATTCAAGTATCTCTGAATTTGAAGTATCAGATGTTTATATTATGATTTATAACAGCAGCATAATTACAGTCATGAAATAGTAACAAAATAATCTTATGGTTGAGGTCACCACAACATTAAGAAATGTATTAAAGGGTGATAGTATCTTAATGACCATGTTGGGGAATTAAATGTAACACATGAAAATAGTTATAAAAATAATGGCATGCAATGATGCTGCATATATAATAATCAATAATGTATGTATGACATAAGTTCAGGTATATATAAATATATTTCATTTTGATAAGAAAAACCAAGTCCTTCCTTTAGTCAGAAAAGTCATTGCTAGTACAATTATTCTATAGCACTTCTTAAACATCTCATCTTTTTTTTTTTTGAGACAGGGTTTCTCTGTATAGCCCTGGCTGTCCTGAAACTCACTCTGTAGACCAGGCTGGCATCGAACTCAGAAATTCTCCTGCCTCTGCCTCCCGAGTGCTGGGTTAAAAGGTGTGCGCCACCACGCCCAGCTCAAAATCTCATCTTATTAAAGCAGAATATTTTATTCAAAAAGGGTTTCTCTAGTGTGTCTCTTGATCACACACACACCTTCCTACTATATATTGCATCTCTGATCTCTTCTTTAGCTCAGACAAACAAAACATGGGTACTAATCTTATGAGTGAATATTTTCTAATGTCTTTCCCTACATTGTTCCTTCTCTTCTCCACAGTGCCCAGTGTATAACTGTTCCCTAATTCTTTATTTATTCAGAATTTCCTAATTCTGTAGTCTTGCTACCTTTGCCTGTGAAAGTCTTGAAGCTTGGTGGCTTTCAGCATTGGAAAAGCCAATACTGGAAGCTTTTACTCTAAGGCTAGCAATCTTTTCTATGGAATATGCCCAAAGCTGCACCAATTAACCCACATTCACATTTTTGGAATCTTTTTTTTTCCAAATTTATTTTATTAGATATTTTCTTAATTTACATTTCAAATACTATACTGAAAGTTCCCTCTACCCTCCCACAGCCCTGCTCCCCTACCCACACACTCCCACTTCTTGGCCCTGGTGTTCCCCTGTATTGGGGCATATAAAGTTTGCAATACCAAGGGGCCTCTCTTCCCAATGATGTACAACTAGGCTATCTTCTGCTACATATGTAGCTAGAGACACGAGCTCTGGGGGGTTCTGGTTAGTTCATATTGTTGTTTCTCTTATAGGGTTGCAGACCCCTCCAGCTCCTGTGGTACTTTCTCTAGCTTCTCCATTGGGAGCCCTGTGTTCCATCCTATAGATGACTGTGAGCATCCACTTCTGTATTTGCCAGGCACTGGCATAGCCTCATACAAGACAGCTATATCAGTGTCCCTTCAACAAACTCTTGCTGTCCTATGCAATAGTGTCTGAGTTTGGTGACTGATCATGGAATGGATCCCCAGATGGGTAGTCTCTGGATAGTCCATCCTTTCGTCTTAGCTCCAAACTTTGTCTCTGTAACTCCTTTCATGAATATTTTGTTCCCTATTCTAAGGAAGAATGAAGTATCCACATGCTGGTCTTCCATATTACTTCATAGCTCTCTCACAAGGCAGATCTTTTAAGAAACCTCCTCGCAGGTCCTTCCACACATCCACCTTGCTACAAAGTTGTAGGAAATTTGTCTCTTCTACTTTCTCTTTCTCACCTTCTCTTTCTTCTATCCCACAAGCATAATAAGCATTTAATCTTCCATTTCTGGGAGCCTCAACCTTTACAAAAGCAACTAAATCAAGTTTAGAAGTGCCAGTCACAAGGGTTGTCATGCTTGATGGGGAACTTGAAGGAAACTAGGAAATATATGGCTACTTACACCAGCACATCAACTTTACCAGCTAATCAAAGGCTCATTCTCCCCTTCAGTATCAAAGGCTATCGGTGATGTAAGACTAATTTCTTCCTTCTTATGACAGAGTTTGAACATGTAGAACAGAGGTTCTCAACCTTACTATTGCCATGACACTTTGATACAGTTCTTCATGTTGTAGGGACCTAAACCATAGGATTATTTTGTTACTACTTCATGACTGTAATGATGCTGCTGTTATGAATCTCTGATATTCAGGATATCAAATATACAACCACCAAAGGATATGCAACCATACATGTTAAGAACAACTGCTCTAGTGTTTGCTAATGGTTAAAATAGAAAATAGCTTTCTTAACTCAGTATTTATAAGCACACACAAGCGAGACCTCAGTGTGGGAACTCTACATTAGAGAAGCCCCACTATGAAAAGTAGACACCATAAAGTTATTTCTAAAGATATCATTATGCCACTTAGCTCTCTTGTTTAAGATTACTACAGTGTGGCCCAGAGGTTGAGACTTCTCTTTTGATTAAAGCAAGTATGACCCAGTAAAATACTTGTGTGCTTAATTCCCCATGCCTTAAACAAAACACATCTATGTCTGAATACTTTTTGTCCCACTGGCTACACTAGAGAGAGACAGATAAGTTTTCAATATTAAAGTACATCAGACTAGGAAAAGTATTTTTGCAAATTCTCAAGCACAAATGTAGTAGGTTATTACATATAAACCATAATTTTCTGGTATGATGAAAATACAGTTTCTTCTTTTACTTTATGCTCCAAATCAAAATTCTAAAATTAGCAGTGTATTAATAAAATCATTGCAACAGCTGTGCAAAGCAGCTTAGAAACATTTGAAAAATAATGCATGTTACCCCTAAATCTCCACATATATAAGTATAGATATATTATATCCCATATCAATAATTCTTTACATTGACAGAAACATTGGATAATAAAAACAAGAGCAACTACCTCAAAGGTGAACAGTATATCTGATGATGATACCTGAGATTGTCCTCTGACATCCAAATGTACATGTACACAGACACATGCACTCTCATACAATTAGACCTATGTATGTGCGTGTGTATGTGTGTACGTGTGCGTGCATGCTTGTGCGCATGCACACGTGCATATGTGCGCCCATATACATTGGAGAATATAGACATCCATTAAAACAAAAACTAGAATTGTAAAGATTTATAATACTGTTACATGGGAACGGCATTGAGATCAAGTCTTTAAGCTAGTTTGGAATTGTCTACTTATGGCACCATGTGGACACTCAAATGTCAGATTTTGAAGATTTTGAATTCTCAGGTAGGAGATACTCACCCTATAAAAATATGTAAGCAATCTTATTGTAATTTACAAGTTCTGTTAATAAGGAAAATGAAACAAATAACAAGTTATGAAACAGATCACTTTTTTCTGAATACAGACGTATAACAGTCCCTGGGAAGGGCAGACCCCATGAGACTTATTCTGGAGCAGAGTTTAATTTCAAATGAACAGCAAACAATCATTAAAAAAAAAAAAAACCCAGATGAATAGATTCATCTACCAATTCTTACCTTTCAAATAACCAAGAAACTTGACAACAATTGATTTCCTTGTCTCCAAAGGTTAACTGCTAGCCCTGCAGGGCATGTCAAGGATTTCCCAGGCTTCTTCTAAATTCCATTTCTGTTCTGGCATGATGTGAGTTCTCTTACTTCAACCTAGTTACTCACATCAGCTTGTAAATTAGCTCTTTGCACATTCTCCATTTAGCGATTAGCAGAATTTGTCTAGATTGTCAGTGGAGGTGTCAGATAATTAAGATCCTTCTTTTATTACCATGCAACCAAAACAAAATAAATAATTTTACCACAGAGAGCAATCTATTTTTGCATATAAAAACCACAAATGAAAAATTCTGCTGAAAATTCTATGCCAACACCTACTCTTACAAATGTGTTGCCTCCTGTGGAATTCCTTTTCTTTCCTCAAATTACTGAAGGTACCTGTCTCTGAATAGACCTCCTAAATAGTATCTATCACGTTTATGTGTATGTATTGTCTTATGAAATTTTAATGTTTGGCTGCTCAGGGGAAATTACAATGAATAAGTCAGTGCAAATACGGATTAGCTTCTGAAATCCTATGCATTGCATACTTCTCTGCCACCTCCCAGTTATGTTTGCTGTTGTTGTTTTGTGTGTGAGAGCACACATGAGGAAACTAAGACCCTAATACCGCTTTCTGATCATGCTAGTCATGCTCATTCAGGGTTTCACCCACCCACGTTTTCTGGCTCAGGTTGCTTCCTGTGTTGTACTCGTTAAACACTGTCTTTCTCTGATCTCAGGAACTTGTAGCTACACATTCCTTGAGCTTTTCCCAGTATGAAGTCAAGAATGGTTTATGTCCTTTTAATTACAAGGCATTGTGTAGAGCCTTCATTCTGGGCTAGTACTAAATGACATTTTCCTCTAAATTCAAATATTTCCTCTAAGACTCTCAGGAGGTAAAGAAAAGGTCACATGTCTTAGAGAATACAAATTTGGAAGATACTATTTTTATGTTTTATTTATTTTTTTCTTTAAAAGGTCTATATTACTTTCATTTTTATTGGCTGTTTTCTTTATTTACATTTCAAATGTTTTCCCATTTCCAGGTCTCTCATTTGGAAACCCTCTATCCCATCCATCCTCCCCCTGCCTGTATGAGGGTGCTTCACCCACCTGCCTTCCTGCCCCAGCATTCCCCTTCACTGGGGCATCAAACACCTCAGGCTCAAAAGCTGCTCCTCCCACTGATGTCCACATGGCCATTCTCTGCCACATATGCTGGCAGAAAAATGGGTCCCTCCATGCTTACTCTTTGGTTGTGATCCAGTTGTTAGGAGCTCCGGAGGTCTGGCCGGTTGACACTGTTGCTTTCCCCATGGGGCCACAAACCTCCTCAGATCCTTCTGTCCCTTCTCAAACCCCTTTATTGAGGACCCAGTGCTCAGTCTAAAGGTTGGCTGTGAGCATCCACCTCTGTATTTGTCAGGCTCTAGAAGAACCTATCAGGAGACAGCCATATCAGGCTTCTGTCAGCAAGCACTTCCTGGCATCTACAATAGCATCTAGGTTTGGCGATTAAATATGGGATGTACAAGGGATGTATATTGGATGGATTCCCAGGTGGGGCAGTCTCAGGATGGCCTTTCCTTCGGTATCTGATCCACACTTTGTCTCCATATTTCTTCCTGTGAATGTTTTGTTCCCTCTACTAATAAACACTGAAGCATCCACACTTTGGGCTTCTTTCTTCTTGGGCTTCATGTGGTCTGTGAATTGTATCTTAGGTATTCAGAACTTTTGGGCAAATATTCACATTCAGTAAGTGGATACCATGTACCACCAGTTCAGCCAGCACCATTTGTTGAAAATGCTTTCTATCTTCTATTGGTTTTAAGCTCCTTTGTCAAAGATCAAATGACTATAGGTGTGTGGGTTCATTTCTGAGTCTTCAATTCTATTCCATTGATCAATTTACCAATACCATGCAGGTTTTTTTTTTTTTTTATCACAATTGCTCTGTAGTATAGTTTGAGGTTGGGGATGGTGATTCCCCCAGAAGTTCTGTTATTGTTGAGATAGTTTTCACTATCCCTGTTTTTTGTTATTCCAAATGAATTTGAGAATTTTTCTAAGTCTATGAATAATTGAGATGGTATTTTGATGGGGATTGCATATAATCTTTAGAATGATTTTGGCAAGATGGCCATTTTTATTGTATTAAACCTGCCAATCCAAGAACATGAGAGATCTTTTCATCTTCTGAGGTTTTCTTCAATTTCTTTCTTCAGATACTTGAAATTATTGTCACACAGATATTTCACTTGTTTGGTTAGCATGACACTAAGATATTTGTTCTGACAATGTTATTCTGAAGGGTGCCATTTCCCAAATATCATTCTCAGATGTTTATCCTTTGAGTATAAGAAGTCTGCTGATTTATTTGTGTTAATTTTATATCCAGCCAATTTGCTGAAGTTGTTTATCAGGTTTAGGAGCTCTTTGGTATAATTTTTGGAATCGCTTAAGTATAATATCATATCATCTGAAAATAGTTATATTTTGACTTCTTCCTTTCTAGTTTGTATCCCTTTGATGTCCTTTTGTTGTCTAACTGTTCTAGGTAGAACTTCAAGTACTATATTAAATAAATATGGAGAGACTGAGCAGCCTTGTCTAATTCCTGATTTTAGTGCAATCACTTCCAGTTTCTCTCTATTTAGTTTGATGTTGGCTACTGGTTTGCTGTATATTGCTTTTACTATGTTTAGGTATGGGCCTTGAGTTCTTGATTTTTCCAAGAATTTTAACATGAAGAAATGTTGAATTTTGTGAAATGGTTTCTCATCCAATGAGATTATCATGTGGACTTTTTCTTTGAGTTTGTTTGTGTAGTAGATTATGTTGATATATTTTTGTATTTTGACCCATCACTGCATCCCTGAGATAAAGCCTACTTGACAGTGCGGAATGATAAATTTGGCATGTTCTTGGATTCAGTTTGAGAGAATTTTATTGAGTATTTTTGCATCAATATTCATAAAGGAAATTGGTCTCAAGTTCTCTTTCTTTGTTGGGTCTTTGTGTGGTTTTGGTATCAGCGTAACTGTGGCTTCATAAAATGAATTGGTTAGTTTTTTTTCTTTTTTTTTTTACTTTATATTTTGTGGAATAGTTTGAAGAGAATGGTTATTAGGTCTTATATGAAGGCATGATAGAAGGCTGCATTAAACCCATCTTGTCCTGGGCTTCTTTTTTTTTTTTTTTTTTTTTTTTTTTTTTTTTTTTTTTTTTTTTTTTTTTTTTTTTTTTTTTTTTTTTTTTTTTTTTTTTTTTTTTTTTTTTTTTTTTTTTTTTTTTTTTTTTTTTTTTTTAGATTTTAATGGCTGCTTTCTTTAGGGATTATGAGAGTCATTAGATGGTTTTTCTAATCCTGATTTAAATTTGGTATTTGATATATGCCTAGAAAACTGTCAATTTCATGGAGATTTTCCAGTTTTGTTAAATATATTATTTTGTAGTAGGATCTAATGATTTTTTTTAATTCCCTCAGTTTCTGTTGTTGTATCTCCCTTTTCATTCCTGATTTTGTTAATTAGGACACTGTCTCTGTGCCCTCTAGTTAGTCTGGCTAAGGATTTATCTATCTTGTATCTTTGTTTTTTTGTTTGTTTGTTTGTTTGTTTTGTTTTGTTTTCCTCAAAGAGCCAGCTGCTGGTTTTGTTGATTCTTTGTATACTTCTTTTTGTTTCTACTTGGTTGATTTTAACCTATACCTCTTGGGTATATTTGCTTCTTTTTGTTCTAGAGCTTTCAGGTGTGCTGTTATGCTGTTAGTATATGCTTTCTCCAATTGCTGTTTTGAGGAACTCGGACCTATGAGTTTTCCTCTTAGTACTGCTTTCTTTTTTTCACATTTTTTATAAGATATTTTCTTCATTTACATTTCAAGTGTTATCCCATAAGTCCCCTATCCCCTCCCCCTGCCCTGCTCCCCTACCCACCCACTCCCACTTCTTGGCCCTGGCATTCCCCTGTACTGGGGCATAAGTTTATATATATTGTGCTTTCATTTTCATTAAATTCTAAAATGGCTTTAATTTCTTTCTTTATTTCTTCCTTGACCAAGCTATCATTAATCTTATCCATCTTATCCATCTTATTCATCTATGGTGTTGTTCAGCTTCCATGTCTATTGTGCTTTCTATTTCTTTTGTTGATAATGAAGACTAGCCTCGGATCATGGTGATCAAATTGGGTGCATGGGATTATTTCAATCTTCTTCTATTTGTTGAGGCCTGCTTCATGACTGATTATATGTTCAGTTTTGGAGAAGGTATCATGAAGTGCTAAAAAATTGGGTATATTTTTATTTTTTTTTAGGATGAAATGTTCTTTAGATATCTATTAAATCCATTTATTTGATAACTTCTGTTAGTTTCACTGTGTCTCTGCTTAGTTTGTTTTCCATGATCTGCCCATTGATGAGAGTGGGGTATTCAAGTCTCCCACTATTATTGTATGATGTATAATGTGTGCTTTGAGCTTTAGTAAAATTTCTTTTATGAATGTGTGTGCCCTTGCATTTGGAGCATAGATGTTCATAATTGAGAGTTCTTCTTGGTAGATTTGATGAGTATGAAGTGTCCTTCCTCAATCTTTTGATAACTTTTGATTGAAAGCCGACTTTATTTGATATTAGAATGGATACTCTGGGTTGTTTCTTGGGACCACTTTCTTGGAAAATTGTTTTTTGGCCCATTACTCTGAGGAAGTGTCTGTCTTTGACACTCAGGTGTGTTTCCTGTATGCAGCAAAATGTTGGGTCCTGTTTATGCATCCAGTCTTCTAGTCTACATCATTTTATTGGGGAACTGAGTCCATCAATGTCAAGAGATATTAAAGAAAAGAGATTGCTTGCTTCCTGTTTTTATTGTTGTTAGAGGTAGAATTATGTTTATGTGTTATCTTCTTTTGGCGTTGTTGAAAGATTAATTTTATTTCTTTTTCTAGGTGTAGTTTCTCTCCTTGTATTGGAGTTTTTCATACATTTTCCTTTGTAAGGCTAGATTTCTAGAAAGATATTGTGTAAATTTGGTTTTGTCTTGGAATACTGTGGTTTCTCCATCTATGGTTATTGAGAGCTTTGCTGGGTATAGTAGGCTGTGCTGGCATTTGTGTTCTCTTAGGGTCTGTATGAGATCTGCCCAGGATCTTCCAGCTTTCATAGTCTCTGGTGAGAAGTCTGGTGTAATTCTCATAAGTCTGCCTTTATAAGCTACTTGACCTTTTTTCCTTACTGCTTTTAATATTCTTTCTCTATTTTGTGCATTTGATGTTTTGACTATTATGTGAAGGAAGGAATTTTTTTTTCTGGTCAAATTTATTTGGAGTTCTGTAGGATTCTATTATGTTCAAGGACATCTCTTTCCTTAGGTTAAGGAAGTTTTCTTCTATAATTTTGTTAAAGATAGTTACTTGCCCTTAAAGTTGGGCATCTTTGCTCTCTTCTATACCTATTATCCTTAGGTTTGGTCTTCTCATTGTGTCCTGGATTTCCTGGACGTTTTGGGTTAGAAGCTTTATGCATTTTGTGTTTTCTTTGAATGTTTGTCAATGTTTTCTATGGTATCTTCTGCACCTGAGATTTTTTTTTTTTATTCTATCTCTTGAATTCTGTTGGTGATGCTTGCATCTATGGCTTCTGATCTCTTTCCTAGGGTTTCTATCTCCAGGGTTGTCTCTCTTTGAGATTTCTTTAGTTTTTCTATTTCCATTTTTAGATCCTGGATGGTTTTGTTCAATTCCTTCACCTGTTTGGTTGTGTTTTCCTGTTTTTATTTAAGGGATTTTTGTGTTTCCTTTTTAAGGGCTTCTAGCTGTTTACCTGTGTTCTTCTTTATTTCTTTAAGGGAGTTATTTATATCCTTCTTAAAGTCCTCTATCATCATCATGAGATGTGACTTTAAATCAGAGTCTTGCTTTTCTGATGTTTTGGCGTATCCAGGGCTCACTGTGAGAGAACTGGGTTCTGATGATGCCAAGTATCCTTGTTTTCTATTGCTTATATTCTTGCCCTTGCCTCTGGCCATCTGGTTATCTCTGGTCTTGCTGTCTCTGACTGTGGTTTGTCCCTCCTGCATGCCTTTGTTTCAGTACTTCTTGGAGACCAGTTTTCTCCAAAAGAAATTTGGGTATCATGAGCTGTGGCACAGCATAAGCTCCAGGGTGCAGATGGAAACTGGAAAGATCCTGTCCCAGGCTGTACCTTGGTTCCTGTGTTGTGATGGTTCTGGAGGGGGGAGGTTCTGTCTTGGGCCAGGAATTTAAACAGAAGTGGTAGTCTTACCTGTGCCCACAGGTGTATTTGCACTCCTGGGAGATCAGCTCTCTCGCTGTGGCACAGGATCAGCTCAGGGCCTGTGTTGTCTTTCTTAACCAAATTTGGAATATTCTTTAGGGTTCTGCCCCCAGCAATATAAAAATTATTAAATAAATTACAGGATGAGGTTAGAGACATGACCAGCTACCCTGCAGTGAGTGGAGTTATTCAGATCCTGCAGCTGTCAACAAGATGTGAAGAAAGTTTCACCCTTGCAGCTGTTGGAAGGCATCTCCAGTGTTCAGTCCCCAGGGTTCATATGACTGCTTTAGAGTTATTTATGCTTCCTATAAGTAATCCTTTATCCTTACTCCTGTTGGTAATCACAGTATAAATCTCATTGGATCACCCAATTGTATGTGTGTGTGTGTGTGTGTGTGTGTGTGTGTGTGTGAATGCCTTTCCAGAAAAAGTCCTGCTAAACAATGTACATGGACCAGTGTAGCCCTGCTGTGTTTTTAATAAAGACCCTTTTGAGTATTTAACATTCACATTGTGAAATAAATTTTGTGATTGTAAAAGTCACTTAATTTTGGTTATGGAAATTTGTTCGAAAAACACTAGTTAGTACTGCTAAACTCTTAGAAAAACTGGATTTCTTTACATTTTTATACAAAGCAATGTGTTCTACTATAGCTTTTCTTGAATACTTTGTTCTTACCAACCCCTTTTCCACCTCCATCTCCTACCTCCATCCCCCTCTTCTCCCCAGTAGCCCCATTTCTTTGTTCTTGGAGCGTATATTCTATTACCCTCAAGAACATTTTCCTTCTCTAATGATCTTGTACTCTTTACAATTTTGTTACCAATACTCACCTATTCACCCACCCAAACATTCATGTGCACACAAATATAAATTGAAACCTAGAATTCCTAGGGAGGAGAGGCCCTTCGTCTTGAGAAGATCATATGCCCCAGTACAGGGGAATGCCAGGGCCAGGAAGCAGGTGTAGGTGGGTTGGAGAGCAGGTTGGGGGAGGGTAGGAATGGCTTTGGGATAGCATTTGAAATGTAAATGAAGAAAATATTTAATAAAAAAGAAAAAATATCCATCATATTTATCTTAATGAAGGTTTTTAATATTGCATAATGTAGTCATTTCCACTTTTATCCATTTTGCTACAAATGTTTTGATTTCATTTTTCTTTATTACCAAATGACATTCCATTGTCTATAGGCTAATAATTTCTTTAGCCATTCATCTGGTAATATAGGATGATTCCATTTTTAAAAAATCTATTGTGAATAGGGTAGCAATAAAAATGGATTACAACATCTCTTCTGACTTGAAATCTGCTTTGTATATACCTAGGAGAAGTATAGGTGGGACATAGGTAAGCTCTATTTTCCATTGAGAAAGCTCTTTATTGTCTTCCATTATGGCTGTACTACTAGTTTACATTTAACTGCAATGAATAAGGGTTTATTTCCCACTTCCTTCCCAGCATTTGTTGGCTTTGTTTCTTGATTTTAGTCATTCCCTCTGGGTGTGATAAAATTAAAAAGCAGTTTTAATGTGCAGTTCCCGGAGGGCTAAATATGCTGACCATTTAAAAAACATTTAATGGCCTCTTTGTGTTTCTTTTTTAAGAACTGTATGCTCAGTTCATTATACAAGTTGCTTAATAGAAGACTTGGGGAAAGTTTGGTGTTCCATTTTTGAAGTTCTTGCTGTATTATGATTATTAAAACCCTGTCTGAAGCATAGTTGGAAAAGATTTTCCCACATTCTACAAGCCATGCTTTCACTCTTCTGATAGCTCCTTAAGCTGTGCTACGTCCTTATAATTTAAAGTATCGGTTTCTCAGGCTATTACTTAATTCTTTCAGTCCCTTTTGCAAATAACTTGCCTATACCGTGACCTCCAAGTGTTTCCCTGATGCTTTTCTCTGGCAGCTTAAGCATTTCATCCTATATATTAAGGTATTATACTTTGAATTGATTTTTATGCAGGAAGAGAAATCCAATTCTAACTTCATTTTTATTCATCTTCACAGTGCCACTCACGGAAACATCTTTTTTCCAATGTATTTTTTATGCAACTTAATCAAATATACATGAGTATCAACACTTTTAGATGTTATTCTTAATATGTTCAAGTGTCTTTTAGAAGCTTTGTGAGGGACACATACCATGAGTTTCATTCCATGGTAAAACATTGTTTTGTGTTGCACATTCTCTCAGGATAGGTGAACAAATATCTACTCATCCTATATAAGAAACCAATACTACTAAATTATGATGTCACCAGAGTCAAATTTGCTACATCAGAGTTTACTGGAGTTATTTGCAGGAGTTCAGCAAAGGATTATTTACATTAGTAGAAGAGCTGTGTCACTGAGAGTGTATCCTAGCACAGTAGCCTCTCATAAAAGCTGGAACTGTTTTATGAGGAACTAGTGGAGCAGTAGAGATATCAACCCACCTACAAAATTAAATGTATCCTGTCTACAAGACACTTGGTGTTTTGTTGCACATTATATATTTTAAATTATTTTATTTATTTACATTCCAAATGTTGCTCCCCTTCCAGGTTCCCCTCCCTGAGTTCTTCACCCAATCTAACCTCCCCTTAATATCTTAGAGGGTGCTCCCCCCAACACCCACTGACCTCCACCTCACCACCTTAAGCATTCCCCTTCCCTGGGGCATCAAGTCTCTACAGGATTAGGCAGATCATCTTCTTAGAGATAGAGCATCATCTTAAGTCCTAAACAACTTAAGCTTATTCTAAAACTCTGATGATCTAGTTTCCATACCATGAGAGGCCGTAGAAAGAATAAATATTACCTGGGTATGCAGCAAATGCAGGGTCATAGATAGTTTGCAAATTTTATAGAAATAACAGAGACTGCTGAGTTTCTGGACTGTACTCAATATTATCTCTATAGAACTAGAGCATCCATCTTCAGCCTTCTGGCCCAGATATCTGACAGACTTTTGCTGAACCTGGAATTCTGAAGGACTTGCTTGCCCTGACAGGTTTGTCTATAGTTGAAGCATGGGCATTTTCTTTGCCCAGTGGCTAACTTGGCACAACTGAAGCAACTCCATATTGAGGTAATTGATACCCATCATCTTCTTTGAAGTGGAATGGGGGCACTATCAGGAGCACATCTACACGTAGTCAGAATCTTCTGACGTGGTGGCGCACACCTTTAATCCCAGCATTCAGGAGGCAGAGTCAGGCGGATTTCTGAATTTGAGGCCATCCTGGTCTACAACGTGAGTTCTAGGACAGCCAAGGCTATACAGAGAAACTCTGCCTCAAAAATAAATAAATAAATAAATAAATAAATAAATGATAGATAGATAGATAGATAGATAGATAGATAGATAGATAGATAGATAGATAGATTTAAATGCCATAGTCTTTCTATCTTTTAGGTTCTTGAAGACTAACTATCTGTCCATAGTATATTTGAATAGCCAAAAATTATTTATTCTTAGCTGTTTACTATCTGAAATACTTGAAAAAATTTTATTGTAATGAACAAAACTAGTATCTAATATGACCATGATTTTGACCAACTATTAACATGCATTTCTTAACCATTCCTTACAGTTCATAACTTTCATTTTTATCATCCCTAGTACTTTGTAATAGCAGTTTTTAAAAGAATGAAAACTTTATGATGCATTTAAAGAATTACATAGGCATAATATGTCAAATAAATGTGAAAACATAAATATGTTATATCTATCAAAATTAATATTAAATTTTTATCAATATACAATAACTCATTCCAATGTATCAAAATAACCTTTTGTATCAATATAAAAAACTCTATACCAATGTAACAAAACAGAACCTCAATTTTGCATTAAAATATAAAGATTTAAAGATCTTTACCAATGTAAGATTATGACTATAAAATATTGTTTGGTTTAAGAGTAGATTCAGTAATTGGCCCATATTTTCTGATCTCTTATAATATTTCTATATTCCCCCCTTTTTCTTCTCAACCCCCTTTCCTTTACCTAAGGAAAAAAGAAAGATAGGGAAAATAAAAGGAAAAATAGAAATTCCTGGATCTAACCTCTCAAATTTGTTTCTTCCCTATCCAAGACCACAATTATTTGTAATCATCCCTTAAAATCACAACAGATCTATAATTTATAAAATGACCAAAACCATACATCCTAACTTAAGGAACTGCTTGAAAGACTTTTTATAATAGCTTCATTCTGAATTTGGCAAATAATTCATTTTTGGGTACCCAAGAAAATTAGAATAATGGTTAGTCTTAAGAAAAGTGTAACTTTTTTTTCTCCAGTCTCTGTATGCTGAGAAAAATAGAGCCTTAAATGAAATCCTGACTGGAGCAATCTGAAAGGCTGGACCAAGTAACCTCGCTGTTCTGAACCTATCCTGTAAGATGTCTTTAGAGGAAAGAGCTTTGATACAATTGAGGTAGGATCAGTCAGGGTTAATTTTTTGAGACAGGGTTTCTCTGAGTAGCCTGGGCTGATTTGGATTTGCTCTATAGATTAGTCTGCCCTCAAACTCACAAGGAACCTATCTGTCTCTGTCTGTGCCTCCCAACTATTGAGATCAAAGGCCTGGGTTTATTTATTTATTATCCATGCACCCTTGAAAACATCTTTATTAATTCTCATTTCTTTCTTCCTTTTTTGGAAATTATTATCTATGTGGATAAATATAACTATAGTCCCCCTTCTTGTTATGTAAATTGACTTAATTTCCTTCACTATACTGAAGTTTAAATTTCCTTCTATTTACTGTACAAGTAATCACATATCTGTTCAGCTTTTGTCCTAGGTATGAGTTATATGCTAGAGTAAGCCATAATCAGTTCTCTGGTGGACACCTACATTTAAATACCCTAGTGAATCAGAATAAAGGTTGACACCCACACTTCACTAGGGTAGTAAGTCCTCAATCTATGCCATTTTAAATTAGTCCACTGTCTGTCAGTGTATCCCATTGGACATTATTATGACACATTACATTTAGACCTCAATTAGCATTAGTACCCTATCTTTTTAAATTTAAAACAATATCACATTGTCTCTACCACATATATGTTTATTTGATTTATCTTCTCTGACAAAAATAATTTGTATTCTGTATTGCCAATCATAATTAATGTGTAGTATGGTTACTAAGTTCAATAATATTATTCTTTATTCTTTTGTCCAGTGGTGTCTAGATTCCATAGTTATATGCTTTTCTTCATCTGAAAATACAAAAGCAAACCACTTCAGCCCAACCTTAACTCTGGGTTCTTACACTGACTAGCGGAATTTATCTATCCTAGAACAAAATGCTTCTTTAGCGATAGAGAAAAAAAAACATTATCTTTCAATTTGAAATTATGAACATTCCATATGTGAATAAATATACCTATATTCTGTATATTTATATAAAATTATGTTCAATGTGTATTCATTTTTAAAAATTACTAAGAATATTTCTAATTATTAAACAATAACCTACATAGTACTTTTAAGGAAAAATTAATGTATCATTTTGAATTTCACATTGTTGTTTACAAACAGTTGTATCTATCAGCAGAGGATCTTTTCCTAACATTATTATGTCGACCAGGCTAGTCTAGAATTCACAAAGATCTGCCTGTCTCTGTGTCCTGTAAATTTGAGCACAGAAACTGAGTATTCTCCTAAGGGCAAAACTTGTGGAGATACTGTAATGATAGATACAGCTCTGTTTTAGCTCAGATGGTGGCCTCTGCTTGGGCCCCTGCCCCTTAGTTTACAGGGAGATGCATTTCGGGCTTCTGCCTGATTCTGGCCTCAGCAACCAAACTAGGCATTTTTGCATGCTATAAGCCCAGAACATTAATTCCCAGAGGACAGGATTGAACCAACCTGCCATTCCAAGCTTGCAAGAAACCAGTGATTTATCCCGCAGCTGTGGTCTCTGTGAAATCTCCACGAGTTTTGCCATCTGCTGATACACTGGCTGCATTTATCCTGTGTGTAACATGTATCTGGTTCCTCCTTCTCACCCACTGCTGTGATCTGCCCTTGGGAGAATGGGAGAATCCTCAGTTTTTGCTCTACTTCACTCATGGGAGGAAATATGGAGACAAAATGTGGAGCAGAGACTGAAGGAAAGGCCACCCAGAGACTGACTGCTCTACCTGGGGATCCAGCCCATATTCAGACACCAAACCCAAACACTATTGCGGATGCCAAGAAGCACTTGCTGATAGGAGCCTGATACAGCTGTTCCCTGAGAGGCTCTACCAAAGCCTGGCAAATACAGACACAGATGCTCATAGATAACCATTCCACGGGGTGCCCAGTTAAGAAGTTAGAGAAAGGACGGAAGGAGCTGAATGGGTTTGTAACCCATATGAACAACAATATCAACCAACCAGAACCCCCAGAGTTCTCAGGAATTAAACCATCAACCAAAGAGTACACATGGAGGGACCCATGTCTCTAGCCTCATATGTAGCAGAGAATGGCCTTGTCAGACATCAATGAGAGGAGAAGCCCTTGGTCCTATGAAGGCTCAATTTCCCAGTGTAGGAGAATACCAGGGTTGGGAGGCAGGAGGACTAGGTGGGTGGGTAGGTGAGCACCCTTATAGAAGCAGGGTAGGGAGAATGGGGTAAGGGGCTTTCAGGGGGGAAACTGGGAAAGATGGTAACATTTGAAATGTAAATAAATAGAATATCCTAATTTAAAAAAAAAAGTAGGCCAGGCATGGTGGCACACGCCTTTAATCCCAGCACTCCGGAGGCAGAGGCAGGCGAATTTCTGAGTTCGAGGCCAGCCTGGTCTACAAAGTGAGTTCCAGGACAGCCAGGATTAGACAGAGAAACCCTGTCTCAAAAAAAATATATAATTAGTAGGAATTTCTTTAAAAGCCTCGCTCCATTCTCTCTGCCCAGGATCCTGCTCCTTGACTATGAAATCTCTTGTGTTTTTCTGGGAAGCTTTGGCTCTCTCTCTCATCTGATTTCATTCCTTTTAAAATGGACGGAGCCTCTTGACCTGCTATCATGACCTATCCTCAGTCTTTATCTGGGCACTCTTGGACTATAAGCTTGGATTCTAATCACTGCATATTGAGCACTATTTTGTTGAAGTTGGTTTTGTTCTTCCTCCCAGCACCATGCCTCCAGAAGTAATACTCAGATTCAAAATATATTAACGAACACCTTAGCTCTTAGAGTAGAATTATAACAACCCATCTATTTTAATCTATTTTTGCCACGTGACTGAGTACCTGTGCCCAAGTACCTTGAATCAGTCTTCTCACATCTCCTGCCTAGATCGATTTCAGAATTCTCTCTCCTCTCAGATGTTGCACTTCCCATTTCCTGCCTAAGCCATAGGCCATAGGCTTTTTAACAATGATGCATCCAGCTTCTGGCTATTATAAATAAGGCTGCTATGAACATAGTGGAGCATGTATCCTTGTTATATAGTATATGCCTATATATCTTTTGGGTGTATGACCAGGAGTGGTATAACTGGGACATCAGGTAGAACTATTTCCAATTATCTGAGGAACTGCCAGACTGATTTCCAGAGTAGTTGTAATTCCACCAGCTTGCAATTCCACCAGCAATGGAGGAGTGTTCCCCTTTCTACACTTCCTCACCAACATCTGCTGTCACCTGAACTTAGCCATTCTGACTGGTGTGCAGTGAAATCTCAGGGTCGTTTTGATTTGCATTTCCCTTATGACTAAGGATGTTGAACATTTCTTTAAGTGTTTCTCAGTCACTCAAGATTCCTCAGTTGAGAATTCTTTGTTTAGCTCTGTACCCCATTTTTAATAGGGTTATTTGGTTCTCTAGAGTCTAACTTCTTGAATTCTTTGTATATATTAGATATTAGCCCTCTATCAGATGTAGGATTTGTAAAGATCTTTCCCTAGTCTGTAGCTTGCATTTTTTTGTCCTATTGATAGGGTCCTTTGCCTTAAGGAAGCTTTTCAATTTTATGAGGTCCCATATTTCTATTGTTGATCTTAGAGCCTGAGCCATTGGTGTTCTGTTCAGGAAAATTTCCCCTGTGCCAATATATTCAAGGTTCTTCCCCACTTTCTCTTCTATTATATTCAGCATATCTGGTTTTATGTCAAAGTCCTTGATCCCCTTGTACTTGAGCTTTGTACAAGGAGCCTTATTTATAGTAGTCAGAAGCTGGAAACAACACAGATGTTCCTCAACAGAGGAATGGATACAGAAAATGTACATTTACACAATAGATTACTAGTCAGCTATTATAAACAATGACTTCATGAAATTTGCAGGGAAAAGGATACAACTAGAAAATATCATCCTGAGTGAGGTAACCCAATCACAAAAAAACATGCGTAGTATGTTCCCACTGATAAGTGGATAGTAGCCCAAAAGCCTAGAATACTCACAATACAACTCACAGACCATATGAAACCCAAGAAGGAAAACCAAAGTATGGATGCTCAGTCCTACTCAGAAAGGGAAATAAATAATAATGGGAGGTAGAGGGAAGGAGGGGCCTGGGAGGGAGAAGGGGGGGAACAAAATGGGGCAAGATCCGGTGTGGGACAAGAAGGGGAGAAGTACAGAGGGTCAAGAATTTGAATGGAAGTGTGTAGACATGGGGGAAGGAGACTTGGGAGTACTTAGTAGAAGTCCCAGAGGCCATGGACTCAAGAGATTCCCAACAGGGATGACATTAGACAAAAAACCCAATAAAGGGGAGAGATAATCTGTTGAGACTATATCTAGTGGTTAGGCATAGCCACGAATTTAGGGATGTGGCCACTCACCCATCTCAAAAATATTAATCCAGAATTGCTCCTGTCAAAAGGAAATGCAGGAACAAAGAATGGAACAGACACTGAAGTAAAAGCCATCCAGAGACTGCTCTACCTAGGAATTTATCTCATCTGTAGACACCAAACCCAGACACTATTGCTGATGCCAAGAAGCACTTGCTAACAGAAGCCTGATATAGCTGTCTCCTGAGAGTCTATGCCAAAGCCTAACTAATACAGATGCAGATCTGAGCAGCAAATCATGAAACTGAGCAGAAAGACCTCAATGGAGGAGTTAGTGGAAGGACTGAAGGAGCTGAAGGGGTTTACAACCCAATAGGAAGAAATACAATACCAACCAAGCAGATTCCCTAAAGCTCCCAGGGACTAATCTACTAACCAATGAGTGCGCATGGAGGGACACATGGCTCCTGCTGTGTATGTAGCAGAGGATTGACTACCTTATCTGAAATCAGTGAGAGGGGAGTCCTTTGGTCCTGTGAAGGCTCAGTAACCCAACATAGGACAATGGTTGGCCCTGAGGAAGGAGTGGGTAAATGGGTGGGAGAGCACCCTCAAAGAAGCAGGGGATATGGGAAAGAGTATATGGGGTTTGTAGAAGGGTAATTGGGAAGGGGGATGACATTTGAAGTATAAATAATTAAAATAACCAATAAAAATAAAGCAAAGAAAAAATTAGCAATAAAAAAGACAAGTGATGTATCCTTCAAATATATAAGACATTCTTTCTATAATAGATATTTAGTAAATGTTAATATATGGATGTGTGTGAAATCTAATAATGTAAGACTGTAATTCCCAGAAAAAAAGCTATGGCTGGAGCTTTGGTGTTCTGACAAACTTTAGGCTATTTGAGCTGCCACAGAGAAATTCTATAACCTGCATAGCTTATAAACACCAAAAATCTGTTTCCTAGTTCCCAAGGTTGAGAAGGCAAGGTTCAAGATATTCTCAGATTTAGTGTCTGATGAGAACTAGATTGTATATGATGTGTTTACCTGTGTTCTTACGTAGTATAAAGACCTAGCTATCTCTCTGGAACTTAGACTATCAGTCCCAAACACAAAGCCTACTTTAATTATGGTTCTTTAACACTTCAAACTCCCCTCTATCCTGCCTACAAGAGGATATGGGAAAAGAAAGGTTCATAGAAAATGTGAGTTTTGAACCTCTTTAGTAGCAGTTCTTTGGGGCAATTCCAATCTTTATTGTTAAGATATTAAGCCAGTTGAAAATATCAAAACACAAGTCATAGTGGCATTCCAGTCTAAACAGCAAATACCAAACACAAATCAGTAGCAGTGGCTTCATCCAGAAAAAAAATAACCAAAACCTTCTTTACCTCCCAAAATTTTCACCTCCTACTAACACTGAAGGTTAAGATTTCACTGTGCCTCAAGAGAAGTAAAGCAAAGAGCAACAACTGTCAGTCCATGTCTCTCAAATTGTCTCCTAGGAAAGAAGATAATTTCATATTTTATTATCTCTAAATGATAAAAATATCAATTGCTCAAAAAGAGAGCAATTGATATTGAAGCTGCAAAAGCAGAGGACTTGGTGTGTGTGTGTGTGTGTGTCCATAAATAAGGAATTAATCTCACTGCTTTTTCTTGGAGCTTTAAGGGCTTGTCTTGTCACAAAGATTTGGAGGTAAAGCTGTGTTTATACAGTCTGTGGTTACCAGTGAAATGTTGTTACTAGAGAATGACTGTGATATAAATTATTCAATAAACTAAAAAAATAAAATAAGAAATGAATTTCAATCAATGCCCTTTTTATCTCTTTCCTACCATGCTTTCAATATTAGGCACTGTGCTTTTCTAGTTACATTTCTGATATTTTTGCCTCTTACTATTATCATACTGTTTTCTCTGTCTTTTAATCTTCTACTCATCATAATTTTCATGAAAATATTATTATATCTCATTCTTTCTTTAATTCATTGTTAATATTTCACTAATTCCAATAATTATTAATAACTAATTATTATTCTTTGCAGTGCCCAAGCTGCTTGCAAAGTTCAAGAATCAAGGGATGTGACCATTTACTTCAGGGTAGTAGGCAAAGGAGAGAGTTAAGCAGATTCCATGATGACACACTTAGTATTGTCTGCTACAGAGTCTCATGGCTACAGTGTTCACTTAATGGAAACAGCAGAAATTCCTAAAATATGCCATGCTATATAACATCCTCAAAGCAATCCAGTACTTATTGCTCAATCTTTATTTGTGGATAACAGAGGAGTAAAGATCAAGTCCACACTATTCATGGAAAATAACATAATATTAGTCCTTTACTTCAGTACAATAATGGGTAAGGCGAATCATAAATTCATAAGGTTATAGAAAACATGCTTTCATTTAAAAGCATTGCAATCATGTGTTTACAATTACAATACCACTTTTTAAAAAGGCTTACCTCTTTTCCTCTGTAATTCCTATAATTAATTTTGGGCATTTAGTCAGGTTACATATCATAACATGACAGATGCTCCCATATTTGAAACTCTTTCAATGATACAGAACTTCCTCTAGAATTAAACATACACACAAACATACATACATTATAGAGAGGTGGGAGAGACAGAAACAGCAAGGGAGGGATGTGTGTCTGTCAAGTTTCACAAAGCCTGGTGCTCCTTACTATAGAGATCCCCTCTATATTGGTATTACAGTCAAGGGGTCATACATGATATTTATTTGTAACAACAGATTGTAGGCTTAAATTTTTCAAAACCTACTTTAATTGTGGTTCTTTAACACTTCAACCTCTTTTCTAGCCCACTGACCAGAGGGAGAGGATGTGAAAGATGAATGGAAAGCGGGAGATGTGAACCTCTTTAATAGCAGTTCTTTGTGTTGATTCCAATCTTCATTGTCAAGATATCAATTCACTTGAAAACATCAAAACACAAGTCAAGTGGCAGTCCCATCTAATCAGAAAACAACAAACACAGTAGCAGCAGCCTGATCAAGAAGAAACCTTGAGGCTGCACGGATAGACAAGAATCTGCAGAAATGTTGAGAAGTCACAACAAGCAAAAATCATTGAAGTAAGCAAGGCAAAGCAGTGCAAGAGTGTCACTCACTGTCTGCTGGATTGCACTTATACTCTTCCTAAACATCACATGTCCTCACAATGTCATCTCTGAGACATCACATGCCCTTTTACAAGAAAACTTCCAGAAAAACACACGTTTGCTTTTACCAAGACATCCTCCCACATGTCTGCTTCATCAAAACATCTTCTCATAAAACAGTTTCCTCAAAAACATCACGTGACACAAATGAGTCACTGAAGAAAACAGAATTTTCCACTTCAACAGATAAGATAATCTCCCCCAGTATGGAATTCTCCACTTGATCCTACTCACTTTAACATTGTCACCAAGTCAAAGGACAAGAACTCTGAACTTAATCAATAATTTCTAGCAATGTGTGTGCTCTTCCTTATCCTAACAGGTCATGGGTTGGGCTTATATTCAAGCTCTTTCAGGCTCTTCAATATTTTATTGCTTGTGCTTTCCCCTGCTTAACCTCAGAGCGGGTAGACCTGAATTCACATGGCTAAGGTAGGCCAGACTAAATACTGACTAGCCTTATTTCTGGTGGGATCCCACAGAGTGGGAGCACCAGCTCTGAAGCAAATAAAGCAACAGAGTTCTCTCCATCCATCATCCTACAGGGTATATCACAGATCGTTTATCACAGGTTTGATGGTACATGTGCTAAGAGATACTCTGAGACTGGGTAGAGGGTGTATTTGGAAATGCCCTGAAACTTTTCTTATTTGGCTCAGCCAACTCCATTTGGAAATCTACACAAGAGTAGAGAAATGGGGCAAAGACAACAGTTTCACTGCCAACTGTCTAATTGCTCTTTTCCATAGTCTTCAGTTCCTTGAAAATGATCATTTTGACAGGAAGTGCTGACATGGATTCCTGAAGGCGCACACACACATTTGCCATAACTTATTTTCCGGGGCATTTGTAAGCAGAAATTCCAGTCACCATCTCAGCCTGGCCAATGTTTGCTAGTTCCCGAATCTCAGACCTTAAATTTATTGTTTTTTTGAAGTTGTCCAGCATTCTTGGTTGCATAAGAAAGTTTGCCATCATTTCTTAGGGCCCTCCATTCTATTGATTTGAGCATGCTCTCCAGTTTTACATATTCTTTCTCTCCTAATCCATCATGGCTGCATCTACATGCCATTATCTGCTTGATCATGGTCGTATCAGAGTTGACACTGTATTCTCAATTACTGTTTTTATCCAGTAATATTTTTCTCTTTATTCAATACTCAGATCATTATTTTTCTATTCTTGGGATTCCTACCTTATATTTGTCTATTTCTGAGTATCTTCTGAATATATGCATGCTATTTTGTCATCTTCATATTGAAATGACAACATCCTGTGATATACTTGTATGTGTATAATGCCCTGTACAATAGTCTTCCAACATTCACATAGCCACATATTGATTATAAGTTCTGTATATGAATATATATCCATATGTTATTTATAAGCACACAAAAATGTTGAACTGACATATTCTGTGTCTTTCTTACCATCTAAGCTCCCCTTTCCCATGTGCTTTCTCTAGGATGCCATCGGCCATGATATAATAGAGTCAAGAGGAGCCTCACCAGAGCCTGAATTAATGAAGATGTTCAATATTAGCTTCTTGTGGTTTTTTGATTTGGGTTTTTTCCTTTTCTTTGCTTCTACAATTTTCCCCTAAATAATCTTTAATTTTTTAAAGCATCCAACCTAATGTATTTTTATAGAAATGGAAAAATGGACTAGTTCCACCCCATAATATGTTATAATATTTACATTATGTTCAGCTTTGCCATTCTGTTTAGAAATGTGTGGGCCTTAAGCTATTCAGCAAACAAACATCTCAGTGTTCAGTGTGGGATGCTTCTTTATGCATTGACCTAGAAAACACCAGGGACACCTGAACAAAACAAGCTGCTGCTCTTCTGATTGGTTGCTCATCAGAACTGGTCATAAGTCTCTATTGCTCCAGATACCATAAATTTGGTTGCAAGTTATAGAGAAAGCCTGATGGAACTGAGCTGAAAGCTTCGTTCTTGCTGACTAGTTTCACAGTGCTGAAAAATGCTATTTAGGTTTCTGGGAGAGTATGTGAATGATAGGTATCAATGGTCTTACTATCTATTAATCCTGTGAACAACAACAACACTAACATTTTGAGCAAAGTGTGCTCACTAGTGCAACAGTGTCCTGACTGTTATGAGGCAACCAACTACTCTTAGATTAGAAAACCACTATTTAGAAGAGAACACAAGCCTGGTACTGTAATCTGGCCAAAGATCTATGGCTGCAGAAATTATAGAACCAAGGGAGAAAATTGGCACAAGTCCAAAACTCATTCTAAGTATTTGTCTTTGTAGCCATAGTCAAATACTATTCTCAGCCTTAATCGAAGAGGTTTCCTTTTGTAGAGGTGAGGTGATGGTATATGTAAAGATGTGTGACTATTCCAGCCTCTTAGAATAAATGACAGCTAAGTTCTTAGTACTAAACAGTACCTTTATAACACCACCCTAAGGCTAAGAGAACATTGTGGAAAGAAAGCACAAAGAACAGATATATGAGCCAAAGATAGGGAGAATAGATGAGAAATCCTTTCTTACAGGCATGACACGGTCATTGCAAACATGATCCTCAGAGCATCTATATTTGCTTGCTATAGGCTGGCATCAGACTAGGCCTGTCACAGATCCAGGAGAACTTCATGGGATACTACCCCTCCCTACCAGACAACTGGCAATGGACAGATTTGGGGAGAGGGACAGTCATTGCTTCCACTTGTATACTAACTCTGAACTCACTTGGATCCACTGAATGTTTCTCAACCAATGGTCCTGATTAAAAATCAATGGGTTGCAAAAAAATGAAACAAAACAAAAAGCAGGAGGAATTGGAAAAGTGAAAAAGGTGGGAAGGAGATAGGGTAATGAGCAATGAGTGTGTTGGGGCAGAGTGAACAGAATACAATGTACACATAAATGAAGTTGAATTGTCAAAGCACAAATGTAACCTACAAAAAAGAAATAAATCCATTTGTAAGGAAATACGTGGAAACATGAAACAAAACATAAAGTTGAAAGTCAAATTGAGGTAAGCTTAGGGAACTGATACATATTTTATATGGAAATTAACCTTAATTTCATTTAAATTATTGTTTTTATAATAATAAAAGAAACTGCCATACAACAAAGCCAAGTGATTCATGGTATAGTTGTTTCTGTCATTTGAATTTGATAAGCAATAGTACCTGATTATCATGTTAGCTCCAAGTTATATCAAATATCACCTGCCACAGATAAAACTCAATTAGCACTGGATTCTGCATCAGTTGCTCATTTCATGTACTCTGCTTTAGCATTATGAACATTCAAGAAGGCCTGCCAGTGTCATAGTGGGTCAGGGAAGAGACAGAAGGTCCCAGATGGCCACAGACTCCCACAGCAGGCAGGTCTGTTGCTAGGCAACTACATTGATCTTTTTCTATTTCCTTTGTTGATGAACCCTTCTGCTTTCCAGAGAATTATTGCTGTCATTTCCAGCACTAGGTGGCTAGAAGGTTTTTTCTTCTTCAGTCTTTATAGCATCAAAGACTTTTAGAGATAAAGTATTCTCAGGGATTCTGATTTTACACCCAGAGTGTATATGATTAGAAATGTTTTCTCATTCATGTTATGTAATCTTTGGTATGATTAAGTAGATATATATTTTCCTGCCTTTACCTAAATACTTGCTGGTTTACAAAACCAAGCTATTCATATTAAGTAAAATGCAAGTATTTCTTTCTGAATGAAACTAATTTGTTTTGTCTCTGCCCTGCATACTTATTTCTGTTGGTAGAACAAAGTTCCAAGAGTAAAAGCTTTTCTAGACCTAATTTTGCTTCTAACCTTTAAACATCTCACCTACTTGAATGTAGAATCTTTATGTCATGGTGCTTTGAGGTCTGCATACTGAAGGTCAAATTTGACAACAGTGCAGTCCAACACTGAGTATCTGGACATAAAAGTAGAGTGCTTTCCTCTCTTAGTACAGCAGTTGAGAGGAGGAGTTTTCTTGATTTGAAGACTTCATGAAAAATTCATATATTCATTGTTTTTAATAGCCGAGAAGTACTCCATTGTGTAAATGTACCGCATTTTTGGTATACATTCCTCTGTTGAGGGACATCTGGGTCCTTTCCAGCTTCTGGATATTATAAATAAGGCTGCTATGAGCATAGTGGAGCATGTGTCCCTATTACATGTTGGAGTATCTTCTGGGTATATGACCAGGAGTGATATTGCTGGATCCTCCGGTAGTACTATGTCCAATTTTCTGAGGAACTGCCAAACTGATTTCCAGAGTGATTGTAGCAGCTTACAACAATGGAGGAATGTTAATCCTTCTCCACATCCTCTACAGCATTTGCTGTCACCTGAGTTTTTGATCTTAGCCATTCTGACTGGTATGAGGTGGAATCTCAGAATTGTTTTGATTTGCATTTTGCTGATGACAAAGGATGTTGAACATTTTTTAGGTGCTTCTTAGGCAAATGGATGGTTCTAGAGGATATCATTCTGAGTGAGATAACTCAATCACAAAAGAACACACATGATATACACTCACTGATAAGTGGATATTAGCTCAGAAGATGGGAATACCCAAGATACAATTCACAAAACACATGAAGAAGGAAGACCAAAGTGTGGATACTTCAATCCTTCTTAGAAGGGGAACAAAATAACCAAGGAAAGAGTTACAGAAACAAAGTGTGGAGCAGAGACTGAAGAAATGACCATCCAGAGATAGCTCCACCTGGGGATCTATCCTAGGTACAACCACCAAACACAGACACTATTGTGGATGCCAACAAGAGTTTGCTGACAGCAGCCTGATATAGCTCTCTCCTGTGAGGCTCTGCCAGTGCCTGAAAAATACAGAAGTGGATGCTCACGGCCATCCATTGGACTGAGCACAGGGTCCCTAATGGAGGAGCTAGAGAAAAGACTCAGGAGCTGAAAGGGTTTGCAGCCCCATAGAAGGAACAACAATATAAACTAACCAGTACTACCAGAACTCCCTGGGACTAAACCACCAACCAAAAAAAAAAAAAAATAGTAGGACTCATGGCTCTATCTGCATATGTAGCAGAGGATGGCCTAGTTGGTCATCAGTGGGAGGAGAGGCCCTTGGTCTTGTGAAGGTTCTATGCCCCAATATAGGAGAATGCCAGGGCCAAGTAGCCAGAGTGAGTAGGTTGGTAAGCAGGGGCAGGGGGAAAGGGATAGGGGGTTTTCAGAGGGGAAACCAGGAAAAGGATAACATTTGAAATGTAAATATAGAAAATGTCTTTCTGAATCTGTTCTGAAAATACCCCACCTGAATCTGTCAGGTGGGAGCCTTTACAAAGATAGGTTTCTGATTACACCTAGCAATGATTAAATGCCTGATTTAAATATAGTTCTGCTCTATATTTCAGGATAGATTTCAAAAAATAGGCTTGATGAGTATTTTTTTTTCTTTAAATCTGAGGAAGACTTTATTTAAAGACACACTCCAACAATAATTTACATAGTCCCCCTCTGGAAAGGAGACTCAAGTGTCCAACACTCTAAGAACCTCAAATTCTTTAAAGCTTCTGAAAAAAAAATGGAGCTATGTGACAAGATATCATAAGTCAAAGGCTAGAGATTGGGAGGGGACTCAATCAGTGAAGTTCTTGGCATACAAACAACAGTCACGGTCAACCATGGCACTCAATAAAAACTTGCATGCTGAAGTTTTGTCTGTCTTCCTTCTAGGCCCAGAAATAAGACTCAGACTCGAAATATATTTAGGAATACTTTAGCCATATAGCTAGACTCTTCTATGACTATATCATAACTTAAATAACCCATTTATTTTAATCTACATTCTGCCATGTGGCTGGTTACCTGTGCTCAGGTCCCTTGTGTTCATCCCATTTTCCCTGGCTAATCTCTCCATTTCTTGCTTTATCCTAGATTCTTTCTGCCACCTGGATGTTCCACTTTCTATTCTATTGTTTCTTTTCTATAGGCCAGAATCTTTTAATTGGCAGGTGATACATCCATACAATATATGAGATAGTCTCTCTAGAGCTCAGCACAGTGATGCATTTGCAAGTGAAGTGCTGAAGAGATAGAGATAGGAAAAATACAGGGCTCCGTATCCCATCAGCCTAGACCCATGTCCCAGAAAGAGATACTCTTTCAAAAAGTAAGGTAGACAACACTTGAAGAGCAATATCTACTAAGGATCTCTTGCCTCAATATTCACAGGTACATGAGTCAACCTGCACATGCATACACACACACACACACACACACACACACACACACACACACACTTACATGAGAGAGAGAGAGAGAGAGAGAGAAATTTGTTCTATGTCATGTAATAAACTAAAAGATAGATGGCAGATCAATAACTACAGATATAGAGTTATGTGGTTATTATTTTACATACCAACCATAATTAGAACATTGTGTATTAGTTTGAGCTCGAAGAAGTTGAGTCACAGATGTTTCAAATGATTCAGTCATATCTATGCAGATGGAATGGATGGGTAAAGGCAGATTCAAACCCTGGCATAACTCCTAAATGCAAAAGATCAAGGTGTTTCCTTTAGGCATGGTACACCACATCCACCTAAACCAAAGCCTAGAGCACAAAATCTTTGTAAGAGGGCTTATATGTAATCTTTAGAACACTCTGGGTACTTCCATCACTCTTTACCTTCTAGACTTTGACACAATTGGTGAAAATGATCTCCATCAAATACACTGTCATGAATAAACCACAGGTCTCAGCACTGAATCCGGCAGCAGGACTTCTTTGTAATTGATAACAACAAACTGAGACAGGAACTACCTTATAGGTCATTACTGTATAACATAACTCTCAGACCCTGAAATAATTTCTTCCCATGTAAATAGATGGAATGATTGTTTGGATGAAAATGACCCCAAAGGTTCATGTGTTTGAATGTTTGGTCTTCAATTACTGGAATTGTTTAGGAAGATTTAGGGGTGTGTGGCTTGGATGAAAAAGATATGTGAGCAGGCATGGGTTTTGAGGTTTTAAAATCTATACCTGGCCCAGTCTTGATCACTGCTTGCTCTCTGCCTGCACATTGTGGTTCAGATATGAACTCTCAAGTACTACTCCAGAGCCATGCCTGTCTGTCTGCTGCCATGCTCCCAGACTTGATGTTCCTGAAACCAATTGAAACTGTAACACTCAAATTAAATACTTCTTTATATAGCTGCCTTCATAATAGTGTTTCATCACAGCAATAGAGCAGTGACTGAGACAAAAGCTGATACCAGAGAAGGGTCTTTTGTTGCAATAGCCCTGATCATGCCATTTGTTGAAGAAATGTAGAAAACCTTGGAACATTGGACTAGATATTCAATTGAATATTGTAATGGCTTACTTAAGTGGCCATCATATTAGGAGCTTGTAGGACAGTAATGCTGAACACAGGGACTGTGCAGGTCCAGCTCAAGAGTTTTCAGAGGAAAACAGCAGTGACTGCATGCAAACCATTCTTGTGATATTTTGCAAAGTGTGTGGTTTCTTTTTGCCTTTGAGCCAAGAATCTGCATGAAGAATTTTGGATTAGTGATATTGGCAGTAGAGATTTCAAGACAGCATAGTATTGATTATATCACATGTTTATCAGTGATCATTCTTATGCAGACCTACAATGAAAAATAACAAACAGGGCAAAATGAAATAAAAAATTCATAATTTGGGAAGAAAAAGAGGAGCTGGAACTATAACATTGAAGCCAATACCTCTGATCCAGTAGATGAGAAGTTTAAGAAAGGCTTTATGCTAATGTAATAAAGGGAATTGTAACCTCAGGGAAAGACCCTACTCATTCTAACTTGGGGGGGGAGGTTAATTCAATAAAGGAAACCATCAATAAGTTAAATATTATGCAAATATAAGTCATGAAGACGTTTCAGCCCAAGCAGGCTCCAGAAACTAACAGCATTAGTAGTCACATACTCCTAGAGTTAGAATCAAGAAAGATACAGGAAAAGGCTTGTGGAGTCTTCCTCCATGGTTAAAGAAAGCTATTTGAAGCGAGTTATGTGCCACAGATATCACTGAACAGGGACCCAGAAAGGCCATTGTATGAAACTGTGAAGGTAAAATCTAGATTGCCTTGGACACTCCAAGATATGAGAGATTCTAGAACCCTAAGATACCTTCCAAGGAGAGATGCAGAGTAGTCATGCAGCCCAAGAGAAATAAGTGTGTCAACAAAGCTGGAATGAGTGGGAGATATGAAAAGATATCTAGTAAGCCTTTTGACATGAAGAATAGAGATGCAGGACTTGGAATTTGCCCTGCTGACCTTTGGCCTTGTTTTAGTTCAGTAATTCCTCACTATATCCCTTTCATCCCACTTACAATGGTAATGTACATTGTATTTTGGAAGTACTGAATTTTGTTTTTTTGTTGTTGTTTTTTTTTTTTTAATTTCACAGGGGGTTACAGTTAAGGAATTTCCCTAAATCTCTCTCTCTCTCTCTCTCTCTCTCTCTCTCTCTCTCTCTCTCTCTTTAATTGGATATTTTCTTTACTTACATTTTAAATATTATCCACTTTTCTGGTTCCCCCCAAAACCCCCTTCCCATACACTCTTCCCTGCTTCTATGAGGGTGTTCCCCTACCCACCTACCTACTCCTGCCTCCTCGCCCACGAATTCTCCTACACTGGGGCATCTATTGAGCCTTCACAGTATGGAAACAGTGCAGAGACTGTGAAAGACTATGGGGACTTTTGAAATTAAACTGAATGCATTTTGTATTATGATATGGGTACAAGCCTATGGGTGGGGGCAGGGGAGTAGAATGTGGTGGTTTAAATGATAATGGCCCTTGTCTTATTCAGGATGAAAAGACATCATGGCCATGGCAATTATCATAAAAGTAAACATAATTTGTGTTGTCTTACAGGTGCAGAGTTTTAGCCTATTTTTTTTCCTCTTTATTAGATATTTTCTTCATTTACATTTCTCATAATATCCAGAGATTTTCCCTTACCCTCCCGCGTCCCCGCCCTGCTCCCCTACCCACCCCCTCCCACGTAATGGCCCTGGCATTCCCCTGTACTGGGGGATATAGAGTCTGTATGACCAAGGGGCCTCTCCTCCCAATGATGGCCAACTAGGCCATCTTCTTCCATATATGCAGCTAGAGNGGTTCTTTTATTGTTGAGAAGAGTTTTTGCTAATCTAGGTTTTTTGTTATTCCAGATGAACTTGCTAATTGTCTTTTCTAGATCCTTGAAGAATTGAGTTGGAATTTTGATGGGGATTGCATTGAATCTGTAGATAGCTTTTGGCACGATAGCCATTTTTACTATATTGATTCTGCCAATCCCTATTATCATTGTCAGAATGCATGGCAACACACAAACAGACATGGTGCTTGAGAAGGAGCACAGAATGCTATATCCATATCAATAGGCAATAGGAAGATAGACTAAGCTACTAGGAATTGCTTGAGCTTCTAAAACCTCAGCCCCACCTCCACCCCCAAGGAATAATCTCCTTGTAACTTGGTCTCATGTCCTAATCCTTGCAAATATTTCCTATGAGCCTACTGGGGGAATCCGGCTTCTTCATTCAAACCACCAGAGCCCCCAGAGGCTTGGATCTTTGAATGCTTGGTTCACAGTTAGTTAGAGAAACTCTTTGAGAAGGATTAATGAGTGTTAGCTTTGTTAGAGTAGGTGTGGCACTGTTGGAGGAGGTATATCACTTAGTGTGGGCTTTGAGTTTTTAAAAGTCCATATCAGGCCCAGTCTCTCCTCTCTCTCTCTCTCTCTCTCTCTCTCTCTCTCTCTCTTCTTGCAATTTATGATTTATGGATCAAATATGAATTTTCAGCATACATGTTCCTAGCCACAGTGGCCATGAACTATCTGAAATTTTATGCAGTACCACAATTAAAATATTTTTTTATAACCTATATAAGTTGCCTTGGTTGTGGTGTTTCATCACAGCGAAAGAACTGTGACTAAGACAGTGACTGCTAACCACATATGAACCTCTGAAGAACTCATCATTACATTCAATTCTTTTTAAATGCCCTTTAGTCCTCTTTACCATAAAAGTTATTATCTACTGAGAACTCTAATTTCATCCAAGTTTAAAGAATGATCTACCATGCACACAATCCTAAGTTCTTAGCTCACTATCAAGTTCTGTAAGCATAACTTCTTTCATAAATTTCATTCACATGAGCTAAAATTAATTTTCTTTCATTTTTCCTGGATTTTAAAACATTGACATTGAAATTCATAAAAACACTCTAGCAAGTATTTTAGGATCATTTTTATCTTTTTAGCTCCCATGTTAAATAATAATTAGATCATTTTGAGCTTTATCAGTAAACTACTACATAACACATACAGATATAAGGCAACAATAGAGACAATGTAAATATCTCAATGGTAGCACCTATAAATTATCACAGTAGTAGCTAGAGTGTGTTTCAGAATTACCCTGTGTCAGGCATTGTTCTATTTCACTTTGCATTAATTCTTCATGTCCAAAACTACCCTGGGATATAGATCTTATTATCATAATTTTTTAGCTGCTAATGGGAAAAGGCACAGAAGTGTTAAGAATTTTTCCAGCAGATACAATGCAGTTAGCTGACAGAAATATAGTTTAAATTGGGACAGTCAGGCTGGAGAGTACATTTTATTAAGCATAATGTTTATATTAACTTTCTTACAGAAAATTCCTTTCTTTAAGGTAAGTCATCAGGGCAAAATCTCCATTGCAATAGGTTTTTATGAGCCAAGAAATAGTGGTTCATTAACAGTGTTTTAATTGTAATTTTTATTTGCTCAAATTCTATTTATAACAGAATTGTCTCATATCTTCACTACAAATAATCAACTTTCATAGAAAAATTTGAGGTCAATCTACAGAGAATCTTAATGTGCAAAAATGATGTCAGTTTTCTTTTTTTAGACAATAACACTAATTCCCAAAATCTCCACTGCAATATAAGGTCTGGTCAGGTTATAGTTTTATATGGCGTCACATATAGATTTTGTAGGAAGGTCATATAGCTACATATTACATTATAAATAGAGAGGGAAAAATATGTGTTTGTCCATGTGTTGGTATCCACGTTTGTGTGTGTGTGTGTGTGTGTGTGTGTGTGTGTGTGTGTGTGTGTGTGTGCGCGCGCGCGCGCGTGTGTGTGTGTGTGTGTGTGTGTGTGTGTGTGTGTGTGTGTGTGTGTGTGTGTGTATTTATGCAATAGTAGTAATGTACTAGAGGAAATCTTACAGTCATGCCTGGCCCCAGGCACGGGACCTGAGTCTCAAGCAGCATAAATAAATTGACATGATTGTATTCTGTTTGCCACTGGTTAGTTTACAAGTAACATTCAGCACAATAATAGCCAATGAGACAAGTTGGTAAGACAATTGTGCAGGCTTCCAGCAAAGGGTTTCTTGTTCCACTCAATTACCTGACTCAGGATCCATGAGCCATGAAACCTGGAGTTAGGTTAATATATGAGATAAATTTTTCCTGTTCCTTTGGACAGTTTGATTGCACCGCATAGTATTAAGATAATTTAACTTCCCTTTTATGTGGTGAGCCCAAGAAAATTATAAACTCTGACACCTGACTTTGGCTTCTGCTGACATCTTTTGAAGTCAAGGTAGGAAAACCTATCAAATACACAGTCGTTGTATTTTAAAGGCTTTATGTGTTCCTTATTTATTCAAAGGAATATGCTTCAGCCAGGCATAGTGGTGCATGTCTATAATAATCCTGGCTTTCAGAACTCTTTAGAGAGAGGCAGCTCTCCTCAGCTACACAGTAAATTTAAGACCAGCCTGAGCCAAATGTCACTGCCTCAAAATAAAATTAAAAATAAACTTGGCCATAGTATAGCTAATGTATGTTGTTTTTTTGTTTGGGGGGTTTGTTTAGTTTGGTTTCCAAGACAGGGTTTCACTGTGTAGTCTTGGCTATGCTGGAATACATTCTGTAGACCAAGCTGGTCTCAAATGCAGAGATCTACCAGCCTCTACCTCCCAAGTACCAAGATTAGAGGCATGTACTGTCACCTCCCAGCCATATGGCATTCTTTTTAAAATTTTATATATTTTTATAGATATTTTATTTATTTACATTTCAAATGTTATCCCCTTTCCTAGTTTCCCTTCCGAAAATCCCCTATCCCCTTGCCCCTCCCCTGCTCCCCAACCCATCCACTCCCAGTCCCAGTCCTGGCATTCCCCTATACTGGGGCATAGAGCCTTCACAGGATCAAGGGCCTCTCCTCCCATTGATGACCGGCCATCCTCTGCTACATATACAGCTAGAACCACAAGTTCCACCATGTGTTTTCTTTGATTAGTGGTTTAATTCCAAGGAGCTCTGGGGGTACTGGTTAGTTCATATTGATGTTTCTCCTATGGGGCTTCAGAGCCCTTCAGCAGCTTGGGTACTTTCTCTAGCTCCTTCATTGGGGATCTTGTGCTCCATCCAATGGATGATTATAATATATGATGTCCTAATGTGACATTATATTGGAAATGAAAGTACTTTATTGAAAAAATTATATCTCTGAGGAAAACATGTATGTAGTTTTACTGTTTGTTCTTATTCAGTTTGGGTATCAAGACAATCCTGACTTTGGAGGAATTTTAAATCACTGTGTTCCTTTGCATTTTCTGGGATAGTTTGAGGAGTGCTACAGGAAATCGTTACTGAAATTAAAGATGGGATGGTATAAAACTAAAAAGCTTCAGCACAGAACAGGAAAGCATCAACTGAGTAGACAGACTGGGACTGGAGAGGACTCTTTCCCAGCTATGCTTCTGACAACAGTCTTATAAAATTTATAAACCACTTTTTAAAAAGTACTACAAAACAAAACTCCCAATCAATAAATAGGCCAATGAACTAAATGGAAAGTTTTCAAAGGAAAATATTACAAATGATCAGTAAATATTTGTGTTTTTGTTTTTAAAATTTTAACTACTTATTCTTTTATTTATTTACGTCCCAAATGCTGTCTCCTCTGAGTCCCCCCCCTCACAGCGTCTTTACCCCCATTTTCCCTCCCCTTTGCCTCTGAGAGGGTACCTCTCAATATTCCCCCACTCTGGGGCACCAAGTCTTTCCAGGATTAGGAGCATCCCTTCCCACTGAGGCCAGACAAGGCAGTCCTGTCCTATATACATGCCAAGGGCCATGAACCACCAGTATATGCTCTTTGGTTGGTAGCTTAGTCTCTGGGAGCTCCCAAGAGTCCAGATTAGTTGATATTGTTGATCTTCCTATGGGGTTATCATCCCTTTCAGTTCCTTCCATCCTATATCTAACTCGTCCATAGGGCTCACGGACTTCAGTTCAATGCTTGTTTGTGGGTATTTGCATCTGTCTCAGTCAGCAGCCGGTAGAGTCTCTCAGAGGCAGCCAATCTAGGCTCCTGACTTCAAGCACAACATAGCATCAGTAATAGTCTCAGGTATTGGTGTCCATCCATGGGAGGGATTCCATGTTGGGCAGGTCTCTGGCTGGCCATTGCTTCAGTCTCTGCTCCATCTTTGTTCCTGCATTGCTTTTAGACAGAAACAATTTGGGATTGAAAGTTTTGTAGGTGGGTTGGTGTCCCCATCCCTCCACCAAGGGTTCTGTCTGACAAGTACACGTGGTCTCTTCAGGTTCCATCTTCCCACTGTTGGGCATTTCTGATGTGGTCACCTGCATTGAGTCCTGGAAACCTCCCCAATCCCAGGGCTCTGGGACTTCCCAGAGATTTCCCCTCCCTGCCAACTGTTCCTTACAGCTGTTTATTTCCCTCATTCTCCTGGCCCTCTGAGCCTTTCTCCTGTCTCTCCCCATACCTGATCCTGTGCCCCCTCTCCCCTTCCCCTCCCTTCTCCCTCTCAGTCTCTCCATCCTTCTGCCTCACCTGAATATTTAGCTTCCTTACTTGGGCCTTCCTTCATTAAATTCGTTAAATCTGTGGGGTGTATCATGTGTGTTTTGTACTTTTTGGCCACTATTCACTTATCTGTGAGTACATAGCATGCATATCCTTTTGAATCTTGGTTACCTCACTCAGGATCCTATTTTCTGGTTCCATACATTTTCCTTAAAAATTGATGATGTCCTCATTCTTAAAAGCTGAATAGTATTCCATTGTGTAAATGTACCACATTTTATGCATCCACTCTTTAGTTGAAGTACATCTCAGTTGTTTCTAGTTTCTGGCTATTATGAATAAGGCTGTTGTGAAATTAGTAGAGCATGTGTCTTTATGGTATGGTGGAACATCATTTGGGTATATGCCCAGGAGCAATATAGCTGGTTCTTAAGGTAGAACTATTCCCAGAAAATGTCAGACTGATTTCCAGAATACAAATTTGAGATCCCACCAGCAGTGAAGAAGTGTTCCTCTTCACATTCTTGCCAGCATGTGCTGTCACTTTAGTTTTGATGTAAGTGGAATCTTAGGGTCATTTTGATTTGCATTTCCCTGATGATTAAGAATGCTGAATTTTTCTTTAAGTGCTTCTTGGTCAGTCTCTGTTGAGAAGTCTCTGTTTAGCTCCGTGCCCATTTTTAAAATTGAGTTATTTGTTTTTTTGGAGTCTTACCTCATGAACAACTACCAAAGGACCTAGTTATACCACACCTGGGCATAAGCCCAAAGGATACTATATCATACCAAAAGAGATATTTGCACATCCATTTTTCTGCTATTCTACTCACAGCAGCCAAAAATGTTATCTCTACATGTCCATCAAAGCATGAGTGGGTGATTAAAATGTATCATATACAGACAATAGAATTTTATTCAGTCACAGACAAAAATGAAATTATGAATTTTGTAGGAAAATGGATGTGAGAAACTGAAAAATGTGATATAAAATAAAGTGACTCTGACTCAGAAAGACAAACCCAGCTTGTTTTTTTTTTTTTTTTTTTGGTTTTTCGAGACAGGGTTTCTCTGTATAGCCCTGGCTGTCCCTGGAACTCACTTTGTAGACCAGACTGGCCTCGAACTCAGAAATCCACCTGCCTCTGCCTCCCAAGTGCTGGGATTAAAGGCGTGCGCCACCACGCCCGGCATTTTTTCTTATTTTTATTAGATATTTTCTTTATTTACATTTCCAATGCTATCCCGAAAGTTACCTATACCCTCCCTCTGAGCCAATTTCTGAGACTATAATCTAATTACATCATTCTCCCTTTCCTATCATTCCTCTAAATCCTATCATGAATCCCCTCACCTTGTTCTATCTACAATTTATTATATATATACGTTCCTATAACTATAATCTTCTCAGTCTATACAGTGATACTTGTACATATATTTTCAGGGCTTGCCATTTCGTTTTGGATAAACAGTTAGTTAGTTCCTCCCTAGCGAATTCTATGCCCCCTGTTTCCAGTGTCCCTCAGTTCCCTGTGAGGAAAAGAAAAGACTTCATAAGGGGGAAAGGGAAGAACGTCAACCCTTGACAAAGAAAATATATTTAATCCACATATTAAAAATGCTTAGAGTTTTTGTATTTTCTAATTGACCCCTTCAAAAAGAAATAAACCATAAATTTTAATTGTATAAAAACAATAACACAACATAGTAACATAAAAAGTTGCAGCTGGAAGAATACCAGATAGAATAAGGACTTACATTATGAAGGTAATTGAACATCCATGGCTGGGGACTTTGCCTAGCCCAGAAAGGCTTGAGGAACTCAAGAAATCCATCCAGTGCCTTTGGACCTTAGATTCTTCATAAACAAAACAAAAAAAATTTCAAGTATGTGATCCTTATACTAAATTCTAGATCACCTAACTTGTGATTCTATATCTCAAGGCTACAAAAATGTACTCCTTAAAAAATATTTGTGTAAATCAAATAAGTAAAAAACATTTTTTTAAATTAAAATTCTGTGTGTTTGTATGCGTGTGTGTTTGTGTGTGTGTGTGTTTGTTTGTGTGTGTTTGTATGTGTGTGTTTGTGTGTGTGTGTGTGTGTGTATGTGTGTGTGTGTAAATGAGTGGACACAAATTTGTAAAACACATCCTTTATTTCAAAGTAATTAATTTACACAGAACCTAAATTGGTAGATTTCCATCACTCTATTCGTAATCTGTTCTAGTAGTACCCTAAACTACTTTAATGCATTTGCAAGTTAGTAAGCAATATTCATATATTGTAACATTATTAGTTAAAGTTCCTCTTTTAACTAAATGCCCTTCCCCTGTCCTCCATCCCATACAAAAAAGTGGATTTTATTTAATAGTCATGTTGCCTTAGGCTCTTGGCTGTGACAGGTCCTTACACTTTTCTTGATGACCTTGACAATTCTGAGAAGTACTGGCCAGGTACTTTGTATACTTTGTATAGGTTATTGTTAGTTACTTATTAATTAAATAATTATTAATTAATAATTGATGATTTTCTCATACTTTTTCAGGAGTAGACAGCTTTGAGAATGAACAACATAAGGTAAACTCCATTCCTCTAATCACAATCAGGGCAAAAAACTGTTGTCATGACAAAATTTTGCAGCTGTCCTGAATGGCCTGGCTAAGGTCCTTTGACTTGAGTAGTTTTTTTACTAAAATTTATTTTGTTCCTTCTGTACATCACGTCCAGAAAGTACATTTGGGCTAGATGTAATAGACAGGAGAAAACTTTGTATGGAGAGATTTTCAAAGCATATTTAAGATGCCAGGGTCACCTGAACTGATGAAGCAGAAATAGAGAGCAGGAAGAACTTTAGTATTCTACATTAAACTTTTGAACTTTTTTTTTGATTCTTTTCTTTTATTAGATATTTTCTTTATTTACATTTCAAATGCCATTCCAAAAGTTCCCTATATCCTTCTGCAACCCTGCTTCCCTACCCCCCAACTCCCAATTATTGGCCCTTGCATTCCCCTGTACTGGGTCATATAAAGTTTGCAATACCAAGGGGTCTCTCTTCCCAATCATGGCCGACTAGGCCATCTTCTGCTACATATGCAGCTGGAGACATGAGCTTTGGAGGTTCTGGTTAGTTTATATTGTTGTTCCACCTATAGGATTGCAGACATCTTCAGCTCCTTGGGTACTTTCTCTAGCTTCTCCATTGGGGGCCCTGTGTTCTATCTTATAGATGACTGTGAACATCCACTTCTGTATTTGCCAGGCACTGGCATAGCCACATACAAGACAGCTATATCAGGGTCCCTTCAGCAAACTCTGACTGGAATATATATATATAGTGTCTGGGTTTGGTGGCTGATTATGGGATGGATCCCAGGGTGGGGTAGTCTCTGGTTAGTCCATGCTTTCATCTTAGCTCCAAACTTTGTCTCTATAACTCCTTTCATGGGTATTTTGTTCCTCATACTAAGAAGGAGCAAAGTGTCCACATGTTGGTCTTCCCTCTTTTTGATTTTCTTGTGTTTTGCAAATAGTATCTTAGGTATTCTTTTTATTATTATTATTATTATTATTATTATTATTATTATTATTATTATTATTTATTAGAGAATTTCTTCATTTACATTTCAAGTGTTATCCAATAATTCCCCTATACCCTCCCCCCACCCTGCTCCCCTACCCTCCCACTCCCACTACTTGGCCCTGGCATTCCCCTGTACTGAGGCATATAAACATTGCTAGACCAAGGGCCTTTCTTCCCCAGTAATGGCAAACTAGGCCATCTTCTAATACATAAGCAGCTAGAGACATGAGCTCTGGGGGTTCTGATTAGTTCATATTGTTGTTCCATTTATAGGGTTACAGACCCCTACAGCTCTTGGGTACACTTTTTAGCTCCTACATTGGGGACCCTGTGTTCTGCCCTATAGATGATTGTGAGCATCCACTTCTGCATTTGTCAGGGACTGTCAAAGCCTCCCAGGAGACAGCTATATCAGGGTCCTTTCAGCAATATCCTGCTGATGTATGCAGTAGTGTCTGCATTTGGTAGTTGATTATGTGATGGACCACCCGGGTGGGGCACTCTCTGGATGGTCCATCCTTTCATTTAGCTCCAAACTTTGTCTCTGCACCTCCTTCCATGTATATTTTAATCCCTATTATAGGGAGGAATGAAGTATCCATTCATTGGTCTTTCTTGATTTTTCTTGTGTTTTGGAAATTGTATCTTGGGTATTCTAGGTTTCTGGGCTAATATCCGCTTATCAGTGAGTGCATATTAAGTGACTTCTTTTGTGATTGGGTTACCTCACTCTGGATGATATCCTCCAGATACATCCATTTGCTTAAGAATTTCATAAATTAATTGTTTTTAATAGCTGAGTAGTACTCCATTGTGTAAATGTACCACATTTTCTGTATCCATTCTTCTGTTGAGGGACATCTGGGTTCTTTCCAGCTTCTGGCTATTATAAATAAGGCTGCTATGAACATAGTGGAGCATGTGTTCTTGGTACCAGTTGGAACATCTTCTGGGTATATGCCCAGGACGGGTATTGCTGGATCTTCCCGTAGTACTATGTCCAGTTTTCTGAGAAACCTCCAGACTGATTTCCAGAGTGGTTGTACCAGCTTGCAATCCCACCAGCAATGAAGAAGTGTTCTTCTTTCTCCACATCCTTGCCAGCAATTGCTGTCACCTGAATTTTTGATCTTAGCCATTCTGACTGGTGTGAGGTGGAATCTTGGTGTTGTTTTGATTTGCATTTCTCTGGTGTTTAAGGATTTTGGACATATTTTCAGATGCTTCTCAGCCCTTTGGCATTCTTCAATTGAGAATTCTTTGTTTAGCTCTGTACCCCATTTTTTAATGGGGTTATTTGAATTTCTGGAGTTCAGCTTCTTGAGCTCTTTGTAAATATTGGGTATTAGCCTCCTATCAGATTTGGGATTGGTAAAGATTCTTTCCCAATCCGTTGGTGGCATATGTTAGGTATTCTAAGTTTCTGGGCTAATATGCACTTATCACTGAGTGCATATCATGTGACTTCTTTTGTGATTGGGTTACCTCACTAAGGATGATAACCTCAAGACACATCCATTTGCCCAAGAATTTCATAAATTCATTGATTTTAATAGCTGAATAAAACTCCATTGTGTAAATATACCACATTTTCTGTATCCATTCTTCTGTTGAGGGACATCTGGGTTCTTTCCAGTTTCTGGCTATTATAAATAAGGCTGCTATGATCATAGTGTAGTATGTCTTCTTATAACCAGTTGGAACTACTTCTGGGTATATGCCCAGGGGAGGAATTGCTGGATCTACCAGTATTACTATGTTAAATTTTCAGAGAAACCTCCAGACTGATTTCCAGAGTGGTTGTACCAGTTTGCAATCCCACCAACAATGGTGGAGTGTTCATCTTTCTCCACATCCTTGCCAGCTGTACTGGCTAGGTTTATGTCAACTTGACACAGCTGGGGTTATCACAGAGAAAGGAGCTTCAGTTGGGGAAATGCCTCCATGAGATCTAGCTGTGAGGCATTTTCTCAATTAGTGATCAAGGGGGAAAGGCCCCTCATGGGTGGGACCATCTCTGGGCTGGTAGTCTTGGGTTCTATAAGAGAGAAGGCTGAGCAAGCCAGGGGAAGCAAGCCAGTAAGGAACATCCCTCCATGGCTTCTGCATCAGCTCCTGCCTCTGACCTGCTTAAGTTCCAGTCCTGACTTCCTTGGTGATGAACAGCAGTATGGAAGTGTAAGCCAAATAAACCCTTTCCTCCCCATCTTGCTTCTTGGTCATGATGTTTGTGCAGGAATAGAAACCCTGACTAAGACACCAGCAATTGCTGTCACCTAAATTTTTGATCTTAGCCATTCTGACTGGTGTGAGGTGGAATCTCACGGTTGCTCTGATTTGCATTTCACTGATGATTAAGGATGTTGGACATATTTTCAGATGCTTTTCAGTCATTCGGTATTCCTCAGTTGAGAATTTTTTGTTTATCTCTGTACCCCATTTTTAATCAGTTTATTTGAATTTCTGGAGACCAGCTTCTTTAGCTCTTTGTAGATGTTGGATATTAGTCCCCTATCAGATTTAGGATTGGTAAAAATCCTTTCCCAATCTGTTGGTGGCCTTTTTGTCTTATTGACAGTGTCCTCTGCCTTACAGAAGCGTTACAATTTTATGAGGTACCATTTGTCAATTCTTGATCTTACAGCACAAGCCACTGCTGTTCTGTTTAGGAATTTTTCCCCTGTGCTCATATATTAGAGGCTTTTCCCCACTTTCCTCTGTTTCTCCTCTAATTTCATTGTCTCTAGTTTTCTGTGGAGGACTTTGGTCCACTTAGACTTGAGCTTTGTACAAAGAGATAAGAATGGATCAATTCACATTGTTCTCCATGATAACCGCAAGTTGTGCCAGCACCATTTGTTGAAATTCTTTTTTCCACTTGATGGTTTTAGCTCACTTGTCAAAGATCAAGTGACCATAGGTGTGTGGATTCATTTCTGCATCTTTATTTATTGAACTACCTTGTTGCCTCTGTACCAGGACCATGCAGTTTTTATCACAATTGCTCTGTAGTACAGCTTGAAGTCAGGGATGGTGATTCCACCAGAGGTTCTTTTATTGAGAATAGTTTTTGTTATCCTAGGTTTTGTATTATTCCAGATGAATTTGCAAATTACCCTTTCTGACTCAGTGAAGAATTGAGTGGGACTTTTGATGGGAATTGCATTTAATCTGTAGATAGCTTTCGGCAGGATAGCCATTTTTACTATATTAATCCTGCCAATCCATGAGCATAGGAGATCTCTCCAAGTTTTGAGATCTTCTTCTATATGTTTCTTCAGAGACTTGAAGTTCTTATCATACAGATCTTTCACTTCCTTAGTCAGAGTCACACCAAGGTACTTTATATTATTTGTGACTATTGTGAAAGGTGTTGTTACCCTAATTTCTTTTTCAGTCCGTTTACCCTTTGTGTAGAGAAAGATCATTGATTTGTTTGAGTTAATTTTATATCCAGCTACTGCACTGAAGCTGTTTATCAGGTTTAGGAGTTCTCTGGTGGAATTTTTAGGGTCACTTATATATACTATCATATCATCTGCACATAGTGATATTTTGACTTCTTCCTTTCCAATTTGAATCCCCTTGATCTCCTTTTGTTGTCGAATTGCTCTGGCTAGGACTTTAAGTACTATATTGAATAGGTAGGGAGAAAGTGGGCAGCCTTGTCTAGTCCCTGATTTTAGTGGGATTGCTTCCAGCTTCTCTCCATTTAGTTTGATGTTGGCCACTGGTTTGCTGTAGATTGCTTTTATCATGTTTAGGTATGGGCCCTGAATTCCTGATCTTTCCAAGCCTTTTATCATGAAGGCGTCTTGGATTTCTGTAAAATGCTTTCTCAGCATCCAAAGAGATGATCATGTGTTTTTTGTATTTGAGTTTGTTTATATAGTGAATTACATTGATGTATTTCCATATATTAAACCATCCCTGCATCCCTGGGATGAAGCCTACTTGGTCATGAAATATGATCATTTTGATGTGTTCTTGGATTCAGTTTGTGAGGATTTTATTGATTATTTTTGCATCGATATTCATAAGGGAAATTGGTCTAAAGTTCTCTTCTTTGTTGGATCTTTGTGTGATTTGGGTATCACAGTAATTGTGGCTTCATAGAATGAATTGGGTAGAGTACCTTCTGTTTCTATTTTGTGGAATAGTTTGAGGAGAGTTGGAATTAGGTCTTCTTTGAAGGTCTGATAGAACTCTGCACTAAAGCCATCTGGTCCTGGGCTTTTTTTGTTGTTGTTGTTGGGAGACTATTGATGATGATGATTGCTTCTATCTCTTCAGGGGAAATGCGACTGTTTGAACCATTAAGTTGATCTTGATTTAACTTTGGAACCTGGTATCTGTCTAGGAAGTTGTCCATTTCACCCTGGTTTTCTAGTTTTGTTGAGTATAGCCTTTTGTACTAAGATCTGATGATGTTTTTGGATTTCCTCAGGTTCTTTTGTTATGTCTCCTTTATCATTTTTGATTTTGTTAATTAGGATACTGTCCCTGTGCCCTCTAGTTAGTCTGGCTAAGGGTTTATCTATCTTCGTGATTGTCTCAAAGGACCAGCTCCTGGTTTGGTTGATTCATTGAATAGTTCTTTTTGTTTCCACTTGGTTGATTTCAGTCCTGGGTTTGATTATTTCCTGCCATCTATTCCTCCTGCGTGAATATGCTTCCTTTAGTTCTAGAGCTTCTAGGTGTGCTATCAGGCTGCTTGTGTATGCTCTCTCTAGTTTGTATTTGGAGGCCCTCAGGGCTATGAGTTTTCCTTTTATGACTGCCTTCATAGTGTCTCATAATTTTGGGTATGTTGTGGCTTTATTTTCATTAAACCCTAAAAAGTCTTTAATTTCTTTCTTTATTTCATCCTTGACCAAGGAATCATTGAGTAGAGTGTTGTTCAGTTTTCACATGAATTGTGGATTTCTACTATTTATGTTCTTATTGAAAATCAGCCTTAGTCCATGGTAATCTGATAGGATGCATGGGATAGTTTAAGTATTTTTGTTTCTGTTGAGGCCTATTTTGTGACATATTATATGTCAATTTTGGAGGAGGTACCATGTGTTGCTGAGAAGAAGGTACATCCTTTTGTTTTAGGATAAAATGTTTTGGAGATATCTATTAAATCACTTTGTTTCATAACTTTTGTTAGTGTCCATGTGTCTCTGTTTAGTTTCTGTTTCCAGGATCTGTCCATTAATGAGAGTAGGGTGTTATTGTGTGAGGCACGATATGTGCTTTGAGCTTTACTAAACTTTGTTTAATGAATGTGGCTCCCCTTGTATTTGGAGCATAAATATTCAGAATTGAGAGTTCAGCTTGATAGATTTTAACTTTGATGAGTATGAAATGCCCTTCCTTTCTTTTTGATAACTTTTGATTGGAAGTCAAATTTATCCGATATTAGAATTGCTACTCCAGCTTGTTTCTTCGGATGCTTAGAAAATTGTTTTCCAGCCTCTCACCCTAAGGTAGTATCTGTCTTTTTCCCTGATGTGGGTTTCCTGAAAGCAGCAAAATGTTGGTTCCTATATGCGTTGCCAGTCTGTTAATCTATGTCTTTTTATTGGGGAATTGAGTCCATCGATGTTAAAAGAAATTAAAGAAAAGTAATTGTTGCTTCCTGTTATTTTTGTTTTTAGAGTTGGGATTCTGTTCTTGGGGCTGTCTTTTTTTAGGTTTGTTGAAGGATTACTTTCTTGTTTTTTCTAGGTTGTAATTTCGATCTTGTGTTGGTGCTTTCCCTTTATTATCCTTTGAATGGCTGGATTCTTGGAAAGATATTGTGTGAATTTGGTTTTATCATGGAATACTTTGTTTTCTCCATCTATGGTAATTGAGAGTTTTGCTGGGTATAGTAGCCTGGGCTGGCAGTTGTGTTCTCTTAGGATCTGTATAACTTCTGTCCACGATCTTCTGGCTTTCATAGTCTCTGGTGAGAAGTCTAGTATAATTCTAATAGGCCTGCCCTTATAAGTTACTTGACCTTTTTCCCTTGCTGCTTTTAATATTCCGTTTTTATTTAGTGCATTTGTTGTTCTGATTATTATGTGTGGGAAGGAGTTTCCTTTCTGGTCCAGTCTATTTGGAGTTCCGTAGGCTTCTTGTATGTTCATGGGCATCTCTTTCTTTAGGTTTGGGAAGTTTTCTTCTATAATTTTGTTGAAGATATTTGCTGGCGCTTTAAGTTGAAAGTCTTCATTCTAATCTCCTCCTATTATCTGTAGGTTTGGTCTTCTCATTGTGTCCTGGATTTTCTGGATGTTTTTGAGTTAGGATCTTTTTGCATTTTGCATTTTCTTTGATTGTTGTGTACATATTTTCTATGGAGTCCATGTTTGCTTTGAATACTAACATGCTGGGTATTTTTATAAAAATTTTTATACATTGAGTGTCAGAGAGTCTATAAGGAATAGAAAAGTCAATTCTCCAAAAAGAGTCAAGGATGTCAAAGGCATCCTCTCACAAGCAATCTGAGTGATGGGTTTGCTGACTGAGTAGTTGACACACTGAGTACAGTTTACAGAAGACTTGAGCACCATGTATTTCTACCCTGTCCTCCATACTCAACTCCTTTGAAACCAAAATGACTGTACTTATGATTGCTTTCAACCATAGAAGTGAGAGGGCAAAACGCCTTGGGAATAAAACTTTCAGTTCCTCAGGAAGCATACTAGACCCTCAAAAGCACCCACTAACAATGGGCCTTTTGTCAATAATGGCCCTAACTTAGGAAGGATAAGTCTGGAGCTGAGTCAGACCCTGGGGCACCTAGCTGGAGGAGATGACAAGGCCACAACTGAGCTGGTTTCCAAAATTCTTTAAGATCTCAACAAATATAATGAAACTAATTTAGCAACCAATCAAAATCATACTAATGTCACTACTTTGCCCCCTACAACTCATATTAGAGGTTACCTAATCCTTCTCGAAGTTTTCCGTAGTCCTGCATAAAAGGATACTTGTAAGCTCCTCTGGTCATTGCCAATTTTGATGAATGGTTGAACTCTGTAAGATGGCAATTTGTGCAGAATGAACATTCTGCCTTTGCAAACTCTTTGAGTCTGGGGTCTTCCTTCAGTGATTCTTGAACCCTACCAGAAGCAGAAGGAGGAGCAGGTTTTCTCTTCTTAAAACATCCTAAGTATTGTGAACAAACTAAAAAACCCACAAGAAAAAAAGTCAACAATGAACACAAGGGTAGAGAGATGGTTGTTCCTGTCCTATGTATCATCTACAGCTGAAATTTAGTGGTTATCAACACTGAAATGAGTAAACAGATTTTTATATAGTCACATGTTAGGATACTAGGGTTAATGACTTAGATTTCGTAGGTGGAGATTCCCTAATTGGCTCTTGATTGGGTAAATAAGCCAGTTGTTGAGTGAAGATATAGAGGCAGGTTTTCCCATTCTCGGGAGGAAGAGGAGGAGATGACATAGAGAAAGGGCTTTTTCAGCCAGGCCATGGAGCAAAGAGGGACACCATGTAGGCCTGGGGGCTATTAGACCCAGTGGCAGCATCCACTACCAGAAGACTTCTAACACAGAATTGCAGATGAGTTTAGGACAATAGGACAACCAGTGGTTGTGTCATCTGGCTGATTTTAAATATTAAGAATGTCTGGTATTTTCCATTTGCAATAATTCGGGAGGACAAGAGAGAGAGTGTAACTCCGGGGTGATCATTGGCATTTGATGAAGCCAACTGCAGTGAAGTCAGTGGAACTCGAGCCGTAGCTCCAGGCATTCTAAAGCATAACTGGGGATCTGACGAAAGTTTGAGCTAGCTGTCGGAGTTGAATGAGGCTGGGGCGTGGAGCTAGCCATGAGCGGCTGAGAGCTCGGGCGGGGCTCTTGAGAAGGAGCAATGGTGGATCATAAAATTACAGGCAACAACATATAACAACGTATATGAATCAATGCTGTAGCAAAGGTCAGTTAGCAAATCTGTCAAGCTGGTAGCTTTCCTTAGAACAGCAGGTGGGAGCCATGTGTGGGAGACTACTTGCAGTACTAGTGAGACGAATTTCTGTCTCAGTGATATTCCCATGAGGGTGCTCCCTCTTTAACAGTTCATGGAACTATGTCCTATATTACAATAGAGGTATACTTATCACAAAAAGTTCTTTTAGATTCAACCACATTCTTTAGCTTAGTCACAGCTAAAAATAAAAATTATACACACACACATACTGATTTTGAGCCGTGTGTTAAGAAGCAGGAAGAGAAACTGGAATTATAGTAAAGAAGTACTTTGTACTTCAATAAATTCTCTGTAGATATTGGATTTATTTTTAACAGTCTACAGTGCAATTAAATTTGTGCTACCTTAAAAAAAATCTCATTCCTGTGTTATTAGTTGTTCCCTTAAACAATTTGAAGTCTATAGGACATAGGGTCTTTTGTTTGCCTGTTGGTTGCTTTTCTACTTCATTGCTAGATCTTAGGTCATTTTCCTTTTCATTCACTGACTGTATTCTCCTATAGTAAATCACTTGTCTTCTGGACCAAAGCAATGCAGAAAAAAATGTTCTCTTGTCCAATCTTTCACATGTTTTATCATTTACATTCTCTAACTCCTTTGTGTCTTTAAATGTCACACTCTGGCTTGATAGCTTTCAATCTGAAACCTAGTTTTGTTTTTTTGTTTGTTTGTTTGTTTTGTTGTTATTTTCTTAGAGGGAACAACCTTGTCTGCCTGTCATGCATCAAGTAACACAGAAAAATGTGTGTGCAGCCTTTTCAGTGGCTCAGGGAGGTTTCTCTCACCTGCTCATTTAGAACCTTTAAACCTTGACAGCTTCCAGCCCTCAAATGATCATGTGGTGTTACAATCTGCATGTGTTTCCTGCCAACCACCTAGGTTACAAGTTATGATATGCTGTTTCCTCTCTGTGGAAATCCCACAATTCAATCTCAGTGAGAAGAGAAGTACATTTTCACATCTACATGTGTACTGAGCTTCTAGGTACGTTTCTGTACCATTTGTTGCCAGAAGAACTCACAGTGCCCTTCAGCTTTCTGTTTTCATGTTTACACTAGGAGATCCTTGCTGTTTCATCCTAAACTATGAGGATAAAGGCTGATAATCCACAGCCCCAAAGTAATGCTTGTTAATTAGACACATTCAGCTTGACATACTTTTCAATAGCCATGCAAAGCAGCAATATAACATGAAAATCAGACTTCCAGTTATACAGATCACAACACTTATAGAGATAAAGTAACACATAGTGTTTTTGAAGAACAACTGAGCTCACAGCCAGAGAGAAATGTCATTCTATAACTGAAACAAATAAGCAGCAGATGGCTGCTTTTTCCACTTACGGGACAAATCAGCCTTAATACCCTCCCCACTGCACACAGTAACAAGGCTAAACTCCAACAGTAAAGCCTGCTGAAATTTGGCATCAAGAAGATCAACTTTGCACAGTGTAATTGGATTCATCTGTTAGGCAACTTCAGATTTCCCCAGTGAGTAATATTATATGACCTGTCATTGGCTTAGAATGAAAAACATGGATGACCCTCTCAGCACCAGATCCCAGGAACAAATGTCTGTAAACAGCATCACTATACTGTGTGGGGAGTGAGGGAGGGGGTAGGGGAATTTTGGAGGGGAAATTAGGAAAGGGGATAACATTTGAAATGTAAATAAAGAAAATATCTAATAAATCTATATGTATAAGATCTATATGAAAAAGTAAGAATAAATCAACACCAAGTAATTCTAAATAAAAATTAGGTTAGGTAGAAAATTGCCATGATGAAAATGTACTTGCTAAAGAAAAAGGGAGGTGGAGAAATGGAAAAGAAAGGAAAGAAGGGAAATGCATTAAAGGAAAGAAAATAGAAATCAATGAGTGAGATGAAGCCTAGTGTGGAGGCTCAAGCATGTAGTGCCAGCTCCCTGGAAGCAGAAGCAAGAGGGTCACAGGGTATTCAAAGCCAGCCTGGTGTAAATAGTGTCTACCAGTCTAGCGCTCACTACAGAAAGAGGTCCTGTTTCAAAAATCAAACTGAGAAGCAAAAGCAAAAGAACATAAACAGCTGTGGCATGAAAAACAGGAGAAAAATAGACAACAATGAGATCCATATTGTCTCAAGCTTGATGGAGCTTGTGGAAACAGAGGGTTATGCACAGAGCAGCAGGGTCACATGGGAGAAGTCTGTGGGGACAAGGCTGAAGCACTCTTTGTCACAGACCACCTAGTGAAGTTGTGTCTAATGTCTACAGGATTAAAATTGGATTTGCACTGTATGTGAATATAACACTTCAGTGAGTAAACAGCCACCCCAGCAAAACTTCATTTCCATGAAGCAGCAGTCACTTATACTCTGGTTTTATCACACTGTAATTGTAGTTTCATGTTTTGACTATCACATAAAAAGTGTTTCAAGGAAATCATATCTTTTAACTAATATTGAGCAGGGCTAGCAAGATATCTCAGCAATGTCTAAACATGATGCTTCAACTAACTGAATTCTGTTCCTATGGGCTAGGTATAAAGAAGTTGGTATACCCAAGGCAAATTTGTGAGACAATAATATGTCTGTAAAAGCTCTGAGACCAAAACATCCTTCTGCCCCCATCCTATTGTTTAAGAACTGCTTGCTGGTAAGCTTCCCCTGATGTTCAACAGTCTGAACTAAGACAGAGACCTGCCTTCTATCTTTGTGTTTGTCACTAAGAAATGTTTTGACTTTTAGTGCTTCATAAATCACAAGCTTGGTTTCTTCTTTAAAATAAAGGGAATTGGTAGCCATTTTTAAAAAGATGACTCAACCAGTGATGGTTTTTGTTCCCACACCTGACAGATTGAATTCAGTCACAATTGCCCACATGATGCAAGGAGAAGAAACCCACTGCAGGTTGTCCTTTGACCCCTCCATGCTGCCATGGCACACCCAGGCATGCATGCATGTGTGAGCACATGTGGGCACACACACACACACACACACACACACACACACACAAACACACACACATACACAATTTTAAATTTAAATAATACTGAACAATTTGTGAGAAGGGAATAAACTTGTAGGTAAATAAACACCTATAATCTTGGAATTCATTTGTGATCAGTGACTCCCACCTGAAATGGGGTGATAAGCTTCAGGATGATGATTATTACTTTTTATATTTTATGTTTTATATATATATTCTATGTTTCACTAACAATCTCAATAAATATGCACTAGGATTTAAGGGGCTATTCAAAATGGTATAGGTGGAAAAGGAAGAAAATGAAAATCGTGCTCTCCAAGAATGAATGGAATGATTTGTGTCTTTAGTCATAAATTTAAAATATCACAGATTGCTGGATTACCATAAGAAATAATTTGAGAAGGTAAAATAATTAGTTATATATGCACTACAAGGAAATTTTAATTTTTAAGATTTTTTTGTAAAGTCCTTAAGCCAATGATATGTACTTAATGTATAGAAAACCACTCTGGTAACTGAAGTAAATGAAATTGGATTAATTAATTAATTAATTAATTAGATTATTTTACAAAGTATTATTGTCGCATTTCTCTGTGGAATGAAACACTTTTACTCATTTATATATTCTTTTACTTTAATACCACAAAAAGCAACCACTCCAAATATTTGTCCTCCAGTCTGAACTGAAATACTATGGCAAACTATCCTCAGGTTCCTCTCCCATGCCCTTGGATATTTCTTTCAGATGGTATCCTGAGGCAACTGCTTAACATTACCTGCCATTCAAATTCTGTGTGGAGGTAGATAAAGATATGTAATTTTGTTATGCATACAATTTTCTCATGAATATACATAAAACTTATTTTCCATGAATTATGATTACTCTTGAAGAAAAATATAGGTTAACAGATTATTTTTCCTCAATCCTGGATAATTTTGAGCCCATAAAAAGGAAAAGTTTTCTTTCCCAAGAAATCATTAGCTTATCTCTTTCTGTTTAAGATCATTGTTACATATTATATATGTACTACAGTATATTTACCTGTTGAGAGATGTTTGTATTGCTACAGTTTGTAGCTTTTACTACAAAACTACTATGAAAACACAAAAAGCAAAGATGCCAAGCAGCTAACCTCTTTTCTTCAGATCGTGTCCTTACAACAAATTGTCCCTGTCCCTTCGTAGTTACCTGTGGCATGGATCTGGGTTCTAGATAGTATGTTGTAGAATGAAGCATCTTATGCCTCTCTGAGACTTTGGACACTTGCATATGGCTCCCTCATAAGGCTTGTCTGCCAATCAAGGGCACTGCAGCTCTATAGGATGATAGAAACAAAATGGAAGTGAGCTTTATCCCTGAATCACTTTCTGGATGCCTGCTGCTGAGCGATCACATTAAATTGTTATTGGGCAATAAATAAACTTCTGCTGAATTATACCTCCTAGAGTTATTTAGGGCTTATCTATTACATGGATGGAATTTACTATTTATGACCTTCTGGCTGGTCCTGAGAACACCTAAATCCCAAAGTTTCTGTTCTCTTGGCATAATTGTAATAAAGTAAGCAATATGCACCTCATAAGAACCTGAGTTCTAGCTTTGACTCTGTCTTTATATTTATTAATTAAACAGGTATTTTAAATACAAATTTCCTTTTAGGATTCATAAATCAGATAAACAAAGGGAGAGAGTCACAATTTTTAGAGTACCCCCTCCCACTTGGATATATAATGATCATGGAGCCATATTGATGTATAACATACTGAGGCTGTTTGAATGTAGATCTTCACTGGGGGCTAAATTATCTCTTAGAGAGAAACTTAAATGAAATACATGCATTACCATTAAATGATGTAAGTAGTTCAAAATAATCCAAAGAAGTTGAACATTATAAGGATGAGGAAATAGTATGTCATTTTAGCTAAATATGATTTTGCTTACAAGAATTAAAAGGTACAGATATTTTCAGGAAAACTGTAAAAGCAAAAAATAATTATTTACCTCAGAGTTGTAAAATTTTGGGAAGAGCACTGAGTGTTACTTAAAAACCACTAAGAGAGAGCCGGGCGTGGTGGCGCACGCCTTTAATCCCAGCACTCGGGAGGCAGAGGCAGGCGGATTTCTGAGTTCAAGGCCACCCTGGTCTACAGAGTGAGTTCCAGGACAACCAAGGCTACACAGAGAAACCCTGTCTCAAAAAACAAAACAAAACAACAACAACAACAAAAAAAACCACTAAGAGAATGATAACTGATTACATGAACTGCCAATCAGAAACTCAGAGTGATCACATTAGACAAAAAGAAGGATCAAGTCTAAATGATTTACAGTACTATATAGGCCAAGGCAACCCCAAGAAATAGAGCCAGGAGAACAGATATAAATATTTCCTTCAAATAAAAATTTCCCTACATCTCTATCCATCCAGACCTACAAATTCCTCTCAGCTTATAAGTGTATTTCAGTCAGTATCATTACAAGTTGAAAATTTTGTGAGTTGAAAATGTGAGTTAAAACTGCAAATATTTCATCCAGCTTTGGGAAATTCATATTTTGGCCACTTGCACTCTGTGGATTTTCCACAGCATCCTTTACTGATCACGCCCCTGATGCTGAGCTACAGTCCCTAGCACTAGCCAACATCGTTTTATAGCATTATCACCTATCACTAGCTAAGGGAAAAGATCAAAATGTAAAAGAAGACTTCATGACTGGGGAGATGGCTAGTACGTAAGCACACTAGCTGCTCTTACAAAAGTTCATGCTCAATTCCTGGCACTCTCATGGTGGCTCTCCACAATGGCAAGCTTCTATTTCTGTCTTTGTCCTCCCATATCTACACATGAATGTGGAGAACATTGCCAGGACGGGCATTCAGAAACAGTTCCTCATAAAAAGGAGATTTCTGCATATACTCTGGCTCTCCTTTCGTTGGTAGAGGAATGCACAGCTGTCAACTATAAGTGTTAAGGTTGAGTAGGCAAATATTAATAAGTTATATGCACTATGAAGATTTCCTTCATATGATATGAAAGGTAGCATGCATGTTTAGGAGTAATGGGATACCTGCAACATTACAGTAGTAAAATTCCAATGACCCACAAAGCAGGCACTGACTCAGTTAATTCCCTAAATGTCACAAAAGGAAGCATTTCTAGTTAGAAAACTAGTAGGACATAATTAGTATTTTGATAGTCTTTGTTGTTGTTGTTCTTGTTGTTTTGATATAAAATTTCACTATGTAGCCCAAACTAGCTAATGATCCTGTGTATAGCCAACGCTGTTCAAGAACTTGTTGGGTAGCTCAGGTTAGCCTCCCACTCATGATTCTCTGAGTTCCAAGAATGCCAGGATTATAGGTATCTGTCACTAATCTCTGTTCTATAAGAATTTTCACTAAATTTAAATTATTATGAAGAAATAGGTACAAAAGAAATGCTCTTTTAAAAAACTGCCAAAAGTTCCAAAGAAAGGCATATGACTAACGCCCAAAGTTCAGTTCAATGAATTATTGTACCATTTACTGAAGTATGAATTATAGGGGCCAAGGGAAGGAAAGAAAATTGTGGATGAGAATCAAGCTATTAGTTTTGAACTTTTAAATTCAGGGGATATTAGTGGACATCTAAGTTGTTGAATAGTAATAAGTAAGCTGAACAAGAATGAAGTTGACACAGTGGTCCAGAGTTCAAATCAAAGGTTGGTGCAGAGACAGAGTTGACAACCATTGTTCCATAAGAAACATTTGAAACCAATGGCCTGATTGAGATACTAGAAATTGAACTTCCTATTTAAAGTACGTATTTCCATTAACATACAATATTGACTTTCCACATTCTTCATTCAGCAAGTGTTGCTGATGTAGGAGGAAACAAAGGTCAAACACATCAATATGAACCTTTCTAGTTCTATCTCTATGCAGCGAATTCCACATGAAACTGCAGAAAAAAAAGTATAAAAACCTTCCTGCAGTTTCTTGAGTAGAAACTCTAAAACATCCCTGCTTTCTGAAAACCAGCGTTCCTTATAACTTATACATAATTGAAAGCAGTAAAGAGCTTATTGTCATAAAGCACATTTTATTTGCTAGGAAAGAAACCTCATGCACATGTTAGTGTTGGTTATAAACAGCACATTGGTGTCTAAACTAAATGACATGAATAAGAAATTTCACTACATTTTAAATTAAGACAAAGTTCCATCACAGTATGCTTACTAATAAATTGAATTCAAATCAATAAATATTTATTGGTGTTTAACATGTGATATGACTGTTTTAGAGACAACAAAATGAAAATGAATGCAAAGAAAAAATCTAGTAATTACATTGTATAGTCTATAATTAGATATTGAGATACAAGTTTTCATTGACAATATTAAGTAACTGGGTAACTTGTAGAATCTGGCATGACTTTCTTGGTAACTCAGTCTTGAATCTGGAGATATTTACAAGGCAACTGGGGTATGGGGGCTGGGGCTGAGGGCTGAGGGCTGAGGGCTGAGGGCTAAGGCTTGGGGCTGAGAGCTGGGAGCTGAGTTGGGGGAGCTGGACACTCTGATTGCTACAAAATGATGAAAAAGACCTAAGTCACATAGATAGAAAGCTGATTATAATGAAAGACAGGATTGTCAGCAACCTTTTCACTCTTCTTATTTAGTGATTACAGGCTCCCTGATACTCAAATAATATAGAGATTAAGAATTCTCAACCTATAGGTGCTGTCCGTGGAACTGCTACAAAGCTGAAAACAATGATCTGGGAGCAAACACATGCACACGCATGCATGTACATACACACACACACACACACACACACACACACACACACATATATATACAAACAAGGTACAGTACATTATATGTATCTATCTGCTAAGGCCTTTCAAGGGAGCTAAGGAGATTGTATTTCAACTACAGGATGCACACCAGGCAACTTGCAGATGCATATAGTCTCAGCTCAGGGGATCAGACCCAGTTGCCTAGCTTCCATAGGCACTCACACATACACATAAATATAAATAAAGACCCTTGAAAAATAAGCCATCAGTATATTTTTATAATTGTGTAAAAAAAATCATGGAATAAGTATGAAAACTATTAAACAGCCTTCATGACCATCATCCACTGTGGTGCTTTCAAAAGTGGAACAATGGAAATATATGAAGAGCTTATAAACTATCAAATCGATCTTGTGTCCCAGATCACTCAGAGACCAGTCTGTACAGGTCAGCTCATGGACTGCAAAGGGTGACTAAGCAGACCCCAGAAGCAACATAGCTTCTGGGACAGGTCCACTTTCAGGCTCTAGACATCCTGGCACCCTTCCCACCTGAGGAGAGGTGTCCGCCCGGGAGGGCTTTGCCTGCCTGAGCTCATGAGGGAGCCATCTTGGGTACCAGGTTCCACATAGACCAGTCTGCACAGGTGAGAGTACAGACTGCAGAAGAGACACAGCTTCTGGGACAGGCAGAAGCAACACAGCTTCTTGGACAGAACCAGTTTCAGGCTCTAGACTTCTGGAGAACTTCCCCACCTGAGGAGAGGTGTCTGCCTGGGAGGGCCTTGCTTGCCAGAGCTCGTGAGGGAGCCAACTTGGGTCCTGTGTCCCTCAGAGACCAGTCTGTGCAAGTGAGTGTGCAGGCAGCAGAGGCAACACATCATCTGGAACAGGCCCTGTATTGGGCCTTCATCTTTAGCCAAGAGGCAGGTCTGAACATCAGACCTCAGTGCACCTTCCCTGCAAGAGGAGAGCTTGCTTTCAGAGACTACTCTGACCACTGAGACTCAGGAGAGAGGTGGTCTCCCAGGACTGATGACAGAGGCTAACAGAATCACAGGAGGAACAAGCTCCAACCAGAGACAACTATAATAACTAACTCCAGGGATGACCATATGGTGAAAGACAAACATAAGAATCTTAATAACAGATACCAAGACCATTCACCATCATCAGAAACCAGCACTCCCACCTCAGCCAGTCCTGGATATCCCAACACACCTGAAAAACAAGATTCAGATTTAAAATCGTATCTCATGATGCTGGTAGAGGACATTAAGAAGGACATTAATAACTCACTTAAAAAAATACAGAAGAACACTGCTAAAGAGGTAAAAGTCCTTAAAGAGGAAACACAAAAATACCTTAAAGAACTACAGAAAAACACAACCAAACAGGTAATGGAATTGAACAAAACCATCCAGGACCTAAAAGGGAAGTAGGAAAAAAAAAAAAAAAAAAAAAAAAAAAAAAAAAAAAAAAAAAAAAAAAAAAAAAAAAAAAAAAAAAAAAAAAAAGCCAAAGTGAGACAACTCTGGAGATAGAAACCCTAGGGGAAAAAAAACAGCAACCATAGATTGGAGCATCAGCAACGGAATACAAGAGCTGGAGGAGAGAATCTCAGGTGCAGAAGATTCCATAGAGAACATGGGCACAACAATCAAAGAAAATGCAAAATGAAAAAGATCCTAACTCATTACATGCAGGAAATCAAGGGCACAATGATGAGACCAAACCTACAGATAATAGGAGTAGATGATAGGCAGTCCTAATAGGAAAACTCATAGCCCTGAGTGCCTCGAAGAAAAAAAAAATGAGAGAGAGCATAGACTAGGAGCCTAACAGCACACCTAGAAGCTCTAGAACTAAAGAAAGCAAATTCACCCAAGAGGAGTAGACTGCGGAAAATAATCAAACACAGGGCCGAAATCAAACAAGTGGAAAGAAAAAAGAACTATTTAAAGAATCAACCAAAACAGTAGCTTGTTCTTTGAAAAAATCAACAAGATAGATAAACCCTTAGCCAGACTAACTAGGGGGCACAGGGATAGTATCTTAATTAACAAAATCAGAAATGAAAAAGGAGACATAAAATGGAAACTGAGGAAATCCAAAACATCATCAGATCCTACTACAAAAGGTTATACTCAACAAAAGTGGAAAACCTGGAAGAAATGGACAACTTCGTAGACAGATACCAGGTAATAAAGTTAAATCTGAATCAGATTAACGATCTCAACAGGCCCATTTCCATAGAGAAATAGAAGCAGTCATCAATAGTCTCCCAACCAAAAAAAGCCCAGGACCAGATGGGTTGATTCCAGAGTTCTATCAGACCTTCAAAGAAGACTTAATTCCAGCTCTTCTCAAACTATTCCACAAAATAGAAACAGAGAAATAGAAGGTACTCTACGCAATTCATTCTATGAAGCCACAGTTACTCTAATACATAAACCAGACAAAGAACCAACAATGAAAGAGAACTTCATACCAATTTCCCTTACAAATATCAATGCAAAAATACTCAATAAAATCATTACAAACAAAATCCAAGAACACATCAAAACGATCATCCATCATGACCAAGTAGGCTTCATCCCAGGAATGCAGGTATTAATATATGGAATTCTATCAATGGAATCCACTATATAAACAAACTCAGAGACAAAAACCACATGATCATCTCGTAAGATGCTGAGAAAACATTTAACAAAATCCAACACCCATTCATGGTAAAACTCTTGGAAAGATCAGGAATTCAAGGCCCATACCTAAACATAATAAAAGCCATATACAGCAAACCAGTTGCAAATATCAAATTAAATGGAGAGAGACTCAAAGCAATCCTACTAAAATCAGGGATTAGACAAAGCTGCCCACTTTCTCCCTACCTATTTTTTTTTCAACTTTTATTAGATATTTTCTTCATTTACATTTCAAGTGTTATCCAGAAAGTTCCCTATATCCTCCCCCCGCCCCCCGGCCCTGCTCCCCTACCCACCCGCTCCCACCCCTTGGCCCCGGCATTCCCCTCTATTGGGGCATATAAAGTCTGCATAACCAAGGGGCCTCTCTTCCCACTGATGGCCAACTAGGCCATCCTCTTCTATATATGCAGCTAGAGACACGAGCCCAGGGGGTACTAGTTAGTTCATGGTTATTCTTCCACCTATAGGGTTGAAGACCCCTTCAGCTCCTTGGGTACTTTCTCTAGNTGGGGATTGCATTGAATCTGTAGATAGCTTTTGGCACGATAGCCATTTTTACTATATTGATTCTGCCAATCCATGAGCATGGGAGATCCTTCCATCTTCTGAGATCTTCCTCAATTTCTTTCTTCAGAGACTTGAAGTTCTTGTCATACAAATCTTTCACTTCCTTCGTAAGAGTCACACCAAGATTAAATATAGTACTTGAAGTCCTAGTCAGAGCAATTAGACAACAAAAGGAGATCAAGGGGATACAAATTGGAAAGGAAGAAGTCAAAATATCACTATTTGCAGATGATATGATAGTATATATAGGTAACCTCTAAAATTCCACCAGAGAACTCCTAAACCTGATAAAGAGCTTCTGGGCAGTAGCTGGATATAAAATTAACTCAAACAAATCAGTGGCCTTTCTCTACACAAAGGATAAACAGTCTGAAAAGAAATACCCTTCACAATAGTCTCAAATAATATAAAATACCTGGGTGTGATTCTCACCAAGGAAGTGAAAGATCTGTATGATAAGGACTTCAAGGATCTGAAGAAATAAGTAGAAGAAGATCTCAGAAAATGGAAAGATCTCCCATGCTCTGGACTGGCAAGATTAATATAGTCAAAATGGCTATCCTACCAAAAGCAATCTACAGATTCAATGCAATCCTCATTAAAATTCCAACTCACTTCTTCACTGAGATAGAAAGGGCAATTTGCAAATTCATCTGGAATAATAAAAAATCTAGAATAGCAAAAACTATTCTCAACAATAAAAGGGAACGGACCATTCCTGACATTAAGCTGTACTACAGAGCAATTGTGATAAAACAAACAAACAAACAAACAAACAAAATGTACATGGTACTGGTACAGTGACAGACATGTAGATCAATGGAATAGAATTGAAGACCAAGAAATGAATCCACACACCTATAGTCACTTGATCTTTGACAAGGGAGCTAAAACCATCCAGTGGAAAAAAGACAGCATTTTCAACAAATGGTGCTGGCACAATTGGCGATTATAATGTAGAAGAATGCGAATTGATCCATTCTTATTTCCTTGTATAAAGCTCAAGTATAAGTGGATCAAAGACTTCCACATAAAATCAGAGACAATGAAATTTGTAGAGGAGAAAGTGGGAAAAACCCTTGAAGATATGGGCACAGGGGAAAAATTCCTAAACTGAACAGCAATGGCTTGTGCTTGTAAGATTAAGAATTCACAAATGGGACCTTATAAAATTGCAAAGCTTCTGTAAGGCAAAAGTCACTCTCAAGAAGACAAAAAGGCCACCAACAGATTGGGAAAGAATTTTTATAAATTCCTAAATCTGATAGGGGACTAATATCCATTATATAAAAAGAGCTCAAGAAGCTAGACTCCAGAAAAACAAATAACCCCATTAAAAATGTAGTACAGAGCTAAACAAAGAATTCTCAAGTGAGAAATACCAAATGGCTGAGAAGCACCTTAAAAATGTTCAACATCCTTAATCATCAGGCAAATGCAAATCAAAACAACTTTGAGATTCCACTGCACACCAGTCAGAATGGCTAACATCCAAAATTCAGGTGACAACAGATGCTGGCAAGGATGTGGAGAAAGAGGAACACTCCTCCATTGCTGGTGGGATTGCAAGCTGGTACAACCTTTGTGGAAGTCAGTCTGGCAGTCTTCATAATATTGTACATAGTACTACCGGAGGATCCAGCAATAGCTCTCCTTGGCATATACCCAGAAGATGTTCCAACTGGTAATAAGAACACATGCTCCACTATGTTCATAACAGCCTTATTTATAATAGCCAGAAGCTGGATAGAACCCAGATGTCCCTCAACAGAGGAATGGATACAGAAAATGTGGTACATTTACACAATGGAGTAGTACTCGGCTATTAAAAACAATGAATTTATGAAATTCTTGGGCAAATGGATGTATCTGGAGGATATCATCCTTAGTGAGGTAACCCAATCACAAAAGAAGTCACTAGATTTGCACTCTGATAAGCAGATATTAGCACAGAATCTTAGAATACCCAAGTTACAATTTGCAAAACACAAGAAAATCAAGAAGAAGGAAGACCAGTGTGTGGATACTTCATTCTCCCTTAGAATTGGGATAAAAATACCCATGAAAGGAGTTACAGAGACAAAGTTTGGAGCTAAGACAAAAGGTTGGTCTATCCAGAGACTACCCCAACTGGGGATCCATCCCATAATCAGTCACCAAACTGAGACACAATTGCATAGGACAGCAAGAGTTTGCTGAAGGAACCCTGATATAACTGTCTCGTATGAGGCTATGCCAGTGCCTGGCAAATACAGAAGTGGATGCTCACAGGCATCTATATGATGGACCATAGGGCCCCCAATGGAGAAACTAGAGAAAGTACTCCAGGAGCTGAAGGTATCTGCAACCCTATAAGAGGAACAACAATATGAACTAACCAGGACCCCCAGAGCTGCATATGTAGCAGAAGATGACCTAGTTGGCCATCATTGGGAAGAGAGGCCCCTTGGTCATGGATACTTTATATGACCCAATACAGGGGAATGCCAGGGCCAAGTTGTGGGAGTGGGTGGTTAGGGGAGCAGAGTGGGGGGAGGGTAGAGTGAAATTTGGGATAGCATTTGAAATGTAAATTAAGAAAATATCTAATAAAAACTTGAATAAATAAACAAACAAACAAACAAACAAACTATGGAATCCAGATTTTTCTTTGAGATAATTTAATTAGAATCTCTGGAGGAAAAACTACAGTAATGGGTATTTTCTGAGGATCATGAGATAATTCTAATAAGAATTCAATAACCACCAAAGGGAATCTGAATTCAAATGTGGAAATATCTATTTCATGTGCAAAGTGAATTATTGGTTAAGGTATTACTAAAGTATTTATGGTATCAATACATACATCTATCTTTGCCAATGGTAGGTAAATAATAGTATGTGTGTACAACCATTCAGAAGTAATAAATATATGTTATAATGTGATTTATAAGGTATTAATTTTAAGTACATATAATAGATATCCATATAATTTTAGAATACCTTATATTTCATATATGTTGAAAGTGCAGAGAGAATATCTTGTGTATTGTATGCATGCATCACCTGTCAACTACAAATCCTAAACATATGGTTTAAACTGGAAATAGAGGTGAGACATACAGAAGAAAATAGAATTCTGAGACAGAATCAGGTGGGAGGTTGGTCTGGGAAAATGTAAAGAAATGGACACAAGTTACCTGAACACAGGTAACCAGCTATATGCCAGAATGTAGGTTAAAATATGTGTGTTATCTTTATTTATGATCTAGTAAAAGAAGGTCCTAGTGAAATGTCCAAAGTATTCTAAATATTTTTTAAATATAAGCCTCATTTCTGGGAGCATGGTTCAGGGAGGAAGATCTGGGACCTATCTTCTACAGAAAAAAATAAATGTATATTTGGATGGGTTAGAATGTAGGGAGGATCGTAGAGGAGTTGGTGAGGAGGAAATTGTAATCAGAGTATACTGTATTAGAAATAATCCTTCGTTAATTTGAGAGAGAGAGAGAGAGATGTGCGACTCAACTGTAGCCATAAAAATTTAAGAATTTCAATATGCAACAAATTGTATTTCATATCAAGGGCAAGGTTGGTTCTTTAACCCATGTCTTCTGGGAATGCAGAGAAATATACTCTTCCCATAGTATGTTATTAAACAGTTTAACTGTAAAATGTTTTTAAAAACGTATTAAAGTTGTTGAATAACATCAAGTTTGTTTATCTTATCAATAATAAACTATAATTTTCCATCAGTTACTTTACCAGTAAATATATTTTTAATGAGGATGATTTTAATCACAGTTTCTTCAGACTGGGAGAAAGCTGCCATGAGTGTTTGGGTTGTATTCATAAGGGCCTGATTTGGATCCATAGGTCAGGTGGAGGACTGCTGTTTTAGTCTGATGATAAACTCACAACTAATAAGGTTCTCCCTATGTATTTGAAGGAAAAGTAAAACCAGTACTCAGTGGAAAGAGATGAATACACAAATCTTATTACGGTTGCTGCTGTTAAGTCACAAGTGGAGAATGCAATCTGAATGAAAATCTATTAACTAGGCCTGAATCTTCCCTAGAAGGATGCTTCATTCATAGCAGAGACATTCATACCTCTTTGGCAAAGTATAGCAGGCAAGAATAAGCATGTATAAATACATCTTCAATGTTCATGTGTCCTGAGGCATGAGGTTTACATCCTACCCACTATCATGAAAACATATAATATCTTAAAATTTCAATTTTATTTAAAGTATAAAATATTTAATCTAGACATCATCCCACATAAAATGAGAATAGAGGAAAATCTTAGCTATGGAATTATACCACATCAGATGGTTATGTGACTCATCAACTTCTACATAAATGGAATCCCCATCAACAGCTAATAAGGAAATCTTTCTCATGTCTGATACAATTATTAGGGATTATTTGTTGGTATTTTATTTTTGCTCTTAGCATTTCCTTTTTCCAAAACTGTTCCTGTAAGGGCTTAGTAACCATAGCCACACACCCAGTGGCTGGATTCCTAGCATGCAAATAAAGCTACAGCCTATACAGTGGCTTACTTTACCCACACTCTATCCTGGTTTTAATGTACAATGTCTTCACTGGATCCAAAACAAGATAATTAAAGTGACACATTCAGTCTGCAACTGTGTCAAATGTGTCTGTAAACTAGTGGGCTAATAGAATTAATCTATTAGTTAACATAATGCCATCAAAAACAAATGATATGTTTACATGGAACATGGTACCATGCGGAACTGGGATGCATACTTCCTCGCTGAGTCATACTGGTCTTTCTACAACAGCCACTTGACTGCTGTCCCTATTAATGCCCACTTATGAGGAAAATTAATGAAATGAACAACCTATATAAGATGAAAATTTGTGGTCTCCTAATAGGCTGGTTTCATTAAATATTAATTTTAAATTTTAATTAATTTAATTAATTCCCAGTGATTGACTCAAGTTTTTAAAAGAAATCTATTGTCTGTAAAATAAATAAATAAACAATTGAGTGTAAAAAATCATAGGGAATAAAATAAAAAGAATACTAAATATACTTCCTGTTTAAATATCAGTATAAAATCTGATATTTACATTTTATGTAAACATCAAGGGTAAATAATTTAGGGGAAGGAAAGTAAGAAAAAAGGAAAAAGGAGGAAGGGAGGAAGGGAGGGATTAAGAGAGGGAGAAAAAGAGGAAGGGATGGAGGAAAAGAAAGAAGGAAAGTGGCCTCAAAAGAGACATAAAGTTGAATGGTGAGTATCAAAAACTGGTTTGCTAGCATTTGCTTCAGGAACTAAACACATTCTAGGTGTCCAATACTGCTGAATATTGATGACAT
>LR749585.1:877821-954114 GCA_902729485.2 Mus minutoides
AAATCTCAAACCAGGACACATCACCCTTTTTAGATGGGGTGACAGTGATAGCAAGGGCAGAAATAGTCCAAGTTCTAAGTATTCAAGAACTATGCATAGACCTTATTAGACTCCAATAACAGAGACTGAGAGGTATTGTGTGAAATCCTTCCATGTGTATTTGTGTGTGCATGTATATATAGGTGCACATGTTCATGTGTGAGCACATAGGTATATAAGTGTGCCCATACCTGACTGTGTATGTGTTTGGAAGCCAGAAGCTGAAGTCTGATGTCTTCCCTTACCACTCTTCACTATGTGTTTTTGAGGTGGGTTTCTCACTGAACCTGAAGTTCACTGATTTGGCAATCCATGTAGCTAGCAAGATCATAGATATGCTTGTCTCTACCTCTCCAGTGCTTGTATTATGGACATGTCCCACCATACCTTGCATTTTATTTGAATGCTGGTAATCTGAACTCAGGACCACCTGTTTACACACCTAAGAACTTTAATAACTGAAGCATATCTCAATACTCTATATTCACATTTTAAATAAACATAATATAGCTTATAATTCTAGCTATGTAGCAATAATATTCTAGTTTTATGAAGAATCATAACCTGTTAGAAAGAGGTTCATAAAGAGAACCTGAAATTAAAAATAAAAGTGCAAGTTCAGAAAGCAAAATGTGTCATAGCATAGAGCAAAGACCACATTCAAATTAAGTAAGTGAAGGCTACACATCCAAAGGTCTCCTGCTTCACTGGACAGATAATGAATAATGGAACAATTAGCCTAGGGCATGAGTAAGTTTATTTCCAATGTGCTCTGGTTATGCTGGCTACTACTCTATCCTCATCAGCCAGGCTTCTCACTTAGCAACCCAGTCTCATCAACAAGGACCTGAAAGACACTGACACAAGAAAAGGCAAACCAGGGTGACTGCATGTAGATGGCTTAAATGCAAGCCTCATGTTTAATGTATTAAGGTTCAAATGATAAAAATTTAAGGGCACTGTCAAGTGAAGCAGATAGATGGCTTTAAAAGCCTTGGGCTTTGCTGCTTCTCTGTGCCTTCTGCTTTCCTGAACAAGGTCATTTAACCTCCAAATTCCACTCTTCATAAGAAAAAGTCCAATTTATTTCCTCAATATGACCTACAGGAGAAATAGTAAAAGTGATTAAAAAGGAGTTTTCAAAATAATGTAAGTATCATACATAAAATGAGAGTGCACACAGCTTCAGACTTTTAACAAATCATGAAGCCATTTAAAAATATTAGGCGTTATCTGTGTGTGGTGGGTAATCTTTATTGTCAACTTGATTGAAATACTGCCTACCTAGATTATTAAATCACATCTTTGGTTTGTCTCTGGAAATAGTATCAGGAACAATTCAGAAAGAAGATCTACCTAAATATTGGTGGGACCACAGCCAGATGCTCATAAGGAGGTTATCAACATCCGAGAACATAAGGAGATCCCATGGTCTTTGTCTGCTTCTGCTCGTCTTTTGTTCTTCTTCTTCTTTTTTTATTAGATATTTTCTTTATTTACATTTCAAATGTTATTCCCTTTCCTAGTTTCCCCTCCAAAAATCCCCTATTCCCTTCCCCCTCCCCATGCTCCCCAACCCACCCACTCCTGCTTCCCAGCCCAGGCATTCCTCTATACTGGGGCATAGAACCTTCACAGGATCAAGGGCCTTTCCTCCCGTTTATGACAGACTAGGTCATCCTCTGTTACATATGCAGCTAGAGCCACGAGTCCCTACGCGTGCTTTCTTTGATTGGTGGTTTAGTTCCAGGGAGCTCTAGGTTACTGGTTAGTTCCTATTGTTGTTCCTCCTATAGGGCTGCAGACCTGGTCATCTTCATGTCAGCTGCTGTGCTCAGCTAGGTAGCTATTTTCCCTGACTGAATGAAGCCTCTGACAATGAGAGACTGGAAAAAAAAAAAAAAAAGCTTTTCTTCTCTTGTGCTCAGGTACTTTGTTACTACAATAAAAAGCAGAAAACAAGGATGAGATTGGCAAAACAAAAACAGAAAGCAAACTAGTTTAACAAAACAGCTAAGGGCTATCCACCCCCTGGGATTGCAGTCCACAAAAATTTCATGCAATAAATGAGACTAGAATATTTTACTGAGCATGGATGCCTGCCCAGAAGTTACTCATTTCACTGCGTGATTCTGAATCATTTTACAGATGGGTAAAGAGCTGTTTTCCAGCATGCTATCTGGAGCAGCACAGCTTAAATATAGTCAGTGGGAAATCTATGAAGTGGCTCTAACACATGTTGACATTATATGAAAATGAAGAAATGGTACAATGAACCTGTGGTAAGAAAAATGGTACCAGATATAAAAACAAGAAAGAAAGTCCAGGACCCTTTCCTTTGTTGCTGACAATATACTACACAGTAGGAAACATTACTAGGCTGGATGCAGGAACACAGACTAGAGATTTAAGACTTAGATTCATGCTTCTGTATGAATCTAATTCATGATTCATGAATCTAATGATGTCTTCTACGTGGTCAGCTTAGGAGGTTCACTCTACACCATACTTGACAGCAGTCACCTTCAACTTTTCTTCCCAATCCCCAACAAATGTTCATGTCTTTCTTGGTCCTACTTAAGCCAGATATATAACACATTGGTGGATCAAGGAGACAACTCTTGGGCTCAATTGATGTGTGATGGCTTTACAGATTTGCTAATAGGAATAGAACTCTCAATTTCTGATATTTCTCAGAGCCTTTGCCCCTTCTCTCTTTATATATATATATATATATATATATATATATATATATATATATGTGTGTGTGTGTGTGTGTGTGTGTGTGTGTGTGTGTGTCTGTGTGTCTGTGTGTCTGTGTCTGTGTGTGTGTCTGTGTGTGTGTCTGTGTGTATTCAGAGATAAAGTCACATGACATGTAATGCAGACTAGCTTCTAACTTACTATATAGACAATGATTGTCTTTAACTCTTGATACTTATGTTTCTGTTTCTCACATGTCAAGATTGCAGGCATGCAAAACTGTGTTCAGGAGAGCTATTTAAGGCACCAGAGTCTGGAGCTCTTTTGTGATCTTGATATACCTTCAGTTATCTAGTGCTTGTCTATGGCCCTTTACTCTCTTTCCCTATCTTTATATTTTCCCTTTCTGAAAATGTACAGTTTTCAGACTATCCTGACAATCTTTACAACTAACAGCTAAAGTGCAAAGTGAATAAAAGAACAGATTCAATGTTCAAGATGCTCAAAGTCCTTTAAAGCTAGTAGTATTTGAGGGAAGATCATGTTTTTGAATATAAGACTCATCCTTTCAGTAGCTGGATATAGAATTAACTCAAACAAATCGATGGCCTTTCTCTATACAAAGGATGAACTGGCTGAGAAAGAGATCAGGGAAACATCACCCTTCACAATAGTCACTAACAATATAAAATATCTTGGAGTGACTATTACGAAGGAAGTGAAAGATTTGTATGACAAGAACTTCAAGTCTCTGAAGAAAGAAATTGAGGAAGATCTCAGAAGATGGAAGGATCTCCCATGCTNGTACTCACTGATATGTGGATATTAGCCCAGAAACCTAGACTACCCAAGATACAATTTACTAAACACATGATACTCAAGAAGAAAGAAGATCAAAATGAGGACACGTCACCCCTTCCTAGAATTAAGAACAAAGCACACATTGAAAGAGTTAAAGAGAGCATTTGTGAAACTGAATCCAAAGGATGGACCCAACGACTGCGGCTGCCAGAGATCCATCCCACAATCAGTCACCAAACATAGACACTATAGCATATGCCAGCAAGATGGTGCTGAAAGGGCCCGGATATAGCTGTCTCGGGGAAAATATACCAATGCCTGGCAAACATGGAGGTGGAAGCTCACGGTCAGCTATTAGATGGAACACAGGGCTCCCAAGGAAGAAGGAGCTAGAGAAAGTACCCAAGGAGCTGAAGGGGTCTTCAACCCTATAGGTGGAAGAATAACCATGAACTAACTAGTACCCCCTGGGCTCATGTCTCTAGCTGCATATATAGAAGAGGATGGCCTAGTTGGCCATCAGTGGGAAGAGAGGCCCCTTGGTTATGCAGACTTTATATGCCCCAATAGAGGGGAATGCCGGGGCCAAGGGGTGGGAGCGGATGGGTAGGGGAGCAGGGCCGGGAGGGGGGAGGGTATAGGGAACTTTCTGGATAACACTTGAAATATAAATGAAGAAAATATCTAATAAAAGTTGAAAAAAGTAATAAAATAAACTTAAAAAGAAAAAAAAAGACTCATCCTTTCTTGTATAGTTCCTCTAGAGAAAAAAAAATGTACAATCAAGTTTTTGAACACCTACAATAATATCCAGATACACAGCAAAGCAAATGGGATACATGTATTAAAAACTGTCAAAAGGACACTGTATTTTATTAGGAAAAGCAAGTGAAAATACACTATTTAAAATGGTGATTTGAGTTAAGAAATGTGCGTGGGTTTTTTTTTTTAAATAGGCAAGTTAGATTGTAACTGTTCCCAAGGCAAGAAATAAAAACATTCAAGATAACATGTATATCAATCTAGATTATCTAAATTATAAGAGCCAAGCATAAAAAACATTGCATGCTCTCACTTATATTGGAATCTGAAAAGAATTATGGTATGAGAAGTGGGAGGGAATCAAAAGTTACTTTGGTTAGTGAGTACAGCCCCACAGGAGGAACACCATAAACCAACCAGTGCTCCAGAGCTCCCAGGGACTAAACCACCAAGGAGTACACATGGACGGAACCATGGCTTCAGCTGCATATGTAGCAGAGGATGGCCTTGTTGGACATTCATGGGAGGAGAGGCCTTTGGTCCTGAGAAGGCTCGATGCCCCAGTGTAGGGGAATGCCAGGTCCAGGAAGTGGGAGTGGGTGGTTGGTGAGCAGGGGGTGGGGGGATGGGATAGGGTTTTTTTTTGGGGGGGGGGGGAAGCAGAACAGGGAATAACATTTGAAATGTAAATAAAGAAAATATATAATAAAAAAGAAATACAAATAAAAAGTAAGTCATTTCTTTCTGATAGATTTGAAGGGTTTAATCTGGAAAATTCTATATGAGGAGACAATTTTTAAAAAGAATGGACAAAGAAAATGTGGTATATTTTCATTTGCACAATGAAGTATCAATTGACTGTTAGAAAAAAAAAATGACATTGTGAAATTTTCAGGCAAATGGATGGAAATAGAGAAAAAAAAATCATCCTGAGCCAGGAGACCCAGACCCAGATAGACAAACATGATATGTATTTACTTAAAGGGGATATTAGCTGGTAAGTAAAGGATAATGAAGCTATAAACCATAGACCTAGAAAGACTAAATAACAAAGAGGGCTCCAGATTGGACACATGAATCTCCCTGAAATTTAAAAATAAGATATCTTGTGTTTAGACTAGGTGCCAGTTGGCATGGGAATAGGAGGAATAGGTAGGTGAGGCAGGGACAGAGGCAGAAAGTACAGATTGAGATAACTGGAAACTTACTGCAGTGTAAACTTCCTGTAGCCTATGGAGTTTATCTTAGCCGGGACTCCTACATTTTGTTTGCTTGTTTGTTTGGTTGGTTGGTTTTCGTTTTGTTTTGTTTTGTTTTGTTGCTTTTTTTAAAGACAGTGTTTAAATTGACAATTTTCTATAACTGGTGGGACTAGGACACCAATGCAGCCAAAATTCCTTCCACCCATACTCATCCTGTCCTGCCTACAAGATGTGCTAGAGAAATGTTGGCTCAGAGCCTTCAGGAGTGGCCAACCAATGACTTGTCTAACTTCAGGCCTAAGCTAAGACAGGAACTCTATGCCCAACATTGCCTGGATGGCCAGAAGCCAAAAGCTGGATATCTCAGAGGCCTGGTGTAGAATCAAACACAGCTGACATTTTTTTTAAGTCAATGAAAAAAAATTCTTTAAAACATTGTGCCATCTTACAGGCTAGTGCCTGGCCACAGAGAGGATTCCTCTTGCAGATGATGGAAGCAGATGCAGAAAAGACCCAGAACCAAACATCATGTGGAGCCTGGAGAAGGACTGTAGGATCCAGAGGGGGTAGAAGACAACAGGAAAGCATGGGTTACAGAATCAGCCAAGCAAGGCTCATAGGGGCTCACAGAGACTGAAATGGCAATTATAGAGCCTTCATTGATCTGTGCCAGGTCCTCTGCATACATGCTGCGGTTGTTTAGCTTGGGGTTTTAGTGGAAACTCTAACAGTGGAAGTTGTGATGTCTCTGACTATTTTGCCCCTTCTTCATATACTTTTTCTCTTCCTGAGTTGCCTTGTTCGTCCTGGATTTGAGGATTTGTGGCTTCTTTTGTTGCATCTTGTTATTACATACTCACTTGGTATCACTGGGAGTCTTGTTATTTTCCGAATGGAAACCAAGATGCAGTGAATGGAGATGGAGTAAGGTGTTTGAAAGAGAGAGGAAAGGAAAGGCTGTCGTTGAGATGTATTATATGAAAGAATAATTAAAAGCATTTATTAACAATAAAAGTGGGGATCTTGAGGACAGTGGAGGGTGAGGAAGCAGAGTGCAGAAGCAACAGAGCTTCTGGGACAGGCAGAAGCCACTCAGCTTCTGAGACAGACTCCTGTTTCTGGCTGCAGAAATCTGGGTACCTTCCCCGCCAGAGAAGAGGTGGCTGTCCAGGAGGGCTGTGAGCCCCAGAGCAGGTAAGGGAGCCATCTTGTCTTCTGGACCCCTCTGAGACCAGTGTGCTCAGATCAGCTTGTGGACTGCAGAGGGTTAGCAGCTGACTGCAGAAGTAACAGAGCTTCTGGGACAGTAAGATGCCACACACCTTCTGGGACAGACTCCCATTTCAGGCTGCAAACATCCTGGCACCTTCCTCACCAGAGGAGAGGTGATCAACCAGGAGGGCTGCAACCCCCAGAGCAGGCTGTGCAGGTGAGCACACAGACTGCAGAGTCAACCCATCTTCTGGGACAGGCCCCGTTTTGAGTCTTCTTCTTCTACCAGGGGACAAGTATGAACGCCAGACCTCTGTGTAACTTTCTTGTAAGAAGAGGGCTTGCCTGAAGAGAGTACTGTGACCACTGAGACTCAGAGAGAGCTGGACTCCCAGGACAGCTGACAGAGGCTAACAGAATCAGAGGAGAAACATGTTCTAGCCAGAGACAACTATAACAACGAACTCCAGGGAATACCAAATGGTGAAAGGCAAACATAAGAATCTTACCAACAGAAAGCAAGATTGTTCACCATCATCAGATCCCAGCACTCCCGTCTCAGCCAGTCCTGGATACCCCAAAACACCAGAAAAGCAAGATTCAGATTCAAAATCATATTTCATGATGCTGATAGAGAACATTAAGAAGTACTTTAATCTTTCTCCCTACCTATTAAATATAATACTTGAATTCATAGCCAGAGCAATTCGACAACAAAAGGCGATCAAGGAGATACAATTTGGAAAGAAACAAGTCAAAATATCACTATTTGCAGAAGATATGATAGTATATATAAGTGACCCTAAAAATTCCACCAGAGAACTCCTAAACCTGATAAACAGCTTCAGGGCAGTAGCTGGATATAAAATTAACTCAAACAAATCAGAGGCCTTTCTCTACACAAAAGATAAACAGGATGAGAAAGAAATTAGGGAAACAACACCCTTCACAATAGTCACAAATAATATAAAATACCTAGGTGTGACATTTACTAAGGAAGTGAAAGATCTATATAACAAGAACTTCAAGTCTCTGAAGAAAGAAATTGAAGATCTCAGAAGATGGAAAGATCTCCCATGCTCATGGATTGTCAGGATTAATATAGTCAAAATGGCTATCCTGCCGAAAGCAATCTACAGATTCAATGCAATCCCCATCAAAATTCCAACTCAATTCTTCACTGAGATAGAAAGGGCAATTTGCAAATTCATCTGGAATAATAAAAATACCTAGGATAGCAAAAACTATCCTCAACAATAAAAAAACCACTGGTGAAATCACCATGCCTGACTTCAAGCTGTACTACAGAGCAATTGTGATAAAAAACTGCATGGTACTGGTATAACAACAGACAGGTAGACCAATGAAATAGAATTGAAGACCCAGAAATGAACCCATACACCTTTGGTCACCTTATCTTTGACAAGAGAGCTAAAAGTATCCAGTGGGGGAAAAAAAGAGCATTTTCAACAAATGGTGCTGGCACAACTGGCAGTCAACATGTAGAAGAATGTGAATTGATCCATTCCTATCTCCTTGTACAAAGCTCAAGTCTAACTGGATCAAAGACCTCCACATTAAGCCAGAAACACTGAAATTCATAGGGGAGAAAGTGGGGAAAACCCTTGAAGTTATGGGAACAGGGGTAAAATTCCTAAACAGAACACCAATGGTCTGTGCTGTAAGATCACAAATCGACAAATAGGACCTTATAAAATTGCAAACCTCCTGTAAAGCAAAAGATACTGTAAATAAGACAAAAAGGCCACCAATGGATTGGGAAAGAGTTTTTACCAATCATAAATCTGATACGAGGCTAATATCCAATATTTGCAAATAGTTCAAGAAGGTGAACTTCAGAAATTCAAATAACCCCATTAAAAAGTGGAGTACAGAGCTAAACAAAGAATTCTCAACTGAAGAATGTCAAAGGGCTGAGAAGCACCTTAAAAAAATGTTCGAAATCCTTAATCATCAGAGAAATGCAAATCAAAACAACACTGAGACTCCACCTCACATCAGTCAGAATGGCTAGGATCAAAAATTCAGGTGACAGCATATGCTGGCGAGGATGTGGAGAAAGAGGAACACTCCTTCATTGCTGGTGGGATTGCAAGCTGGTACAACCACTCTGGAAATCAGGCTGGCGGTTTCTCAAAAAACTGGACAAAGTACTACCGAAAGATCCAGCAATACCTCTACTGGGCATATGTGACCCGCGTTATCTTCTCGCCAGCAAGAACACATGTGGACACTAGGATCCTTCTGCAGCCTTTATTGCATCATGAAGAGGAAGACCCTGAGCCCAAGATGGGTCCCGCTTATATACACCTCAGTGAGGCGTGTGTTGTCAGGATTGGCTGACTGCCCATTACCCCAAGTTATGCCCTGGGGTGGGCAGTGACTTACTTGGCTTTGTAACAAGCGCATGCTCACTGAACTTGTTTGCTTGTCCCAGGTAAGGGTTGGTGACAGGATGTCGGCGCCATCTTGGAATGGCGGCAACCAGCTCGGGCGTGGCTCTCTACAGGCATATAACCAGAAGGTGTTCCAACTGGTAACAATGACACATGCTCCACTATGTTCATAGCAACCTTATTTATAATAGCCAGAAGCTGGAAAGAACCCAGATGTCCCTCAACAGAGGAATGGATACAGAAAATGTGGTACATTTACACAATGGAGTACTACACAGCTATTAAAAACAATGAATTTATGAAATTCTTAAGCAAATGGATGTATCTGGAGGATATCATCCTGAGTGAGGTAACCCAATCACAAAAGAAGTCACTTAATATGCATATGATATTAGCCCAGAAACCTAGAATACCCAAGATACAATTTCCCAAACACAAGAAAATCAAGAAAGATCAACACTTGGATACTTCATTCCTCCCTAGAATAGGGAATAAAATATACATGGAAGGAGGTGCAGAGACAAAGTTTAGAGCTAAAATGAAAGGATGGACCATCCAGAGAGTGCCCCACCTGGAGGGTCCATCTCATAATCAGCCACCAAATGCAGACCTGCTGCATACACCAGCAGGATATTGCTGAAAGGACACTGATATAGCTGTCTCCTGTGAGGCTTTGACAGTCTCTGACAAATACAGAAGTGGATGCTCACAATCATCTATAGTAGGAGCTAGAGAGAGTACCCAAGAGCTGTAGGGGTCTGCAACCCTAAGAATGGAACAACAATATGAACTAATCAGAACCCCCAGAGCTCATGTCTCTAGCTGCATATGTATTAGAAGATGGCCTAGTTGGCCATTATTGGGGAAGAAAGTCCTTTAGTCGAGCAATGTTTATATGCCCCAGTACAGAAGAATGCCAGGGCCAAGTAGGTGGGTAGGGGAGCAGGGTGGGGGGAGGGTATAGGGGACTTATGGGATAACACTCGAAATGTAAATGAAGAAAATATCTAATAAAAAATTATATTACAAAAAAAGAAGGACTTTAATAACTCACTTTAAGAAATACAGGATGTCCCAGTAGAGGGGAATTCCAGGACCAAGTAGTGGGAGTGGGTGGGTAGGGGAGCAGGGCAGGGAGAGGGTATAGGAGACTTATGGGATAACACTTGAAATGTAAATGAAGAAATTCTCTAATAAGAAAGAAAGAAAGAAAGAAACAAAGAAACAAAGAAAGAAAGAAAGAAACAAAGAAAGAAACAAAGAAAGAAAGAAATGCAGGATAACAATGCTAAAGAATCACAGGAAAACAGTGCTAAACAGGTAGAAGTCCTTAAAGAGGAAACACAAAAGACCCTTAAAGAATTACAGGAAAATACAACCAAACAGGTGATAGAATTGAAGAAAACTGTCCAAGACATAAAAGGGGATGTAGAAACAATAAAGAAAACCCAAAGTGAGACAATTCTGGAGAAAGAAACCCTAGGAAATGAATCAGGAATCATAGATACTAGCATCAGCAACAGAATACAAAAAATCAAAGACAGAATCTCAGGTACAGAAGAATCCAAAGAAGATTTCCATGGCAAAACAGTCAAAGAAAATGCAAACTGCAAAAAGATCCTAACTCAAAACATCCAGGAAATCCAGGACACACTGAGAAGACCAAACCTATGAATAATAGGAGTAGATGAGAATGAAGATTTTCAACTTAAAGCTCCAATAAATATCTTCAACAAGATTATAGAAGAAAATTTCCCAAACCTAAAGAAAGAGATGCCCATGAACATAAAAGAAGACTACAGAACTCCAAATAGACTGGACCAAAAAAGAAATTTCTCCAGACACATAAGAATCAAAACAACAAATGCACTAAATAAAGACAGAATATTAAAAGCAGTAAGGGAAAAAGTCAAGTAACATATAAACGCAGGCCTATTAGAATTACACCAGATATCTCACCAGAGACTATGAAAGTCAGAAGGTCCTGGACAGATATTATACAGACCCTAAGAGAATACAAATGCAAGCACAGGCTGCTATACCCAGAAAAACTCTCATTTACCATAGATGGAGAAACCAAAGTATTCCATGACAAAATCAAGTTCACACAATATCTTTCCACAAATCCAGCCCTTGAAAGGATAAAAACAGGAAAACACCAACACAAGGACAAAAACTACACTCTAGAAAAAGAAAGAAAATAATCCTTCAAGAAACCTAAAAGAAGAGAGCCACAAGAACAGAATCCCAACTTTAACAACAAAAATAACAGGAAGCAACAATTACTTTTTTTAATTTCTCTTAACAACAATGGACTCAATTTCCCAATAAAAAGACATAGACAAATAGAATGGCTAAACTAACAGGACCCAACATTTTGTTGCTTACAGAAAACACACCTCAGGAAAAAAGACAGACACTACCTCAGAGCCAAAGGTTGGAAAACAATTTTCCAAGCAAATGGTCCTAAGAAACAAGCTGGAGTAGCCATTCTAATATCAAATATAATTGACTTTCAACCCAAAGTTATTAAAAAAGACAAAGAGGGGCACTTCATACTCATCAAAGGTAAAATCAACAGAGATGAACTCTCAATTCTGAATACCTATGCTCCAAATAAAGAGCAGCCACATTCATTAAAGAAACTTTAGTAAAGTTCAAAGCACACATTACACCTCACACAATAACAGTGGGAGACTTCAACACTCCACTCTCACCAATGGACAGATCCTGGAAACAGAAACTACATAGAGACACACGAACACTAACAGAAATTATGAAACAAATTGGTTTAATAGATATCTACAGAACATTTTATCCTAAAACAAGAGGATATACTTTCTTCTCAGAACTACATGGTACCTCCTCAAAAATTGACCATATAATCAGTCACAAAACAGGCCTCAACAGATACAAAAATATTGAAATTATCCCATGCATCCTATCAGATAACCATAGACTAAGGCTGATCTTCAATAACATCATTAATAATAGAAAGCCAGCATTCACATGGAAACTGAACAACACAATACTCAATGATAACTTGGTCAAGGAAAAAATAAAGAAAGAATTTAAAGACTTTTTAAAGTTTAATGAAAATGAAGCCACAACATATCCAAACTTATGGGACACAATGAAGGCAATCCTAAGAGGAAAACTTGTAGCTCTGAGTGGCTCCAAAAAGAAACTAGAGAGAGGATATATTAGCAGACTGACAGCACATCTAGAAGCTCTAGAACTAAAGGAATCAAATTCAGCCAAGAAGAGGAGACAGCAGGAAATAATAAAACTCAGGGCTGAAGTCAACCAATTAGAAACAAAAAGAACTATTCAAAGAATCAACCAAACCAGGAGCTGGTTCTTGAGAAAATCAACAAGATAGATAAACCCTTAGCCATACTAACAAGAGGGCACAGGAACAGTATCTTAATTAACAAAATCAGAAATGAAAAAGGAGACATAACAACAGAATCTGAGGAAATACAAAACATTGTCAGATCCTACTACTAAAGGCTATAATCAACAAAACTGGAAAACCTGGATGAAATGGACAACTTCCTAGAAAAATACCAGTACCAAAGTTAAATCAGTATCAGATTAATGATCTAAATAGAGGCATTTCCTCTACAGAAATAGAAGCAGTCATCAATAGTCCCCCTCCCCCCCAAAAAAGCACAGGACCAGGTGTATTTAGTGAAGAGTTCTAGCAGACCTTCAAAGAAGACCTAATTCCAACTCTCCTCAAACTATTCCACAAAATAGAAACAGAAGGTACTCTACCCAATTCATTCTATGAAGCCACAATTACTCTGATACCTAAACCACACAAAGATCCAACAAAGAAAGAGAGCTTCAGACCAATTTCTCTCATGAATTTCGATGCAAAAATACTCAATAATATCCTCGCAAACCCAATCCCAGAACACATCAAATTGATCATCCATCATGACCAAGTTGGCTTCATCCCAGGGATGCAGGGATGTTTTAATATGTAGAAATCCATCAATATAATTCACTATATAAACAAACTCAAAGAGAAAAACCACATGATTGTCTCATTAGATGCTGAGAAAGCATTTGACAATATCCAACAGTGATTCATGATAAAAGTCTTGGAAAGATCAGGAATTCGAGGCCCACACCTAAACATAATAAAAGCAATCACAGAAAACCAGTAGCAAAAATCAAACTAAATGGAGAGAATCTCAAAGCAATCCTACTAAAATCAGAGACTAGACAAGGCTGTCCACTTTCTCCCTACCTATTCAATATAGTAATTGAAGTCCTAGCCAGAGCAATTCGACAATGAAAAGAGATCAAGGGTATTCAAATTGGAAAGAAAGAAGTCAAAATATCACTATTTGCGGATGATATGATAATATATATAAGTGACCCTAAAATTACACCAGAGAACTCCTAAACCTGATAAAGAGCTTCAGGGCAGTAGGTGGATATAAAATTAACTCAAACAAATCAGTTGCCTTTCTCTACACAAAAGATAAACGGGCAGGGAGAGAAATTAGGGAAACAACAACCTTCACAATAGTCACAAACAATATAAAATACCTTGGTGTGCCTTTAACTAAGGAAGTGAAAGATCTGTATGATAAGAACTTCAAGTCTCTGAAAAAAAGAAATTGAAGATCTCAGAAGATGGAAAGATCTCCCAAGCTCATGGATTGGCAGGATTAATACAGTCAAAATGGCTATCGTGCTGAAAGCAATCTACATATTCAATGCAATCCCCATCAAAATTCCAACTGAGTTCTTCACTGAGTCAGAAATGGCAATTTGCAAATTCATCTGGAACATTAAAAACCTAGGATAGCAAAAACTATTCTCAACAATAAAAGAACTTCTGATGGAATCACCATGCCTGAACTCAAGCTGTACTACAGAGCAATTGTGATAAGAAAAAAAAAAAAAACAAAAAAAAAACTGAATGGTACTGGTACAGCAACAGACAGGTAGATCAATGGAATAGAATTGAAGACCCAGAAATGAATACACACACCTATGGTCACTTGACCTTTGACAAGGGAACTAAAAACATCCAGTGGAAAAAAGACAGCATTTTCAACAAATAGTGCTGGCACAACTGGTGGTTATCACGTAGAAGATAAGGAATTAATCTATTCTTATATCCTTGTACTAAGGTCAAGTCTAGGTGGTTCAAGGAACTCCACATAAAACCAGCAACACTCAAACTTATAGAGGAGGAACTGGGGGAAACCTCAAAGATATGGGCACTGGGGAAAAATTCCTGAATAGAACAGCAATGGCTTGTGCTATAAGAATTGACAAACGGGACCTCAAAAAGTTGCAAAGCTTCTGTAAGGCAAAAGATACTGTCAATAAGACAAAAAGGCCACCAACAGAGTGGGAAAGAATCTTTACCAATCCTAAATCTGATAGGGGACTAATATCCAATATATATAAAGAACTCAAGAAGGTGGACACCAGAAAATCAAATATCCCCATTAAAAAGTGGGGCACAGAGTTAAACAAAGAATTCTCAACTGAAGAATACTGAATGGCTGAGAAGCACTTGAAAAAATGTTCAACATACTTAATCATCAGGGAAATGCAGATCAAAACAAACTTGAGATTCCACCTCACAAATTCAAATAAACCCATTAAAAATGGGGTACAGAGCTAAACAAAGAATTCTCAAGTAAGTAAGGAATACCGAGTGGTTGAGAAGCACATGAAAAATGTTCAATATCCATAATCATCAGGGAATTTCAAATCAAAACAAACTTGAGATTCCACCTCACTCCAGTCACAATGGTTAAGATCCAAAACTCCGGTGACAGCAAATGCTGGTGAGGATGTGGAGAACGAGGGATCCATTGCTGGTGGGATTGCAAGCTGGTACAACCACTCTGGAAATCAGTCTATAGATTCCTCAGAAAATTGGACATAGTACTACTGGAAGATCCAGCGATACATCTACTGGGCATATACCCAGAAGATGTTCCAACTGGTAATAAGAACACATGCTCCACTATGTTCATAGCAGCCTTATTTATAATAGCCAGAAGCTGGAAAGAATCCAGATGTCCTTCAACAGAGGAATGGATAGAGAAAGTGTAGTACATTTACACAATGGAGTACTACTCAGCTATTAAAAACAATGAATTTATGAAATTCTTGGGCAACTGGATGTATCTGGAGGATATCATCCTTAGTGAGGTAACCCAATCACAAAAGAAGTCACTAGATATGCACACACTGATTAGTGGATATTAACACAGAATCTCAGAATACCCAAGATACAATTTGCAAAACACAAGAAAATCTAGAACAAGGAAGACCAGTGTGTGGATACTTCATTCCTCCTTAGAAGAGGGAACAAAATACCCATGAAAGGAGTTACAGAGACAAAGATTGGAGCTAAGACGAAAGGATGGGCCATCCAGAGACTACCCCACCTGGGGATCCATCCCTTAATTAGCCACCAAACCTAGACACTATTGCATATGCCTGCAAGATTTTGCTGAAAGGACCCTGATATAACTATCTCGAGTGAGGCTATGCCAGTGTCTGGCAAATATAAAAGGGGATGCTCATAATCATCTATAGGATGGAACACAGGGCCCCCCAATGGAGGAGCTACAGAAATTACCCAAGGAGCTGAAGGGGCTACAACCCTTTAGGTGGAACAGCAATATGAACTAACCAGTACCCCCAGAGCTCATGTCTCTAGCTGCATAAGTAACAGCCATCATTGGGAAGAGAGGCCCCTTGGTCTTGCAAACTTTATATGCCCCAGTACAGGGGAATGCAAGGGCCAAAAAGTGGGAGTTGGTGGGTAGGGGAGCAGGGCAGTGGGATGGTATAGGGTACTTTCAGGATAGCATTTGAAATGTAAATAAAGAAAATATCTAATTTAAAAAAAAAGAAAAAAAAGAAAAGTGGGAGTTTTTTTTTTTAAATATACCTACTATGTAATTAAGACATGATCAAAAACTCTAGAGTAAGTTATACATATACCTGAAAGTTAGGGCAAAGGAATCATCTTTTCTTAAACAGTAATATCTGAGTTATCATTTTTTTATGAATTTAATTTAGACTGAAGAATTTGTCCTTGTATCCTGATATTTTTCATCTATACCAACAAAATTAGTAGTTATAATTTCTGATAATGCAGGAGGCATGGAAAGCTAAGATAACTTAGAACCAGTAACTTCCAGGCAACCAATCCCCGGAAGACCTCTTTGTAGAACAAAGGACTATAAAGACCAGTGAGAAGCTACCTTTTTCTGGTCTGATCAATGCTGACAAAACTCTGCATATTATTCAGTGAGGTTCTTGGAGCTCAAATGAACCCTGTATTTCCTTTAAGGCATCTCCCAAGAGAGATGATGATTACTAAGCAAAAGGGCTGTGTTCTCAAAATGTTTATCCTATGAGGACTTCCTGCTTCTAGAAACCATATATTCCTTCATAACTTTTTGAAAATAGACTTCCTGTTAGTACAAAGAAGTTGTCTCAAGAGGAAACATATCCTATCTTTATGTAGATCTGGAAAAGCTGGTGCATTGCCATGACAAAACTGGCAACAGGGTGACGTCCAGAGCTGTGACAATTACAAGCCAAAAACATGCACACCTTCCTTGCCCTTTGTGTGTCAGATTTAGTAAGTACAAGAAGAAAGCAGCTGTCCTCCTCATCTGGTTCAGCCTGCAAGCCCAGTCCTCCAAGAGGAAATCATGTTGATTCAGTGAGCACTTCCTATGGCATCTGTCACTCTTCACCCACTTAGATTAATTCTGATAGTAGGAAAGCCCCACAAGGCTGCATACATTATTATTGCTCATCTCATTTGTGGGTTATTCTAAGCTGGCATTTCCAGAAGCACACCATAGCCTTTAAAGCAACAGAATGCAAAAGTGCTGAGGACCCACGTCTGAATCCTAGGCTGAGCACACATGCTTGTTCATTTCTGCTGAAGTTGTATCCTGATAAGCTTTCCGCCAATTCAAAATAGTCTAAGTCAACAATTCATTTAGTACACATATAGCACCAAATATCCTACCTTAAGTACATTGCACAGGGTATGGACAATGCTTTTCTGACTGACTGGCTTCCTGGAAGCCAAGCATCACTGCGACAAGCAGCACTGTGACAGAGGATCAAATTAGATCTAGCTTAAAAAAATAATGAAAATTCTAAACTCAAGATAGTTTTGATGAATACATTTTGTACCACCATAACATTGTAAAATACTCATCATAAGTCTGTGACTGTCTAAACACAGAAGATTGTATCATGTTCTGACAATGCATTCAGATCTCCCTGAAAGCCACCTCTTTTAATAGAAATAAATCATGGATACAAAGGGAAACAGAGATAACAAGGAAATGCTTTTGAAATCTTTATCTTTGTGAAAAGAGTTGTACAACATCAGAACAGAGGGTAGGGAGGAGAGTGCTAGCCTGCCCAGATCATTGCCTAATTAATCTTAATCATTCTTTTAAAGAATGAGCCCTTCGGAAAAGTAAAATTGAACTTGCCAATCAAATAGCAAGTTGACAAGAATGAGTAAATTGTGTTTACAAAGTAAGACACATTTGGGACAGCATGATGATTCAGTAGGTAAAGACACTTGCAGCTGTGCCTGATAGCCTAAGTTTGGGTCCCAAGGCCCTAGAGGGTAGGAGGAGAGAACTAACTTCTTCAAGTAACCTTTTAATGTTTACACANACACTGGTATAGCCTCCCACGAGACAGCTATATGAGGGCCCTTTCAGCACTATCTTGCTGGCATATGCAATCATGTCTAAGTTTGGTGGCTGATTATGGGATTTATCCCTGGCAGCCGCAGACACTGGTTGGTCTATCCTTTTGATTCAGCTCCACACATGATCTCTGTAACTCCTTCAATGTGTGCTTTGTTCTTAATTCTAGGAAGGGGTGACTTGTCCACATTTTGATCTTCCTTCTTCTTGAGTTTCATGTGTTTAGTAATTATATCTTGGGTAGTCTAGGTGTCTGGGCTAATATCCACAAATCAGTGAGTAAATGTTATTCTTTTCTGATTGGATTATCTCACTCAGGATGATGCCCTCCAGATCCATTCATTTGCCTAGGAATTTCATATATTCATTGTTTTTAATAGTACTCCATTGTGTAAATGTACGAAATTTTTTGTATTCATTCCTCTGTTGAGGGACATCTGGGCTCTTTCCAGCTTCTGGCTATTATGAATAAGGCTGCTATGAACACAGTGGAACATGTGTCCTTATTACCAGATAGAACATCTTCTGGATATATGCCCAGTAGAGGTATTGCAGGATCTTCCGGTAGTACTATGTCCAATTTTCTGAGGAACCGCCAGACTGATTTCCAGAGTGGTTGAACAAGTTTGCAGTCCCACCAACAATGGAGGAGTGTTCCCCTTTGTCCACAGCCATGCCAGCATCTGTTGTCACCTGAATTTTTGATCTTAGCCATTCTTACTGGTGTGAGGTGGAATCTCAGGGTTGTTTTGATTTGCATTTCCCTGATGATTAAGGATGGTAAACATTTTTTCATGTGCTTCTCAGCCATTTGGTATTCCTCAGTTGAGAATTCTTTGTTTAACTCTGTGCCCCACTTTTTAATGGGGATATTTGATTTTCTGGTGTCCATTTTCTTGAATTCTTTTTAGAGTTGGTATTCTGTTCTTGTGGCTGTCTTCTTTTAGGTTTGTTGAAGGATTACTTTCTTGCTTTTTCTAGGGCAGAGTTTCCATCCTTGTTTTGGTGTTTTTCTGTTATTATCCTTTGAAGGGCTGGATTCGTGGAAAGATATTGTGTGAAGTTGAATTTTTCATGGAATACTTTGGTTTCTCCATCTATGGTAAATGAGAGTTTTGCTGGGTATAGTAGCCTGGGCTGGCATTTGTGTTCTCTTAGTGTCTGTATAATATCTGTCCATGATCTTCTGGCTTTCATAGTCTCTGGTGAGAAGTCTGGAGTAATTCTAATAGGCCTGCCTTTATATGTTACTTGACCTTTTTCCCTTACTGCTTTTAATATTCTGTCTTTATTTAGTGCATTTGTTGTTCTGATTATTATGTGTCGGGAGGAATTTCTTTTCTGGTCCAGTCTATTTGGAGTTCTGTAGCCTTCTTGTATGTTCATGGACATTTCTTTCTTTAGGTTTTTGAAGTTTTCTTCTATTTTTTTGTTGAAGATATTTGCTTGTCCTTTAAGTTGAAAATCTTCCCTCTCCTCTACTCCTATTATCCATAGGTTTGGTCTTCTCATTGTGTCCTGGATTTCCTGGATATTTTGTGTTAGGATCTTTTTGCATTTAGCATTTTCTTTGATTGTTGTGTCTATGCTCCCTATAGAATCTTCTGTGCCTGAGATTCTCTCTTCTATCTCTTGTATTCTATTGCTGATGCTCATATCTATGGTTCCTGATTTTATTCCTATGGTTTCTATCTCCAAGGTTATCTCCTTTTGGGTTTCTTAATTATTTCTACTTCCATTTTTAGGTCCTGGATGGCTTTGTTCAATTCCATCACCTGTTTCGTATTGTTTTCCTGTACCTCTCTAAGTTGTTTATCTGTGTTTTCCTGCATTTCCTTCTTATAGAACTCCATCATCATCATGACAAGTGATTTTATATCCATGTCCTGCTTTTCCAGTGTGATGTTGTATCTAGGACTTGACATGGTGGGTGAGTTTGGATCTGGTGATGTCAAGTACCCTTGGTTTCTGTTGCTGCTGTTCTTATGCTTGCCTCCGGCCATCTCTGCCCGAGGAGACCTGGCGTTGGTGCTGACCAGAAGGGACCCGCTGCCCTGGTCTCTCCCATTATTTATCTCCCAGCTGCAGTCTCATGTTCCAAGAGATTGGATTGGAACAGATGTTGTGTTCCGCTGCTCACCTGTGGTCCCAAGATAGTTTGGGGAGTCCCATAGGGGCCTCGGGAGAGTGCACACTGCCTGTGCCCTACACCGGTGCTGGTGCATGGCAGACCAGAAGGGTGTGGCTGTCCTTCCCTGGGCCTTTATCAATCTCCAGGCAGGTGTCTCAAGTCCCACGAGATTGGATTGGAACAGATGCTATGTCCAGCTGCTCACCTGTGGTCCCAAGATAGCTTGGGGAGTCCCGAAGGGGCCTCAGGAGAGTGCACAGTGCCTGCACCCTAGACCTGACCTGGTGCCAGGCAGACTGGAAGGGAGCCGCTGTCCTGCCCTGGGCCTTTCTCAATCTCCAGGCTACTGTCTCAAGTCCTAAGTGATTGGATTGGAACAGATGTTGTGTTCTGCTGCTCACCTGTGGTCCCAAGATAGCTTGGGGAGTCCGGAAGGGGCCTCGGGAGAGTGCACAGCGCCTGTGCCCTAGACTGGAGCTGGTGTCGGGTGGATGATAGAACTCTTATATCCATTACCTTGAGAGTGAAGGAATGTAATTTCTATGAACACCATGATCTTAGTTATAATCCCAGTCCTTGATGAAAATATTTTTCCCTTTCTTTCAAGTTAGGTCAACAACTAACAAGTGCATATGGCCAACTGTGCCCCCACATAGACACCAGTTCATAAAAATTATCCTACCATTTGGTTTAGTGTAATTGAACTCAAAACGTGCTATTCTTCTCTTTTATGTGATAGCTTTGAATAAAGCCATTTCTGCTTGTTTAACAATGTCTGACACAAATATGATTTGATATCTATGCATTTCCATCTCTTTCCGTTGTCAATAATTCTAGTCTCCTGTTGGCAACAGCAAGAGAGAAACCAGTATTATAACAACTAAGACCTCATTGTGGACCTCAGAAAATGCAACACCCTTATCTGTTAGCTTCGGCAACAGGTCACTGATGTCCGAGCATCAGGGGGCTTCGTGGCAATGGTGAATGACTGCATGCCTTCAAAATCATCCATGTTGGACTGATTTATCCTTCCTATACCACTTTTTTGTGTCTACCTTTTCTTTTTTTTCTTGGGTTTTTGTTTGTTTGTTTGTTTGTTTGTATTTATTGTTTGGGTCTTGGTTTTATAATTTTCAGGCACTGAATCAGAAATTAAAGCAAAATGCCAAACAGATGCCCATCTAAATTCCATAGTCACATGGCTTAGTAGCAAGTTTTCCAGGTGGGTGGTTGGTTGTGGTGTCTCTGAAACTAAAGTAGTACATCAACCTATAGAGTCCTTCTCAACATGTGAAGACAGAAGCACTCTAGCTCTTTCTAGTCAACAGAAGAGTAAATTAAATTGTTACATTTGAGGAATAGTATTTCTGGACAGATTTACAAAGATTAGTTAGGCTATACATCCAAATCTACATTTTTCATGATAACTGTTCATCTTCAAAGTAGAAAGAATCAGGTATTTTAGAGATTGCTGAACTTTGGCTCCAAGTGTAAAGAAATTTCTAGAGACTGGCCATTATGCACCAGTAATGGGAGCAGTTAAAAGAAGGCTGAGGTCATTAGGGTTTGGGCTGAGATCTATCCCACAGTCTATATCTGATTCCCCATGTTTACCCTTTGGGTAATTTCTTAGAGTCTAGGATATATGGCTATAACAAATACGAACAATGTCTGTCAGAATTCAAGCTCAGTTTCCTAACTTGTAAGCTGAAGGTCATTCTATTTGTAAAGTTTCTGGGGAACATACTAGTGCAGTCTAAATACTAAACTACAGGAAACAAGTGAAGGTATTGGTATATAAACTGAGCCACAAAACTTTCAACCTACCATTTGTCCTGCCTGCAGAGTTTTCTGGGACTGGAGACTAGCAAAATCATCATCAAATGACCAGAGATATTTCATTCAGCAACCAATGGGAGCAGATGTAGAGTAGCACAGCCAAACATTAGTAGAGTTTACAATTGTATGGTATGAGTGTGATATTATTGTAGCTTGTTGTGTAATGTTTATTTAATGTCCCTGGGAGGCCGGCTATTTTCTGGGGGAGGCAAAAAGAGTGGATCTGGGGAACAGTGGAAGTGGAGGAAACACTTGGAGTGGGGAGGGAGGAGACACCATGGTTGGGATGTAATATATGAGAGGAGAATAAAAAAGAAAGAAGAAAGCCGGGCGGTGGTGGTGCACGCCTTTAATCCCAGCACTTGGGAGGCAGAGGCAGGTGGATTTCTGAGTTCAAGGCTAGCGCGGTCTACAAAGTGAATTCTAGGACAGCCAGAGATACACAGAGAAACCCTGCCTCAAAAACGCCAAAATAAAAAGGAAAAAGAAAAGAAAGTAGCCTCTGTATGAATTCAATGTCAACCATGGATTACTATATTACTGTATCATTTGAAATATTCATCTTATCTGTCCAAACAATTCACAGTGTGGAGAAAGTAGATCACCTCATCATCAAATGGAAATAATAGATATAGGAATGAACTTGTCCTGAAGACACAAGATAATTGTGTCAACATGTATACTTCTTTCTCCACATACCAACAACTTCTCAGACAGTTGACCTGAGAAGTAAAATGAAGATAATATGCAAATGGTTCTGTATATCATGCTAGTTCTAAGCAAATATAAATAGATGCAATATTCACTGCTATACATATAAAATATAGTTAGTTCATAACTATTCCCTGTAAACTTAAAATTCCCTTGGGGAGAAGGATGGAGGTTTATAAAACTTGGGAAGTAAACAAAGCTCAGAAGACTCAGGGAACTCTTGAAACAGAAAAGATGCATGAGAATCCTCTATACAGCTTTTAAGTAGGGCCAAGTTGCTTGAAAGATGTACAGAGAACTTCCCAGATAAGGTCTTTGTGAATCAACATTTAGGCTAGAATGGGTTGGTTTTTATTTTATTATTTTATTTTATTTTATTTTATTTTATTTTATTTTATTTTATTTTTGATGATATTGTTATCTCCAGGTCATCTACACTTCTGTAGGTTATCCCTCACCAAATCTCTTGTAAATAACCTCAAATAAACTCACTGGCTCATTAAAGTAGGATTGAGTGGCATCGTTCCTGTAGTCTTTCATCTTAGAATGAACAGACATTTGTCTGTATTTCCCCAGGAAAAGTCACTAAACAGTTGTGGTGAGAGAACCCCATGATGGACAAACTCTTAGGCAGCATACCTACTGATTCATTTTACATGAAAGGAGAGAGAAAGGAAGATAGGTGGACATTGACCCAAGAACAACCATCAGTGGTTGCTTTGGAAGATGATCGAGGCCTGGGACTAATCATTGCTAGAGCATCAGGTGAAAAAACAGGGGCATGCATCCTTCTGAATGTAGAGAGTGTAAAGTGTGTGTGTGTGTGTGTGTGTGTGTGTGTGTGTGTGTGTGTGTGTCACAGGCTAATGCTCACCAGGGTATAATGTCATCAAAGAAGAACATTACTAATAACTCAGAAGATGTCTCCTTTTTTAGTAGGTATTGCTCAGCTTCTTTCTCCAGCCATTGGACTTGTTACCAGTGTGGACAAAACCTACAGCGGCTACTGTTCATCTACTCTACCAATAGAAACTTCAGTCAAAATCCTTCTTTAGGGCACCAGCCAGTCACCAGGTAGAAGCTGTTGGAGAAGGACGTTGATGTTGTCAGACTCAGCACTGGGAACTGTACTTGCTCTTTCAGTGTACAACATGTCCAGAAAATCTTCCCTCTGTGAGTCAAGCAAATTCCTTTGACAATGTTCCTACTTATTACAGAATTGCTTCTAAACAAAAAATTCACACTCCAGTAAATGAAGTGACACAATTTGCCAGTGTCTGTGGAATTAACACATCACCCACATGTTCCATCACCTGGAAGCAACTGGCCCTAGTATAATTGTCTTTTGAAGTTGTAAGTAATATACCAACTGAATAGAAAACATTTAAAGTACTTGGGAACAAATAAGTAATGTTTTTAGACCAATAGGTCTCTTGATTAGCAGACAGTATATTTGGGTACTGTCTCAGTCACTGTTCTGTTGCTGTGAAGAGACACCATAACAAGCCAACTCTTATAAAGGAAAACATTGAATTGGGGGCAATCACAGGTATGTTAGAAATTCCAAAATCAATATTATAGATTTTCAAGCTTAATAACATAACTGAGTGAGTCTTTTAAGTTTCTTGGCTGGAAATGAGTGCATTTCATACGGAAGTAATATAAATTTTTATGACTACTGCAGTTAGACAACTGGCTGGGAAAGAACATGGAAAGAGCCATATATCTTTTTCATCCTGTGTCTACCCTCTTAAAACACAGCTTGAAAATTATAGCATTAGAAGAATCTGTGTACTTATACCTTGACCCTGAACTGGTCAGTGACTTAATTTATCATTGGGACCTTAGCAAAGAGGATTCATGAGCTTTGATAAATGCAGTGGAGCACACACACTTACATCTCTAAGTGGCTATGCAGAGTAAATCACCGGAAGGCCAAGAATTATGTGGGACAAAACTGAAGCATCCATTTCCTGTTAAGCCAGACCCAACCATGAGGCTCTGAACTGACAGGCATGTGGATGAGATCAACAGATGCCATGTCAGTAAACCCAGAGGATACCAAGAGATTGCCAGTCAGATGAACCAAGCCCAACCATTAGCTTTCAGTAACACTCAGTCCAAAAATCATTTGCTCTATAGTGAAAGCTAACTGATAACAGAAAAGGAAGTCTGGGAGCAACATTGGAGTTGGTTATTGTTCTTATAGCTCCACATTTTTGATAACAAAAGGATGTTGGAATGTGGAGCAAGTTGACATGACTTCATTCTGATCACTTGTACAACATCTGCCATAAATGTAATAAGAGAAGAGTGGAGTTAACAAATGAACTCCCTATCTGAGGCACTAGAGACCAAGGGGAAAGAATGGAGGATGTATGGTATATATGTTCTATAAATTTAAAAGTCCATATGATACACTTCCTTCTTCTTAAATCTGAATGCAGTCACTTATAGCATATGTTTATATTTTATTTATCTCTTCATCTGTACTTAATAATCCTTATGGTGATAATCATTTCACAATTTATATGTGTATGAAAACATAATGTTATATTCTTTAGATATATAAAATGTTGTCAATTATTTCAAATATCTGGAATTTTTAAACATCCTTTGTCATCACAGTATAAGAGACTCCATATTAACTTGACACTTAAATATTAGGTATGACTAGGATCAATGAATTGAAAATAGCACATGTCTTGGTCACATTTGTAAATTTAACGATGTTGTCCATGTTTTATATGGAGCTTAGACAATAAAAAAAAAAACATACTGAACTTTCCTTAGAATGGTGGCAAGTGATAACTTTAAACTAGGATACAGATAGAAGATAATAAGAGAATATGCACTATTTGCTTGACCTGGCATGTGGAGGCTGTGCTGCCTTGCCAGTGCCCACCTGCTATCATTTGCACTAGTGTCCACATAACCTGTCCCATCTCCTTGATAGCTGCTACCTGGAGTCCATACTTCATACTCAGAGTGTGAGTAACTTTAGAGTCATTTTGACTGGCCCTATGATGAGTCAAGACAGGAACTTTACTTCACATCCAGTGGATGTAGATGTGACAATTAAAGAAGAGAACATAGCAGCTTTCATCAGATTTGCTTCCTCCTTCTATTATTTTGATGCATTGTTTTATTAGGATTCAGTGAAAAGTATATGCTAATTAGATCTGGATTCAGTTCTAAGGTCCACCACTTAGTTCATGATAAGACTTTAGGTATTTGCCAGACACTCCTTGCTTGTTGTTTCTACTACAGTCAGGAATAATCGCATGTCATCCCATTTACTTGCTGAGATTATTTTAAATATCAAATAATATGACTATGTACATATTTAGGTGATGTCCCAAAACTTCACATACCCTGAGAATTTATGTATTGATAGTTCACCAAAGAGGTGGTATTAAGATATGGTGTCAGGCCATTGGTTCATGAGTGTGCAGCCCTCTTAAATAGGATTTTTAACTCTATAAAAATAATCCCAGAAATCTCCCTATCTTTTAAGCCATGGTTTGTATCATACTTTCTATCATGTCTTTGATCAAAGTGAGAACATATCATCTATGGTGCAAAAATAAGTCCTTATCACTCAGTAAATCTGCTGGCACCTTTTCCTTGAATATTACAGACCTCAGAACGTTGAGAAATGAGTTTCTGTCATTTCCTTTATTTATGGAATTGTTATAGTATCCTGGAAAAGCTAAGACAACATACTCATATGTATGTGTTTTATTAAGAAATGGATGTTATCTCATGTTAACTACAATTACAATCTGGTCTTTAAATTTAGAATGAAAATAGATCTCTGTAAAAAACCAAGAGATGAAGAGCAAACCTAGCCTTGTGAATGGCTGACACAAGGGATCTGTAGGTGTGGCCGTGAGTCTGGGGGCGAAAGCTAGAAACCTGCTTAGAAACAGAACATAATCATGTTTGTCTATTGTACCACGTTTCTAATTTAGTTACTGATTTTATGGGAAGTGCAAATTTCCAACTCTCTTACCAAAAAAAAAAAAAAAAAAAAAAAAAAAAAAAAAAAAAAAAAAAAAAAAAAAAAAAAAAAAAAAAAGATGGATTACTTGTATATGCTTCTGGCAATACTCAGGCTCTGGACCCAACATTCGTAGCCATTTGTTAATGCCAATGAGAAACAGCTTAAAGTGGGAGAAATAATTTGTTGTAAAAATAAGTAAAAACAGACATGCTTGCTTTTTGTTTTTTGGTTTTTGTCTTTGCCAAGATGCCAATATTTGATTCCTTACAAATCCTCTCTCCTAAATATGTTTATTCAAGTGATATCAACTTTGATTTTGAAACACATTTTGTATCATTGTGTGTCCTCTGATATTGTGATTTATGTAATTTCTAGATGGGAATATTTTGTATTTAGTTTATTAATGTACACTGGATGCCTGGAAGATGTTTATCAGATATTTAGTGGACCAATGACACTAAGCAGACGGAACCAAGCACTTTCCTGACCTGTGCTCCTGGGACCGTGCTCCTCAGGTTCTCTATCTCTGTTGTTTTTGTATTTATACCCAAAGTCTCTATTCACATGGTTTTCCTGTTCCCTGAGCCCTTATATAAGGATAAAATAGTAATTATTATTGCATATTAATGTATAATGTATTCATTATATACTATGTAATTAATATGTAATTATATAATACATATGTGATTACATGTATAATGTTATATATTATATAATCCATGGTCCTGGCTTGCTTATGTAGAATTTACAAACATATTGCAAATTCATTTTTTTAACTCCTTTAGCAACAAGGACTTAAGAAAAGATTGATTAGGGTATGAGTTGACAAAAAGGAATATGAAGAACCTTCTTAAAATACCATTAGACAACATTTGCTAGGGAATATAAAACTGATTTTCCCACCAAATTAGTTTGAGAATATGGTTAAATATCTAATTATAGAGAAGATAAAAGGATATTTCTTATAAAAACATGACTAAGACAGCTGTATTTTAATACAAAGAATATGAAATCAGATTTACTTACTTAGTTTACATTAACCATAATAAATCCAAATAAGCTAAAGAGAAAAATGCAACAATCCAAAGGTGGCTTCAGACACCAACTTTATTCCCTCAACCTAGAGCAGAACAAGATAATCAAAAGCAGACGAAGTATTGATGCAATCAAGAGACAGAGACAACCAAAAGTCCCAAATATTATTAAAAGGAAAAAACTAATAACTTGAAATATCCGAAAAGATTTATTACTAAAAATATTGGAAGTCTAAGTAAGAATAGGTACAGAAAATTAGATATATTTACAGATGCAAATATTTAAAACTGAAAGTATATATGATGATCTAAATAACCTTGAAAGCTAGTTATTGTTCAGAAGTAATATATTTTACTTAAAAAGTAGGATGTACTAATACAGCAGCAACCAGTAAAAAGAAGTTATTACTAGCCAGCCGCCTTCCTATGCAGACAGATACTAAGTCCAGGTTTGTAAACGCAAGTATTTTACTCATTCAAAAGGCAGGTAATTGGGACACTTATATAAGTTGTGGGAGAGAGCAGAGGCAGAGGAAATCTCCCCAATTTGTTTTATGAAGCTGTGTCTTTCACATCTGAACAGGAGGACAGTGGCAAAGTGCAAGCAGTTTCTTGTGGAGTAGAAGGAGCTTGGATGGAAGGTATATAGGGACTCGAGGACTTTGGGAAACTCAAAAGTAGTGGTTGATGGAAAGAAGCAAATCTCATGAAGAGAAGTAGGGATTTCTAGACCAAACATCATCTAACCACAGGAACAACAAATTAGTTCAAAACAATTTTCTGTCACATACACATGCAAACATAACCCTACAGATGGATTTGACAGCATTACATTACTTTTAAGTGCCGTAGAAGAAATCTTTATATCACACACACACCACATAAAAATAGTCTCTGACTATCCCACTCAGGGATCCATCCCATAATCAGTCACCAAACCCAGACACTATTGCATAGGGCAACAAGAGTTTGCTGAAGGGACCCTGATATAGCTGTCTTGTATGAGGCGATGCCAGTGCCTGGCAAATACAGAAGTGAATGCTCACAGTCATCTATAGGATGGAACACAGGGCCCTCAATGGAGAAGCTAGAGAAGGTGCCCAAGGAGCTGAAGGGGTCTGCAACCTTATAAGAGGAACAACATTATGAACTAAGCAGAACCTCCAGAGCTTGTGTCTCTAGCAGCATATGTAACAGAAGATGGCCTAGTCAGCCATCATTGGGAAGAGAGGTCCCTTGGTATTGCAAACATATGCCCCAATACAGGAGAACACAAGGGCCAAGAAGTGGGAGTAGGGTAGGGGAGCAGGGCAGGGGGGAGGGTACAGGGAACTTTTGGGATAGCATTTGAAATGTAAACTAAGAAAATATCTAATAAAAAAATAAACCCAACCCAAATAAATAAATAAATAAATAAATAAATAAATAACCCTGAAGAGAATCAATGCTATGCATGAATATACTTGGTTCTCTCTCTGATAGGAGATGGAACCTAAGCTTAGCTTCTTAATAATAACTTACAAGTGTCCAAGATAATGTTTATGTTATAAGCTACAAATAACTTGCTGTGCCAGTCACAGCAAGTAACTAAGCTACCAAACAAGTAGCTAAGTATCTCATCATCACCTTTCACAACTTTAGCTTATTAAGGGAATTACTGTTATTTTATATGATCCAGTGGTAGAATATACTGTGATTTCATACAGATGCATGACCATCTGTGAAACTAAATACAACAAGGGGTTGGCTTATTTGTCTCTTTGTTTAATTTAGGTGATAGAGATTGAATGTAGGGCCTCCACATGCTAACATATACAGGGTTTCATTCCTGCCCCCCCAAATTTTGATGATGATTATAACAGTGATGATGAAGTAAAAGATGATGGTGGTGGTGGTGATGGTGATAATGAAGATGATCATCCCATTTATTCGTTCTATATTTGTGTCTTCATCTTATAAATTACTATAATCAAATTTAGGATTAGTTTAATTTCTCAAAGCACCTAACCACATATAAGTGTTTTCCATATATATATAACAGAAATATGCATTTATGTACATAAACATGTACATAGAATTTTTTTAATTTTTAAGAGTAAATTCTATCTGATAACTTTTTAATTATTACTTACTATTTCAGGCTTTTCAGACATGCTCTCATGTAGCCAAGGCTGGCCTTGAACTCATTTTCAGCTGTGAACTTCTATTCCTTCTTCATTTACCTCCCAAATGCTCAAATTAAAGATATATACCATCACATCTGATTATATGGTGCTAGGGAATCAAACACTTTGGTCATATCAGGCAATCTCTCCAAGCTGGCCTTCATGCTCAGTACCTACTTATTCTTAATAGTAAAATTCCATAGTCAACTTTATCATTTTTAGATTGTGTCATTAATGTGGTATTTATTTCTATGAATTATTTTTTCCATTAAACCTACATTTGGGTTATTTTAAATACCATTTCTCTTATACTAAACTATGGTTCTGACTAACAAAAATATATACTTATATATTGTTATATAATTACACATAATATATTGTTATATATATTATAAAGCGACTATACTTATATAGAGAGAATACTAGCTGTTTTATGACACATCCTACTTTAGTTTGGTTAAGTAGAATCTACCTAAAAATATCTGCTAAGGCAGATCATTCTTTTTTTTTTTCAACTTTTATTAGATATTTTCCTCATTTACATTTCAAGTGTTATCCAGAAAGTTCCCTATACCCTCCCCCTCCTGGCCCTGCTCCCCTACCCATCCGCTCCCACTTCTTGGCCCTGGCGTTCCCCTGTATTGGGGCATATAAAGTCTGTATGACCAAGGGGCCTTTCTTCCCTCTGATGGCCAACTAGGCCATCCTCTTCTATATATGCAGCTAGAGACATGAGCTCAGGGGGTACTAGTTAGTTCATGGTTATTCTTCCACCTAGAGGGTTGAAGACCCCTTCAGCTCCTTGGGTACTTTCTCTAGCTCCTTCTTCCTTGGGAACCCTGTGTTCCATCTAATAGCTGACTGTGAGCTTCCACCTCCATGTTTGCCAGGCATTGGTATAGTTTCCCCCGAGACAGCTATATCCGGAAGGCAGATCATTCTTATGCACACAGGCTGCTGTTGGTCTTTCTGGGGCAGTCTTTCTCCCAACAGCATGCCCTTTCTTTCTAAGTATCACCTTTTCAACAAATGCTCTTCAAGGTCACTGAAAAAAAAGAAGCTCTGTTCCTAAGGTAGCAAGTATAGTTGTTCTCAAAAGGCTTGAGACAGAAAGATATGAATCACGTTCTTTTGCAATTACTGGCTAGAACTAGACCCATGGCACTGAATAAAGTAAAGGGTTCTGAGAGGGAGAATAATCTATAGTCTCAGACAGGAAAGAATGCCTGAAAATCTTTGGGAAACTTTACCACAGTTCTCTTTTCAAATATTGAAATGATATTTCCTTTCTCAAATATCAGTTTTCACACTGAATTCTCTATTATAATAATTGAGCATTGAAGCATTTGTTTCCTCTTTTTAATATAAGGTAAAAAAAAGATATTTGACAAGCTTCATGCTTTTCTTTTCCCACAAATTATATGATTTAGACATAATGGCAGTACTTATGAATACAGTTTGGTACATGTCAGTAACAGCTCTTAATGACTCAGAAAGAATGTAATGATCTACTATGATCAAAACTAATCTGCCATAAAGAGAACAGAGATATCAAATGACTAACTCTGTGCAAACAACTCCAAACTAATTGCCTCATTTGCTACATCATCTAATATACACTTTAACATTGCCATGACTTTATACAGACACCCAGTGTCTCAGAGAAACCTAGAAACCATCATCAGATAAGGTATCCTGTCCTTGTACAAAGAAGCAACCTGCTGTGTGATATGAAGCCTACTTTTCCATGGGCTTTGTATATGTACCAATTATTTATTCAATTATGACATTGTGGAATAATGGAACAAAGGTTTGTTTATGCTCTGTTTTTTTGGGTAAACAGGACATATATATACAAACATTCATTCCTTTTATATACATTTTTCCAATTATTTTAATTTTTAAACTAAAGTATAATTATATCACCTTTCTTTTTTCCCACTCCAACTCTTTTCATGTCCTCTGCTCACACCTGCCCCGTCTCAAATCTGTGCCCTCTTTTTCTTTAATTATTATTTTGACATATATGCATAAATAAATAAGTGAATAAATAGATAAAACTTGCTTAGCCCATTTGCAGTTAATTGTATGTATGTGTTTAGGGTTGATCAGGTGGTTTTATATAAAATACTACTTGAGCTGACAATGTTCCACGCAAGAGCCAGGGACTATGTGGCAGAAACCCAATTTCTTTTGTGGAACCCCTTTTTGGGGTGTTGGTCAAAAATCAGAGACTTCTAAATAACATATACCCTGTTGGCGTTTCCCTTGGTTGACTTTGAAGGTTGAAGACAAGTCCGATATGTTAAGTTTCAAACCTGGGACAAGCAGCTAAGGTGCCTATTTAATATATCAAAGCAGACCTGTCCTCCAAGTTCTCCCAGCATTCCTCAGTCCTTTTCTGTTACAGTAAATGGCTGGCATACCCACCCTCTACTCTGAACTCTCCAGCCCCAGGGGCTAGGTAGCCCTTCCCTGAGAGGTTCTTCCATATATAATCCAGGAATTTTGGCTACCCACCCATTTTTGAACCTTTGCAGCAACTGGTTCCCCTTCCTCCAGTCTCCTTTCACCATCCCTTCTCCTATATGGTTCAGGGTCTTAACCACTCTGGATTTTCCCAGATCTGTCTCTGGCTATGCTCTCCTACATATTTATAATAAACTTTCTCCTAGGAGCTGTCATGTCCTCTCTCTCTCTCTCTCTCTCTCTCTCTCTCTCTCTCTCTCTCTCTTTCTCTCTCTCTCTCTCTCCCCCCTCTGGGTGTCTCTGTCTCTCTGTCTCTGTTTCTCTGTTTCTGTCTGTGTGTGTGTGTGTGTCTTTTACCAAGAACTTCAAAGACACAGCGTGCTTCAAACACATGACTCAGAGGATCCACACTGAATCTGACCTGAGAGCCTCCTCCCAGGAAGCATCCAGTTTCTACAGGATTAGGTACATCCTCTCCCACTGAGGCCAGATAAGGCATATATGTGGGTTTGTGTCAAGGAGCGGTACAATCAGGTCCTGTTCCAATGCTGTTGCAGATGTGCAGCTTGGTCTTCATATGAGTCCACTAACAGTTGGAGTGTGGTCTGTCCCTTAACACTTGCCTTGGATGCCCATTTCTAGGTGGGCTGCCTGGTAGTGCCTTAGTGGGAGAAGATGCACTTAGTTCTGCTGTGATTTGATGTGTCAAGGTGGGTAGATAACCAAGCATGACTTTCTCTTCTCTGATTCCTATCCCCATTCCCCTTCTCACACCCTCTCCACCCAGTTCCCTTCCTTCTTCCTCCTATATCTACTTTATTTCTCCTTCTGAGTGAGATTCATACCTCCTCCCTTAGGATCCCCTAATTACTTAATTTCTTTGAGTATGTGGATAGTGGGATGACTATCCTTTATGTTTAATGTCCACTTATAAGAGAACCCATGCCATGTGTGTCTTTCTGGGACTGGGTTCTCTCACTCTGCATGATATTTTCTAGTTCTATCCATTTGCCCATATATTTCAAGATGTATCTGTTTTTAATAGTTAAATAATATTCTACTGTGTAAACTGTACCACATTTTGTTTATCCATTCTCTGGTTGAGCGGCATCCGGGTTGTTTCCAGCTTCTGGCTATTACAAATAAGCTGCTATGAACAGAGTGGAGCAAGTGTCCTTGTGGTATGGTGGGGCATCTTTTCAGTATATGACCAGGAGTGGTATAAGTGGGTCTTGAGGTAGAACTATTCCCAATTTTCTAAAAACCTGAGAGATTGACTTCTAGAGTGGTTGTAAAGGTTTCTACTCCCACCAGCAATAGATGAGTTTTCTGCTTGTTCCACATCCCATGCAGCATGTGCTGTCACATCAGGTTTTGAGCTTGGCCATTCTAATGGGTATAAGATAGAGTCTGAGAGTTGTTCTGATTGCATTTCCCTGATCACTAAAGAGGTTGAACATTTCTTTAAGTGTTTCTTGGACATTAGAGATTGCTCTGCTGAGAATTTTCTGTTTATCACTGTACCACATACAGTTTTTTTCTTTTTTCCACATATTTATTTGTTCATTTTACATCCTAACCACAGCAGACACACACACACACACACACACACACACACACACACACACACACAAACACATACTACTCCCATTCCTCCATTCCTCCTCACACAGCCTCTCCACCCATCCCCCTTGAGAAGGGGCAGTCCCTCCTATTTACCAACTGACCCTGGAACCTCAAGTCACTAAAGGACTGGATACATCCTCTCCCACTGAGGAGAGATAAGGCAACCCAGTAAGGGGAACAGGATCCACATGCAGGAAACAGATTCAGGGTAAGCCTGTTGTCAAGGAAGTCCATGAAGACCAAGCTGCACATCTGTTAAATATATGTGGAAGATCTTGGTCCAGCCCATGTATGCTCTTTGGTTGATGGTCTAATCTTTAGACAATTCCAGGTGAGTTGACTCTGTTGATCTTCTTGTGGAGTCCTTATCCATTCTGAAAGTGCTTTTGTTATCATGTTTCTATTTAATTATATTTTTATTTTTTGATGCATTGGTGTTTTTTCTGCATGTATGTCTGGGTAAGGCTTAGAGTTACAGACAGTTATGAGCTTCCATGTGGGTTCTGGGAACTAAACTTGGGTTCTTTGAAAGATAAGTCAGTGTTCTTAACCATTGAGCCATCTCTCCAGCTCCCTATACCCTTATAAATTAGGTTGCTGGTGTCTAATTTCTTTAGCTGTTTATTTATTTTAGATTTTAGTCTTCTGTCAGATATAGGTTTTGTGAAGGTCTTTTCCAATTCTGTAGGATGCCATTTTGTCATATGGATGGCATCCTTTGCCTAACAGAGATTTTCAGTTTCAAGAAGTCCCTAGTATTCCTCTATTAGATTTAGTGTATCCAGTTTTTTTTTTTTTTACCCCCTTTGGGATTTTTTTATTAGATATTTCCTTCATTTACATTTCAACTGCTTTCCTGAAAGTTCGCTATACCCTCCCTGTGCCCTGCTCCCCAACCCACCCACTCCTGCTTCCTGGCCCTGGCATTCCCCTGTCCTGGGGCATATAATCTTCACAAGACCAAGGGCCTCTCATCCTATGGATGGCTGACTAGGCCATTCTCTGCTACATGTGCAAGTAGAGACACAAGCTCAGTTTTATATTGAGGTTTCTGATGCACTTGGATTTGAGTTTTGTGCAGGGTGATACGTAGTAGTCTATTTGCATTCTTCTACATGTAGACATCCAGTTATATCAGCAACATTTGTCGATGATACTTTTTTTCACATATAGTTTTAGTTTTGTTGTCAAAAATCAAGTGTCTGTAGGTGTTTGAGTCTTTTTCTGAGTCTTCAACTTTATTTCATTGATCAACCTGTCTGTTTTCATGACAATACTGTGCAGTTTTTATTACTATAGTTCTATAATATAGCTTGAAATCAGGGACAGTGATGCCTCTGGAAGTTTCATTATTGTTTGGAATTGTTTTGGCTATTCTAGTTTTTTTGTTTTTTCACATGAAATTGAAATTTGCTCTTTCACTGTCTGTAAAGAATTTGGTTGAAATTTTGGTGGGAATTGCATTGAATCTGTAGTTTGGTAAAATGGCCATTTTATTATGTTAATACTACCAATATATGAATGTGGAAGAACTTTTTATCTTCTGAGATCTTCCTCAATTTCTTTCTTCAAACACTTGAAGTTCTTGTCATACAAACCTTTCACTTGCTGGCTAGAGTTACAATATGATATTTTAATATTATTTGTGACTGATGTAAAGAGTATCCCCCCGCCCCTAGTTTCTCAGACCATTTATCATTTGTACAAAAGAGGGCTACTTTTTTAGTTAGTTTTATATCCAGCCATTTTGCTGAAGTTGTTTATCAGCTGTAGGAGATGTCTGGTAGAATTTGGGGGATCACTTACTACCATATTATCTGCAAACAGCGATACTTTTACTTCTTCCTTTCCAAATTGTATCTCCTTAATACTGTATCTCCTTAAGTTGTTTTACTGCTTTAGCTAGAACTTCAAGGACTATGTTGAAAAGTTATGGGGAGTATGGGCAGCCTTGTCTTGCCCCTGATTTTAGTTGAATTGCTTTAAGCTTAATTGCTTTAACTCCATTTAACTTGATGTCAGCTTTTGCAGTGCTTTATATTGTCTGTATTATGTTTACATATGCCCCTTGTATCTATGATCTCTTTAAGATTCTTCACATGAGCCACCGGGTTTAAAAAAAAAAAAAAGAAAGAAAAGAAAATCATAAAAGTTTCTTCACATGATTGGGTGTTGGATTTTGTTAAAAGATTTTTCAGCATCTAATGAGATGATCATATGTTTTTTTTTTCTTTCAGTTTGGTGAAATTATCATGGATTACATTGATAGATAATTGTATATTGAACTACTGCATTCCTGGGATAAGGCCTAATTGATCACTACAGAAGATGTCTTTTATGTATTCTTGAATTCAGTTTGTTAGCATTTTATTGAGTCAAAAATTTCGTTTGTTGTTGATTCTTTTTGTAATTTAGGTATCAGGGTAAGTGTGGTCTTATAGAATGAGTTTCGCAGTGTTCCTTCTGTTTTTATTTTGTGGAACAATTTGAGGACTATTTGTATTAGCTCTTCTTTCAAAGTTTGGTAGAATTCTGCTCTAAAACCATCTGGCCTTGGGATGTTGTTGTTGTTGTTGTTGTTGTTGTTGTGAGACATTTAATGACAGCTTCTATTTCTTTAGGGGTTATAGGACTGTTAAGTTGTTTAACTGGTCTTGATTTAACTTCAGTAAGTGGAATCTTTCATCCATTTTGTTTAGATTTTCCAATTTTGTGGAGTTCAGACTTTTAAAATATGACCTAGTGATTCTTTGGATTTCTTCAGAGCCTGCTGTTATATCCCCCTTTTCATTTTTTGAGAATCATCCAGGCTGAGATTTTTTTTTCAATTTCTCACACTTTGAAAATCATTCAGAGCTGGGCGTGGTGGCGCATGCCTTTAATCCCAGCACTCGGGAGGCAGAGGCAGGCAGATTTCTGAGTTCGAGGCCAGCCTGGTCTACAAAGTGAGTTCCAGGACAGCCAAGGCTATACAGAGAAACCCTGTCTCAAAAAACCAAAAAAAGAAAGAAAATCATTCAAACTGATTGATATTTTTCAAACTTCTTCAGACAGAGGTAAAAGTTTCTGCTACAATCTCATCATCATTTGTTGCCAGTTGTATTTCTAAATTTTTGTTTGCTTTTTTAAAAATAGATTTCTATTCAATATATTCAGATTATAGTTTCCTCTCCCCAAACATTCATCAAAATCCACATTTTCTCTAGCCCCTTCCCCTCTCTCATATGTGTTTCACTGATTGTGTGTGTGTGTGTGTGTGTGTGTGTGTGTGTGTGTGTGTGTGTTGTGCCATTATATTTCTGTTCAATGTTATTCTACTTAGGATGAAATGGAATCTTAAATACACTTCACTCTATATGTACATATAAGCTAAGGATCTGAACACATTTTATGTGTTTTTCATTCATTTATTGGTTTTATTTTCTTGTGAGATTTCTTTAAAGCTCTATGACCCTTTTTAATTGTGTGAGCCCTTTTCTTGTTGCTTCAGTCTCTGTGAGTTCATAAAAGCTTTGCTCAGTTGATTTAGAGGCCCTTCTCCTGGTGCCCTCTATCCTCTCTGGCTATTATACTCTTTCCACCTTTTATTCCATGGGGTTCCCTGAGCTCTGAGGAAAGGGATTAGATGGAGACATCCTATTTAGAAATGCATGTTTCTCTCTCTGTGTCTCTCTCTCTGTCTCTGTCTCTCTCTCTCTCTCCCTCCCTCTCTCCCTTTCTCTCTCTCTCTCCCCCAATTCCTTCTCTTTCTACACACTTTCCAGTAGCTCTCTATTTGTCCCCATTTGCAGTAGGAGCCAGCTTCTCTAATGGTGACTGAATAAGGTACTGACTTAATGAGTATAGCTGAATAACATTAGGAGTCATTTTATTGTCACTATTTTTGACCAGTAGTATTTGGTTTTACACTTGGTTGCTGGGCTACCTAGTCTGTGTTTCTTGATTACCCAAGCAGTGCCAGGTAATAGATTCTATCTCCTGGAGTTGACCTTATATCAAATCAGATATTGTTTAGCTATTCTCACAAGCTTTGTGCCACCATTTTTCTAGCATATTTTGTAGGCAGGATAGAGTAGCTAGGTTTTGTAGCTGACATGATGTTGATAATTTTTTTGGTAGCCTCCATAATTCCTTCCCCTACTGAAGAAACTTCATAGATAACAGCTTGACCTCAACACATTCAATGACTTGGGTAGGTGTTGTCTTTAGCAATGGATCCTTGTTGTCTGTTTAGGAGAAGCAGCTTATTATTGTGCTAACAGCCTGGGTTGTTTGGGGGATTTTGATGAGATCTCTTCAGCCAACAGTTCCATTGGATATGACCCAGTCCCCATACTGATAGCTTCATTTAGTAAGAAGAGATGGCCAGCAGGATTCTGTCTCTCTCATTATTTGGAGACTTTATTCTAATCAATTTCATATATTTAAGGAAGCTTTCACTGCACAGTTTCCACATCACTCTTCAGATGCTCCCCAGTTTCCTCTGTCTCTTCCTCAATTCCTTCCTCAACCCCATCTCTACTGCCCCTCCACACTTAAGTCTCATCCTCCCATCCCCAGTCCACTCATAAAAACTATTCAATTTTCCCCTTCCAGTGTGATCCACTTGTCTCTGCTGGTCCATTCCTCTGTACATGACCTCTCTGATACTTATGGATTGTGGCTTTCTTATCATTTACTTAATAGCTAACATATGCAGTTAAATGAATACATACCATATTTATCTTTCTGATAAATTATCTCACTCACTATGATCTTTTCTTGTTTTATCCATTTGCCTACAACTTTTTAAAATTATTTTTATTAGATATTTTCTTTATTTACATTTCAAATGTTATCCTGAAAGTCCCCTAAACCCTCCCCCGTCCCCTGCCCTGCTCCCCTACCCACTCACTCCCACATCTTGGCCCTGGCGTTCCCCTCTACTGGGTCATATAAAGTTTGCATGACCAAGGGGCCTCTCTTCCCAATGATGGCCAACTAGGCCATCTTCTGATATATATATATATATATATATATATATATATATATATATATATAGAGAGAGAGAGAGAGAGAGAGAGAGAGACAAGCTCTGGGTGTACTAGTTAGTTCATATTGTTCTTCCACCTATAGGGTTGGAGACCCCTTCAGCTCCTTGGGAGCTTTCTCTAGCTCCTCCATTGGGAACTCAATGTTCCATCCAACAGCTGACTGAGAGCATCCACTTCTGTGTTTGCAAGGCACTGGCATAGCCTCACATAAGACAGCTATATCAGGGCCCTTTCAGAAATATCTTGCTGGCATATGCAATAGTGTCTGCATTTGGTGGCTGATTATGGGATGGATCCCTGGCTGCAGCAGTCACTGGTTGGTCCATCCTTTTGTTTCAGCTCCACACTGGATCTCTGTAACTCCTTCAATGTGTGGAGAAAGAGGAACACTACTCCATTGTTGGTGAGATTGCAAGCTTGTACAGCCACTCTGGAAATCAGTCTGGCGGTTCCTCAGAAAATTGGACATAGTATTACCAGAGGATCCTGCAATACCTCTCCTGGGCATATATCGAGAAGATGTTCCAACTGGTAATAAGGACACATGCTCCACTATGTTCATAGCAGCCTTATTTATAATAGCCAGAAGCTAGAAAGAACCCAGGTGTCCCTCAACAGAGGAATGGATACAGAAATTATGGTACATTTACACAATGGAGTACTACTCAGCTATTAAAAACAATGAATTTATGAAATTCCTAGGCAAATAGATGGATCTGGAGGGTATCATCCTGGGTGAGGTAACCCAATCACAAAAAGAACTCACATAACATGATAAGTGATAACAGATAAGTGGATATTGCCTACAACATTTATGATGTCATGTTTTAACAACTTAGTACACTCCATTGTGCAAATATATCATATTTCCTGTATTTATTCTTCAGGTTAGGGGCATCTAGGTTGGTTCCAGTTTCTAGCTAGTGTAATAGACCAGCAAAGATCGTGGCTGAACAAGTGTCCTTGTGGTAGAATAAAGTGCCCTTTGGGCATATGTCCAAGAATGGTATAGCTGAGCCTAGAGGTAGAACTATTCCAAACATTCCGAGTAATTGCCATACTGACTTCCATAATGGCTGTACATGCTTGTACTCCCACCAATAGACTAGTGTTTCCCATAGTCCACATTCATGCCAGTATGAGCTGTCATATGTGTCCTTGATTTTAGCCATTCTGACAGGTATAAAATGGAATCTCAAAGTAGTTTTCATTTACATTTACATGATTGTTAAGGATGTTGAACATTTTTCATTGAGTGATTTTCAGCATGTGAGATTCTTCTATTAACAATTCTCTGTTTAGATCTGTACCCCATTTTTAAATTGTATTATTTGGGGGTTTTCATATATAGTTTCTTGAGTTCTTCATATATTTTAAATATGATTCCTCTATCAGATATAGAGGTGGTAAATTTTTTTCTACCATTCTTTAAGTTTCTGCTTTGACCAATTTTCTGTCTTTTCCTTATAGAAGCTTTTCATTTTCATGAAGACCCAATTATTAATTGTTGAGCTAAATGCCTATGTTGATGATTTTCTGTTCAGAAACTCTTCTCCTGTGCAAATGAGTTCAAGGCTATTCTCTACCTTCTCTCCTATCAGGTGCAATATATCTGGTTTTATGTTGAGTCCTCTTGGACTTGACTTCTCTATAGAAGGATAAGTATATGTCTACTTACATTCTTTTACAAGCAGATATAAAGTTCAACCATCACCATTTGTTGGAGATGCTATCATTTTTCCAATGTGTATTTCCAGCTACTCTGTCAAAGGTAAGATGTCCAACGTTTCTGGATTTATGTCTGGGTCTTCAATTTGATTCCACTGGTCAAACTGTCTGTTTATAAGCTAATACCATGCTATTTTATTATTATAGCTCTATAATACAACTTAAAATATGGAAATAAATAGTGAGATACACAGAGCAGTTCATTTATTGTTTAGGATTATTTTGGATATCCTGGGTTTGTTTTTCCATATGAAACTAAGAATTATGTGTTCAAGATCTGTGAAGAGTTGTGTTGTAATTTTGATAAGGTTTGCATGGAATCTGTAGATTGTTAATTTTACTAATCTATGAGCATGGAAGATCTTTCAATCTTCTGATATCTTTGTCAAATGTTTTCTTCAAAGGATTGAAGATTTTATCCTACAAGTCTTTCACTTGCTTGGTTAAAGTTGCCCTAAGATACTTTATATTATTTTAGCCATTTTTTCCTTATTTCATCTCAGATGATTTGCCATTTGTATATAGGAGGATTACTAATATTTGTGAGGTAATTTTATGCCCAGCTATTTTGCTGAAAATGTTTATCAGCTGTAGAAGTACCCCAAGACCAATCTTTTTTTTTTTTTTAAGTGAGATGTAGATTATATGTTTTCTTTTTTTACTGGTTATGTTTTTACATTTTAAATGTTGTTTGTAGCCTCCCTCAGCCTCGAAGCAGGCTGATCCAGACTTTGACCTTGCTGCCACTAAGAAGGAGTTTATCTAGGGTAGAGCCTTCTGACCTTGATGCCTCTAGCTGCTTTTCTCCAAGACTCTGCTTCCTGCTGAAAGGTCCTAGAGGCATTCCGGAGACATACCCAGTAGATCGCCTAAGGGCTGGCTCCAGGCACCAAGAATGGGCTGGGGGTGGGGGTGGGGGGGAATGGGCCTACCCTTTTTATAAGCATGGACTCTCAATAAACTTCAGAGACTTTGAACAGAAAGGTTTGTCTTGGCCTCATTCTTTTCTTGCCTTCTGATCTCTTTCAGCCCCAGCCTGCCTTTAAGGAGAACCCAGTTCATGTGACCACAGGTGGCTACAGTTGTTCCCTATTCCAGTTTCCCTCCATAAACCACACATCCCACTCCTCCCTCTCCCTACCTCTATAAGGTTGCACCCCCATCTACCCACCTATTCCTGCCTCATCACCCTAGCATCCCCCAATGCTGGGGCATGAAGACTCCATAGGACCAAAGGACTACCTTCCCATTGATTCGAAATAAGGCAATCCTCTGCTACATCTGCAGCCAGAGTCATGGAGTCCCTCAATGTGTAATCTTTGGTTGGTGGTTTAGTTCCTGGGAGTTCTGGGGGCTCTGGTTGGTTAATATTGTTGTTCTTCCTATGGGGTTGTAATTCCCTTCAGCAACTTCAGTCCTTCTCCTAACTCTTCCATTGGGGTCACAGTGTCCAGACCAATGGTTGGTTGAGAGTATCCGCATCTGTGTTGGTCAGGTGCTGGTAGAGCCTCTCAGGGGACAGCTATACTAGGCTCCCATTAGCAAGTGTTTCTTGGCATTAACAATAATGTTAGAGATTGGTATCTGCAGATGGGATGGATCCCTAGGTGGGGAAGTCTCTGGAGGGCCTTTTATTCAATCTCTGCTCCATTCTTTGTCCTCGCAATTCCTTTAAACAGGAACAATTCTGGGTTAAATTTTTTGAGATGGATGAATGGCCCCATCCATGAACTGGGGGTTGTGCCTATTCACTAGATATGGTATCTACAGGTTCTCTCTCTTCTTTGTTGGGTATTTCAGCTAATGTCATCCCTGTTGGGGCCTCGGAATCTCTTGCTTCCCTGGAACTTAGGACTGTCCAGTGTTTTCCTCCAGTTCTTCATCTCCCATTGCTACACACCTCCATTCAATTTTTTTGAATCTCTGTACTTTCCCCCTGTCTCCTTCCACACCTGATCCTGCCCCCTTTCCCTCCTCCTTTCTCCCAGATCCCTCCCTCCCTTTACCTCCTCTGATTATTTTCTTCCCCCTTCTAAGTAAGACAGAAGCATTCAGATTTTGGCCTTCCTTCTTCTTGAGCTTCTTATGGTCTGTGAGTTGTATTGTGGGTATTCCAAGCTTTTGGAGTTAATATCCACTTATCAGTGAGTATATACTATGCGTGTTCTTTTGTAACTGGGTTACCTCACTCAGGATATTTTCTTGTTCCATCCATTTGCCTGTGAATTTAGTGAAGTCATTGTTTTGTTTTGTTTTTTCTAATTTTTATTAGGTATTTTCTTCATTTACATTTCAAATGCTATCCCAAATGTCCCCTATATCCTCCACCACCCCCCATTGCCCTACCCACCCACTCCAACTTCTTGGCCCTGGTGTTCCCCTGTACTGGGGCATATAAAGTTTGTAAGACCAAGGGGCCTCTCTCCCCAATGATGGCTGACTAGGCCATCTTCTGTTACATATGCAGCTAGAGACACGAGCTCTGGGGGTACTGATTAGTTCATATTGTTGTTCCACATATAGGGTTGCAGACCCCTTCAGCTCTTTGGGTACTTTCTCTAGCTTCTCCATTTGGGGCCCTGTGTTCCATCTAATAGCTGACTGTGAGCATCCACTTCTGTGTTTGCCAGGCACTGGCATAGCCCCACAAGAGACAGCTATATCAGGGTCCATTCAGCAAAATCTTGCTGGCATATGCAATAGTGTCTGCGTTTGGTGACTGATTATGGGATGGATTCCCAGGTGCAGCAGTCTCTTGATGGTCTATCCTTTCGTCCCAGTTCCAAACTTTGTCTCTGTAACTCCTTTCATGGGTGTTTTGCTCCCAATTCTAAGAAAGAGCGAAGTATCCACACTTTGGTCTTTCTTTTTCTTGAGTTTCATGTGTTTTACAAATTGTATCTTGGGTATTCTAAGTTTCTGGGCTAATATCCACTTATTAGTGAGTAACTTATCATGTGAGTTCTTTTGTGATTGGGTTACCTCACTCAGGATGATACCCTCCAGATCTATCCATTTGCCTAGGAATTTCATAAACTCATTGTTTTTAATAGCTGAGTAGTACTCCAATGTGTAAATGTACCACATTTGTTGTATGCATGCAGTTTTTGTCACTATCACTCTGTAGTACAGCTTGAGGTCAGGATGTGATTTCCCCAGAAGTTCTCTTATTGTTGAAAATAGTTTTTGCTATCCTGGGTTTGTTTTTTTTTTTTTTTTTTCTTTTTTTATTCTAGATGATTTTGAGAATTGCTCTTTCTATTTCTGTGAAGAATTGATTTGGAATTTTGACATTTAATATGTAGATTGCTCTTGGTAAAATGACCATTTTTACTGTTATTCCTGCTAATCCATGAGCATGTGAGATATTTCCATCTTCTGAGGTCTTCTTCAATTTCTTTCTTCAGAGACTTGAAATTTTTGTCATACAGAACTTGCTTTGTTAGAGTCACATCAAGATATTTTATAATATTTGTGACTACTGTGAATGGTGTCATTTCCCTAATTTCTTTCTCAGCCCAATTTTCCTTTGAGTAGAGGAAAGCGCCTGATTTGCTTGAGTTAATTCTCTATCCAGTTACTTTGCTGAAGTTGTTTATCAGTCATAGGAGTTCTCTGGTGGAATTTTTGGAGTCACTTAAGTATATTATCATATCATCCACAAAAAGTTATATTGTGAATTCTTCTTTTACAATTTGTATCCCTCTGACCTCCTATTGTGGTCTAATTGCTCTGGCTAGAACTTTGAGTACTATATTGAATAGATAGGGAGAAAGAGGGTAGCCTTGTCTTGTTCCTGATTTTAGTGGGATTGCTTCAAGTTTTTCTCCATTTAATTTGATGTTGGGTATTGGTTTGCTGTATACTGCTTTTATTATTTTTAGGTATGGGCCTTGAACTCTTCATCTTTCCAAGACTTTTAACATGAATGGGTGTTGTATTTTTGTCAAAGCTTTTATCAGCATCTAATGAGATTATCATGTGGGTTTTGTTGTTGTTGTTGTTGTTGCTTTTAGTTTGTATATTTAGTAGATTATATTGATGGATTTCCATATATCAAACTGTCCCTGCATCCCTGGGATGAAGCCTACTTTATCATGGTGAATGATCATTTTTATGTGTGTGTTCTTTGGTTCAGTTTGTAGGAATTTTATTGAGTATGTTTGCATCCGTATTCATAAGGGAAATTGGTATGAAATTCTCTTTCTTTGTTGGGTCTTTGTGTGGCTTCAATATCAGTGTAACTGTGGCTTCATAGAACAAATTTGGTAGTGTCCCTTCTGTTTCTATTTTGTGAAATAGTTTGAGAAGTGTTGGTATTAGAATTTCTTTAAAGGTCTAATAGAATTCTTCACTAAAGCCATCTGGTCCTGGGCTTTTTTGTTTGTGTTTGTTTGTTGTTTTGTTTGGTTTGGTTTGTTTGGGAGATTTCTAATGACTACTTCTATTTCCCTAGGGCCTTAGGAGTTATGGGACTATTGAGATGGTTTATCTGATCCTGATTTTACTTTGGTACCTGGTATCTGTCTAGATTTCTTTTTATATTCTTCTACATGATTTTTATGCAGGATTTCCCTCTTGACCTACATCAATTTTCATCATAAGTTATTGATAGTCTTAGATGACTTTTTAAATGTCTGTTTATATCAGATTATTAATATTTTCCTTTGTTAATGTATATGAATCTAAAAAATAAATATTTCACAGAAGATAGAAAAAGTACAAAGGATAATCCATGAGAAACAATGGTAACTAATCCTAAGTAATTAGTCATAAAGTAACCAGGTAGGCACATTTAATGACTGAGAATAGTAATGAATTATATTGAAGTCAAAAGACCTGAGATAAAAAGAAAGTTAAGCTTAAAAAAAAAGGAAAATTAAAAATCAAGTGCAAATTGTTAAAAATAAGAAGGACATTTAGAACTCACAAAAGTAAATAAAAAAAAGAAAGAAAAAGTAATGTAGCCACCTCTTAAGTTTTCTAGATTCCAAACTAAGATCAAACTGGATGAAAATCTAAAAGCAATTTTCAAGGCCCAGTGAGTTAAGGCTACCAAAAGCAGACACTCCATAGAATCAACTCATTAGGGCTCACATGGACTCACAGAGCCTAGATGTGTCTATACTAGGTCCTTTGATCATATGTTATTGGTTGTAAGTTTGGTGTTCTTGTGGGATCCTAACAGTGGAAGTAGGGTATCTCTGACTCTTTTGTGTACACTTGGGACCCTTTTTCTCCTACTGGATTGCCTCACCTAGCCATTATATGAAAGTTTGTGTCGTCTTATTGTAAGTTATTATGTTGTATTCAGTATCCCTGGGGACCTGCTTTTTTTCTGAAGGGAAAGAAAGAAGGAATGACTATGAGGGAGAAGGAGGCTGAGGGGTGAACTGGGAGGAAAGAAGGAAGGAAAAATTGCAGTCAGGATTGTTGTATGATACAAGAATAAATTAATTTTTAGAAGGTGGAATGCTCTAGAGAACATTCAACTTTCATCTTATGCTTATACAACACTTATTGGAAGATGATTTGAAGTAATATGATAAAATCAAATACCATGACAACAACAAAGAATGATTATTTCTCAAAAATAGTTGTGAGTAATATTCAGAAAGGCAATGAGGAAAAACAGGAGGAGGTAGAAAACATGGGGTGAGTCTGTATCTCTTACAACACAATATAAATATATAAAAATATGGGACATAGGAAACAAACATTTGAGAGCATATTAAAACTAATTGTTTTTCATAATAGGTAATAGATAATTGCTCCTTTTAAGACATTTAAAATATAGTAGCTTCTAAAATTCTGAGTGTTTCTAGAAACAAGTAAAAATTAAAAGTTAAATGTAAGCAACAAAAATTACATCAGACCTCTCAAAGGTAAAATGGAGCTAAAACACAACCTAGACAAAGTGAGAAATTTGTAAACATGAAAAGACAGGCTGTGTTGTTTTGAATGTTAATCATTTGAAAGAGACACTAGAAGTGCTAGTTTATTTTTCAGAAATACATTTTTTGGGAGAAGTAGTGTTCAAGGCAGAATGCTTGCCATATATTCCATATGTATTCATTCTATTGTTAAAGCATCATAAATAATATAAATTACTTTAGTTAATTTCATTTCACTTTAAATACATAAATCAAAGCATAGATTATTTTAAAACATATTCCTACTTATTTGAGTTGCAGCATATTTGATGTTTAAAAATTCTCCAACTTGTTTTTTCATCTTGTCTCTCCCACACACTCTGCATAGTCATAAAAGCACACACACTTTATTCAGTTCACTCGTGTTATGGGAATGGTTCTGTGGCTCTTTTAGAAAATATTTAAGTCTTATATGTTACAGATGGTGCCTTAAACAATTGTTAAGTTAGGGTATATTGGATGAGCTTACTAGTTTTAATTAATTTCACTAAAATCTACAAAGTACCTGTGCTTAGTGATTTCTATATTTGTAAAAGTATGATGAGCCCTCCCTGCAATGATGACCACAAGTCAGTCATACGTGAAGTAAGGCTTCCAATACAAAGTGGCTGCTAGGTTGACTTTAAAAACTTTCAAAAAGAATACCCAACTGGCATTAGATTTGAGTGAATTTTATTGCTAATAACCTTACAATGTAAAGTAGAAATTCAGTCAGGGGTGGACTCAGAAGACCCTACATTGCCCCTAATGACTATATAAACTTAGCCAGGAACTTAATCATTAAGGGACTTCATGCTCTCAGATAGCTGATGAATATTTAATTACTTTTCAATAAGTTCTTATTAAATTCTTTTTGCTTTTAGGTTCTCTGTGAGCACAGGATACCCAATGTCGAAGAGTGCAGGAATGTCCTGTGTGTGGAGATTTACAAGCAATATGAGCTAATGGTGTTATTCAGAAAAAAATCAGGTTGTAAATGGAGTATCATTTTAAAACCATGATACACCACAGATAACTAAAACCTCATTGCTATTGATTAAATGATAACTTTGAGTATTTTTATGCAAACAATAAGCATTTATTCTATCATATGAATTTAATAGTTTCATCAGTTTTTAGAAAGGGGTTTATTTTTCTAAACCATAATTGCACCATTTCCCTGTTGATTTTCATCCCTCCAAACCCTTCCATATGCCCTTATCCTTGCTTTCTATCAAAGTCACAGCCCGCTTTGATTTTGTTGTTACCCCTTTATACACACACACACACACACACACACACACACATATACACATGTACACACATGCACACACACACACACACACACAATCCTGAAAATGTAAGTACTACCTGTTTAGTCCCTATAATGTTCTGTGCATGTAGGTTTTCAGGGCTGACCATTTGGTGTTGTATAACCAAATACTGTTTCTTCCCTAGAAGTAACAATATACTTTAATTCTCAAAATTCCTTGGTTGTCTATCATTCTTTTCTAGGCTAGAGATCTTGTGAGTGTTCCTCCTTTGACATTAGCAACTCTATTTTTTTTTCCTCCTTGTTTAGGCAGCCATTTTGGTGAGACTTCAGGATACACCTTTGACATTTCTAGAAGACACAATCTCACAGGGTCAAATCTCACTGTTTAAAAAGTACCATAGTCTCTGTTTCTCAGGCTTTTATAATCTCCACTCATTCTTCAGCAGTGATCCATAGCCTTAGATGGAGAAGTTGTGTTGAAGTTACATCAGTTGGGAGAGAGTACCACAACTTTTCATTTTTGATACTTGTGGCTTTCTTGTTCCTAATTCCAAACTTTCAGATATGACTACATATGCTCAAGTAACTTTAGAAGCCAGAAAATTAAAAGGTATCATGGTAAGGAGAAGAGATAAACATGGAGGGGCAGGGATAGGAGTGTACAACTTATCTGATGAGGGAAATAGGAACATTAAGCATTCTTTAATTAAGGAGGGAAAGCGACTACTATACAAAAGGATCAAGTTAGATAAAATAACCATATGACTGTGTGAAAAGTCATAAGGAATTATACTATGAACTATCTACCTAAAAATACCAATGATGTAAAACAGTGTGTGAATATAAATACATAATTTAAATGAAAATTTCACATTAGGAAATACTACCACCAAAAGCCATTGACAATCTAGCAAAATAACCAACACCAGGCATAAAAAGCCTGCTGTTGAGTTGTTGAGTCTCCAAGAGACTCTTAAAACATTATAGGTTGTTTCTATTGCTCTGGGTTGCCCCAAGAGTTAGAAAGTTAATTCCAATGCTGAAGATTCCACACACTTTATAAAAAGGGCTCAAAGACCCATAGGTGAAAGTGACTTGAGTACTTTCATCTTTGTACCAGAAAGAGATATGAAAGCTTCCTCCAAAGAAGGGAAGCAAACACTATACTGTGATGAGTGCTTTGGTGGTAACCAACAGCTTTTTCTAATTAGACCAGACTTATTAAGATAAAAAGCATGTGGTGTACTGGAAACCTAGCCAACTCTGCAGGGCTAGTAACCTCATGGAGGAGATATTAGAACCCCTACCACACTAAGCCTGCATAATCCTTAACTTCATCTACATATTTGGTCTTTGCATTGGCTTCTTTTAAACATATACAAGTCTTTCCAATTCAAGTAACCTAAATCTTCCCTTAGATACATTTTTATTACAACCTTCTTTTTCAAACCAATCTAAGAATTAATCATTTTGTCTTTCTTTTAATTTTTTTTCCAACCAGGATAATTTTATTCACCATGGCAACAAAATCATCCTCACTGATGTGATCTTCCTGTCAGCTTTTTTTTTTTTTTTTTGGATTGTTTTCTCTTTCAGACTCTCAGAGCAATGTGTAAGAAGCACAGTGTCCAGTTAGCTTTGCCCTCACTACACTCATCACCTACCTTCTTCCTTTAACTCTGGCAGCTTCCACGATTCATCAGTCTTCTCACATCACTGATAGTGGTGAGTCAAATCATTAGCATGAGCCTTGCCTTTTGTCACTGCGTATTTTTGCTGATGATCTAATACATTCTCAGTTCTACATGTATTTACTCACGATTTAGAAATTTAGCCCAAAGCTGTGACATTAAAATTCTAAGACTACACAGCTAATCACCTAATTGAGCTTTTTTTAAAGGGGAGAATCTAAATACCCCAAACTAACAAGACTGTCTTGCAAGTATTCCCTTGCAATCTCTGAGTCAAGGTCTTCTCCAGTATTTCTATTGATACACAGAGTTTCATTCTATGGCCAGATGTGGAAGACAGAGAAGTAAGAATTCACATATCCTTCTTTTAAATCTGTCCCTTCTCATTTCCAAAGTCCCCTTGGCTTCATTTACTTTCATGTCCATTGAATTTCCAAACTCAGACTATTATCATCGATAGCCTGACAGTCAGTTGTCCCCAAATATACCTGCTTGCAACCAGCCATGCCCAACACTGATCCAAGATCACTCTACATCCTGAATGACTCTGGATATTTTATTCATTTCAATTGCTATAATGACAAAGTTAGCAAAGGCCATACACAACCTGGATCTCTTTATCAGCTTCGATCTGGACCATTCTCTTCCAACCTAAGTACTCTGTGGAAACATTGGCTTATTATTTACACCAACAGACATGTGGACTGTTGTTCAGGATATATCCAGTTTTCTGCATAGGGTGATCTTTCCTCACTAACTAAAGCAATTTGTGCATAAACTTCAAATTTTCTTCCCTAAAAATTCTTGATTATGTTCCTTTTCTCCTTTTCCTTCCTTCCTTGCTTTCTTACTTTAATTTTCTTTGCAAGAAGTAATATTAGCAAGTTAGTCTAGAGTCTTACTCAAAGGAGACCAAAGGACACATGTTATCACTAGCCCTGCCCTCCTCTTCTATCTGAATTTTTTATTTTCTCATAGTGCTTTACACTTTTCCTTCCTAATACCCATAATAGCTTTAATGTTCAGTCTTCTTATAACTATTTGATTTTTTTTATTTCCTCCACTAGAGTAGCAGTTATATCAATGAAGAAAATTATGTGGTTTCTTTGTATTTTTATTAAATTATTTTATTTATTTATATTCCAAAAGTTGCTCACTTCCTGGTCCCTCTCGTTGAGTTCTCCACCTCACCAACCCCACCCCTGCCTCTGAGAGAGTGCTGCCTCACCTGCTCACTTACCCCACCTCACCCTCACCAGCATTCCTCTTCCCTGTGGCATCAAGGTTCTACAGGATCAAGCATATCCTCTCCCATACTAAGGCCATACAAGGCATTCCTCTGCTACACATGTACCCCAGACCATGAACTAGCCAATGTACATTCCTTGGGTTTTGGCTTAATCTCTGGGAACTCTAAGGGGTCTAGTTAGCTGACACTCTTTCTCCACCTTTGTTTTGCTCATAGTGACATAAAGTAACTAACACATCTGTATACCAATTGTCTTCAAAACTACCCTGACAGGCATACTGTTATCACACTACTTACAAATTCTCTACGTGTTTTTCAACTTAGTCAAGTTAACGGGGAAAATTAACTATCATAAATCAAGTGAACATTTTAGCCTCATGAAGGTAAAATTAATTTAATGAATAATTAGAGTTAACTAAATAAAAGATTGATATCAGTATTATTTTGTATTTTCTAGGTAAGGAAGCATACTCAGTAAAAAGTATACATTATTTTCTTCAATACCAACAAATTGTTATGAATTGAAACAATTGTAACTATTAAAGATAATTCAGGCTTTTCTATAGAAGTACTTTAGAAGTACTCACAAATCATATTTTATAGGAAAAATAAATAAACTAATCCTCAGTGTTTAGAGCAGAAAAATGGCCTGACAGAGAAGAAACGTACAAATTAATTTCAACTGTGCTCCATATAATGCAAATCCTTCACATTTCTTCTGCCCAGTTTGCAAAATGAACTTGTTCATAACATCCTCATTCTGTCAACTTTGATGTGATAAACAAGTAAACATTTTCATGCTGGTCCTGGGAAACCTCTGAAGTTCTACTAGATCAACCACTTAGATACTGCCTAATGATGCAAGTGGCTTGTGCCACTTCATTGAAAGTGATTGGGTTGGACATTTCAGAGAATGTTTTCCTTTAGTTTAGTTTAGTTTAGATTAGATTAGTTTTTGCTCTTTAACTTTAGAAATCCAATCAAATGACGTAACTCCAATAGGAATGGTTCCAGAGGCTAAAATAATGATTTTTATTTCTGCTGGCTTAAGTCTAAGAAGAGGCTTAAATTCTATTTTGCATCTTCCAATCAAGATCATATGATAGAATCATTCTCAAATGTTCTCTCCTTTGAAAATTATAATGACAGATAAAACATAACAAAGAGTTGACTTTAAATTAACCAAGCTTAAACAAAGGACAAACTTGTCTAATTGTCAAACAGCAATGCAAAAATGTTAAAAATGATACTGAGGCCATAGACTGGTTGACTCCAGAACTTGTTGCATATAAGACAGGTGATGTAGACAGCTCAGAAAGATGGTACCTATCAGGAATGGAACTGAGGACTAAATCCTGTTCTGTGAGTCACACAATGAAAACAGCAGGGAGCAGCTGGGACAGGATCCTTCTGGGCCTCCATCTGCATGTACAAGCTGAGGGTTTTCCACAGCTCACTGTGCTCAGTCCCCACCAGGGGAGGCTTGTTCTCCCAGGAGTGCTTTTACTCCACCCGGCTCAGGGGTAAGACAGCAACTTTCTCTCCAATAACTGTCTGGAGCTGGATAGCTAGGGACATATGGGGCTCAAGAACAGTGGAGCACCTGGGATAGGATCCTTCCAGTTGTCATCTGTATCCAGAGCTTGGGCTATTCCAGAGTCCTCTATACACAAGTTCCACGCCAGGATAGAGCTGGTGTCCCAGGAGTGCTTACCCAGGCTTACAGGACCACAAGAAGAACGAGTTCTAGCCAGAGACAACAAGAACATCTAACACAAGAGATAACCAGATGAAGAAAAGCAAGTGCAGGAAACTTACCAAGAGAACCCAAAGCTACGCGGCATCATCAGAACCCAGTTCTCCTATCACACCAAGTTCTGGATTTCCCAACACCTTGGAAAAGCAAGATGTGGATTGAAAATCATATCTCATGATGCTGATATAGTATTTGAAGAAGGACATAAATAAATTCATTAAAGACATACAGGAGAACACAGGTAAACAGGTAGAAGCCCTTAAGGAGGAAACACAAAAATCCCTTAAAGAATTACAGGAAAACACAACCAAACGGGTGAAGGAATTGAACAGAACCATTTAGGATCTAAAAATAAAGAAGTCACAAAGGGAGATGACTCTGGAGATAGAAAATCTAGGAAAGAGATTAGGAGCCATACATGCAAAAATGCAACAATCAAAATACAAAAAAGAATCAGGAGCAGAAGATACCATAGAAAATATGGACACAACAATCAAAGAAAATGCAAAATGCAAAAATATCCTAACTCAAAACATCCAGGAAATACAGGACACAATGAGAAGACCAAACCTAAGGATAATAGGTATAGAGAAGAGTGAATATTCCCTTAAAGGGCCAGTAAATATCTTCAACGAAATTATAGAAGAAAACTTCCTTAACCTAAAGAAAGAGATGCCTGTGAACATACAAGAAGCCTACAGAACACCAAATAGATGGGATCAGAAAAGAAATTCCTCCTTCACATAATAATGAAAACACCAAATGCACAAAACAAAAGAGAGAAAGGAGCTTCAGTTGGGGAAGTGCCTCAATGAGATCCAGCTGTGAGGCATTTTCTCTATTAGTGATCAAGGGGGGAGTTCCCCTTGTGGGTGGTACCATCTCTGGGCTGGCAGTCTTGGGTTCTATAAGAGAGCAGGCTGAGCAAGCCAGGGGAAGCAAGCCAGTAAGGAACATCTCTCCATGTCCTCTGCATCAGTTTCTGCTTCCTGACCTGCTTGAGTTCCAGTCCTGATTTCCTTGGTGATGAACAGCAGTAAGAAAGTGTAAGCTGAATAAACCCTTTCCTCCACAACTTGCTTCTTGTTTATGATGTTCTGTCTAGGAATAGAAACCCTGAGTAAGACAATACTCATCAAAGGAAATATCTACCAAGAAGAACTCTCTAATCTTAATATCTATGGTTCTAATGCAAGGGCACCCACATTCATAAAAGATGATGCTAAAGCTCAAAGCACACATTGCACCTCACACAATAATAGTGGGAGTCTTCAATACCCCACTCTCAGCAATGGACAGATCCTGGAAACAGAAACTAAGCAGAGACACATTGAAACTAACAGAAGTCATGAAACAAATTGATTTAACAGATATCTATAGAACATTTTATCCTAAAACAAAAGAATATACCTTCTTCATAGCACCTAATGGTACCTTCTCCAAAATTGACCATATAATCAGTCACAAAACAGGCCTCAACAGATACAACAAGATTGAAATAATCACATGCATCCTATCAAATCACCATGATCTAAGGCTGGTCTTCAATAGTAACATAAACAATAGAAATCTCACATACACATGGAAGCTGAACAACATTCTCCTCAATGTTAACTTGGTCAAGGAAGAAATAAGGAAAGAAATTAAAACTTTTTTAAAGTTTAATGAAAATGAAGCCACAATATACTCAAACTTATGGGACACAATAAAATCAGACCTAAGAGGAAAACTCATAGCTCTGAGTGGCTCCAAAAAGAAACTGGAGAAAGCATACACTAGCAGCTTAACACCACATCTAAAAGCGCTTGAACAAAAAGAAGCAAATTCACCCAAGAGGAGTAGACTGAAGGAAATAAACTTAGGGCTGGAATCAACTGAGTGGAAACAAAAAGAATTATACAAATAATCATCCAAACCAGGAGCTGGTTCTTGGAGAAAATCAACAAAATAGATAAACCCTTAGCCAGACTAACTAGAGGGTACAGAGATAGCATCCTAATTTGACTAAGCCTGCTCAGTCAGTCAACAGGTTCTCCATTGCAGGAGCGAGGATTAAAAAGAAAAAAGACAGTTAGACAACATCGTAGTGTGACCCCAGTCAATTCTGAGACTGAAGGCAAAATTTTTATTTTTCAACCCACTTTTAAACCAATTTAATTACATGCAATTATTTTGTACAAGCAGTACAATAAGGAACTAACAAAGCAGTAAGTGGGGTCCTGAAAATTACTCCCATGACAGTTGTTAAAAGGGGCTTGTCATAATGACCGAAATACTTGAACCTGCTTCCTCGTCCAAGCCTAAAATCTTGCCTGAAGCCTAGTTCTTCTGTTCTACCCTAAGACTAAAAATTCTTGCCTCACCTTACTTCTTTATTACAGCCTAAAGTTAGCTTCTTGCTGAAACTTACTTCCTTATTATCCAGTAATGTCAGATTCCTGCCTGAAGCTTACTTCCAATGTCAGATTCTGTCTGAGGCCCACTTCTTTGTCCAAGCCATTGTCAGACTGCTACCAAGTGGTACCCCAAAAGGCTTTCCACACTAATTAACAAAATCAGAAATGAAAAGAAAGACATAACAAAAGAAACTGGGGAAATCCAAAAATCATCAAATCTTACTACAAAAGCCTATAGTCAAAAAAGCTGGAAAATTTGGATGAAATTTTCTAGACATATACCAGGTACCAAAGTTAAATCAGGATCAGATAAATTATCTAAACAGTCCCATATCTCCTAAAGAAATAGAAACAGTCTTTGATAGTCTCCCAACCACAAAAAGCTCAGGAATAGATGGGTTTAGTGTAGAGTCCTATCAAACCTTCAAAGACAACCTAACAACAATACTCCTCAAGCCATTCCACAAAATAGAAACAGAAAATACTTTACCCAATTCATTCTATCATGCCACAATTTCTGATACCTAAACCACACAAAGACACAACACAGAAAGAGAACTTAACTCAATTTCCCTTATGAATGTCGATGCAAAAATACTCCTAGCTAGAGCAATTAAAAGGTCAAAGGGATATAAATTGAAAAGGAAGAAGTCTAAATATCACTATTTGCAGATGATTTGATAGTATACTTAAGTGACCACAAAAATTCCACCAGAGAACTCCTAAACCTGATAAACAACTTCAGCAAACTAGCTGGATATAAGATTAACTCAAACAAATCAGTGGCCTTCCACTACACAAAGGGTAAACAGGCTGAGAAAGAAATTAGGGAAACAATACCCATTACAAAAGTCACTAATAATATAAAATACCTTGATGTGACTCTAATTAAGGAAGTGAAAGATTTATATGATAAGAACTTCAAGTCTCTGAAGAAAGAAATTGAAGAAGATCTCAGAAGATGGAAAGATCTCCCATACTCATGAATTAGAAGGTTAAATATAATAAAAATGGTCATCTTACCTGTAGTGGCTATTCCTGGTTATCAATTTGACTATATCTGAAATGAACTATAATCCAGAATTGGAAGGCTCACCAGTGATCCTCATCTGGAGGCTTGGAGATAGAAGTTTCTGACCTGGATCTTGATATGGAGATCTTGAAGCATAGTGGCTGTGAATTCCAGAAGACTAAGACAGGGAGATGTCTAAATTCAAGGTCATCTGGGATTAAAGATGTGGTGGCACACACCTTTAATCTGGGCTACATCTTCTGCTGGAGATCTACATAAGGACATTGGAAGAAGGAAGGCTCTCTCTCTCTCTCTCCCTCTCCCTCTCTTTCACTCTCTCTCTCTCTCCTTCACCTGCTTGTCATGGGGGACTGAGCAAATGCTAGATCTTTGGACTTGTGTTCACATCTGCCAATGACCATTGTTGGGAGTTGGACTGCAGACTGTAAGTCATCAAAAAATTCCTTTACTATATAGAGACTACCCATATGTTCTCTAACTCGTGAGAACACTGACTAATACATTACCAAAGCAATCTACAGATTCAATGCAATCCCCATCAAAATTCCAACTCAATTCTTCAATGAGTTAGTATGAGAAATTCCCAAATTCATCAGGAATAACAAAAAACCTAGGATAGGGAAACTATTCACAGCAATGAAAGAACTTCTGGTGGAATCAGTATCCCCGACCTTAAGTTGTACTACAGAGCAATTGTGATAATAAAAACTACATGGTATTGGTACACTGACAGGCAGATAGATCAATGAAATAGAACTGAAGACCCAAAAATAAACCCACAAACCTATAGCCAATTGATTTTGACCAAGGAGATAAAACCATCCAGAGGTAAAAGACAACATTTTCAACAAATGATGCTGACTCAACTGGCAGGTAGCATGTAGAAGAATGCAAATCAATCCATTCATATCTCCTAGTACAAAGTCCAAGTGTATCAAGGATCTCCACATAAAACCAGATACACTGAAACTAAGAAAAGAGAAAGTGGGAAAGATCCTCAAGCACATGGGCACAGGGGAAAAATTGCTAAATAGAAAACCAGGATAAGGAAGACCAGAGTGTGGATACTTCATTCCTCCGTAGAATAGGGAATAAAATACCCTTGAAAGGAGTTACAGAGACAAAGTTTGGAGCTAAGACAAAGGGATGGACACTCCAGAGACTATCCTACCTGGGGATCCATCCCATAATCAGTCACCAAACTCAGACACTATTGCATAGGACAGCAAGAGTTTGCTGAAGGGACCTTGATATTACTGTCTCCTATGAGGCTATGCCAGTGTCTGGCAAATACAGAAGTGAATGCTCACAGGCATATATATGATGGAACATAGGGCCCTCAATGGAGAAGCTAGAGAAAGTACCCCAGGAGCTGAACGGGTCTGCAACCCTATAAGAGGAACAACAATATGAACTAACCAGAACCCCCCAGAGCTCGTGTCTATACCTGCATATGTAGCAGAAGATGGCCTAGTCGGCCATCATTGGGAAGAGAGGTCCCTTGGTATTGCAAACTTTATATGCCCCAATACAGTGGAATGCCAGGGCCAAAAAGTGGGAGTGGGTGGGTAGGAGAGCAGGGTGGAGGGAAGGTAGAGGGAACTTTTGGGATAGCATTTGAAATGTAAATTAAGAAAATATCTAATTAAAAAATAAAAAATAAGGAAATGACAAACAAGACCTCATAAAATTGCAAAGCTTCTATAAGGCAAAGATTACTCTCAATAGGACAAAATGGCAATCAACATATTGAGAAAATATCTTTATCAATTCTACATCCAATAGAGGGCTAATATCCAATACATACAAAGAACAAAAGAAGTGAGATTCCAGAGACCCAAATAACCCTATTCAAAAGTGGGGTGCAGAGCTAAACAAAGAATTCTCAACTGAGGAATATTGAATGGCTGAGAAACACCTAAATACTGAATGGCTGAGAAACACCTAAAGAAATATTCAAAATCCTTAGTCATCAGGGAAATGCAAATCAAAACAACCCTGAGAATCTACCTCACACATATCAGAACGGCTAAGATCAAAAACTCATGTGACAGCAGATGCTGGCAAGATTGTGGAAAAAGAGGAACAGTCCTCCATTGCTAGTGGGATTTCAGACTGGTACATACACTCTAGAAATCAGTTTGGCAGTTCTTCAAAAAATTGGACATAGTACTACCTGAGGACCCACTAATACCAGTCCTGGACATATACCCAGAAGATGCTCCAACGTGTAATAAGGACACATGCTGCACTATGTTCATAGAAGCCTTATTTATAATAGCCAGGATCTGGAAAGAAGCCAGATGTCCCCCAACAGAGGAATGGATACAGAAAATGTGGCAATTTACACAATGGAGTATGACTCAGCTATTAAATACAATGAATTTTTGAAATTCTTAGGCAAACAGATAGAACTAGAAAATATCCTGAGTGAGGTAACCCAATCAAAAAAGAAATCACATGGTATGCACTCATTGATAAGTGGATATTAACCCAGAAGCTTGGAATACCTAAGATACAATTCACAAACCACAGGAAACTCAAGAAGAAGGAAGACCAACTTGTGAGTACTTAGATCTTTCTCAGCAGGGGTAAGAAAATACCCATGGAAGAAGTTACAGAGACACAGTGTTGAGCTAAGACTGAAAGAATGACCATCCAGAAGGTGCCCCACCTGGGATTCCATCCCATATACAGTCACGAAACCCAGACACTTTTGTGGATGCCAACAAATGCTTGTTGACAGAAGCCTGTTATAGATGTCTCCTAAGAGGCTTCACTAGTGCCTGACAAATACAGATGTGGATGCTAGTAATATGAGCATAGGCTCCAAGGAAGGAGCTAGAGTAAGGACCCAAGGAGCTGAAGGGTTTGCAACCCCATAGGAGGAACAACAATATGAACTAACCAGTACACCCAGAGCTCCCAGGGACTAAACCACCAACCAAAGAGTACACATGGAGGGACCCATGGCTCCATTTGAATATGTAGAAGAGGATGGCCTGGTTGGTCATCAAAGCAAGGAGAGGCCCTTAGTCCTGTGAACACTCTATGTCCCAGTGTAGTGGAATATCAGAGCCAAGAAGCGGGAGTGGGTGGGTTGGTGAGCAGGGGGAGGTGGATGTCATAGGAGTTTTTTGGAAGGGAAACCAAAAAAGTGGATAACATTTGAAATGTAAATAAAGAAAATATCAACAACAACAACAACAAAAAAAAACAAGTGGAGAAAAAAGAAGGAAGAAGGGAAGGAAGAAAGGAAGAAAGGAATGGAGGGAGGAAGGGAAGGGAAGGGGAAGGGAAGGGAAGAGAGGAGAGGAGAGGAGAGGAGAGGAGAGGAGAGGAGAGAAAGCAAAGCCTGGAAAAGAATTGTAAGCAGGATGCCCTTGGGATAAATGACTGAACCTCTTTTGTATTACACAATCTTGCCTTGGAAGCCTTCAATCCCAACTAAGACCTGGGGGATTTTCTGGTATAACCGGGTAAATAGAAGTTCCCAAAACAGTCAAGTAACAAATTAATTTTCTGACCATTGGAAATGACTTGAAATATATTTTTGATCATCAAAGAGATAAAGCAAGTAATAGCACACTTTAAAAGGAGTAAAAACAAAAATGAACTAAAAACCCACTATAGCTCAAGTAGTAAAGAACTACGACTTGCCTAGCAGGCATGAGACCATAGATTCATTCATCAGTAACACACACACACACACACACACACACACACACACACACATGCAAGTCAAAGTTAAGTTAGGCCTGTGGCACCATCTTATAAGCCCAGTACTCAGAATGCCAAGGCAGAAGATCACCACAAGTTTAAGGTTAACTTGGTCTACAAAGCCAAGTTCTAGGTCATTCTTGGCTAAACAATAGAGACCTGCCCCAAAAGAATAAAGAAGGGGAAAGGAGGAGAGGGGAAGAGAACGGAAGAATGGGAAGGAGGGGAAAAGGAAGTAATGTTGGAAAGAGAGAGGGAGAATGAGGGGCGTGGAAAAGTTCTTAGTACAGATTTTATTTGAAAGGAAGATTGGTGCTTCAGAGGCAGCTCAGCTGTTAGGAGCACTGGTTCTTCCAGAGGCCCCTAGCTCCCAACATCCATGCCCAGCAACTCAAAAACATCTGTTCATGTGTCCCTCTCACCTTCTGAGTGCTAGAACCCCTCTGATATGGAACTGTGAGGATTTTGTGCACACTACCGGAGTTTTGAGCTACCTATATGTTAAAGAATCTGAAAATAATTTTCTTCTTAAGAAACCTCTTTAGAATACAGTTGGATGGAAAATTTGTGTTATCCTATAACATAAAGTTTATCTCACAATCACTAAATACATTGTATTTTCTTATTGAGAAATTTCTTAATGTCTCCATTTTAAAAGATACATTTAAGAATTTGCTAATCAGTGCCAAATGAGTTGATTTATTTCTCAAGTATTTTACTTTCAAAACTTATCCATCCAACAAATAATAACGATATATCTTCACCAAACACAATTATAATAAAACAAATATTTTATTTGTTTTTTCCAATTAATTAAAAATACTTTGATTTATTATAACCTCAATATTTGTTGAAAATGCAAATGGCTATCAAAGACTATTTTAGTTTAAGAAGACTGTAAAATTTGAACTCATTGATATTTTTATAAATCTCATGATAATTCAAATTTCACAAAATGTGTATTAAATTTTTTTGAAGATTTTATGACTATATAACCAAGAAATAGGTTAGTAGGCTTTCTTATCTTAAACTGATCTAAGTAGGAAGATGGATGTATCATAAGAGGAAGGGAGACACATATGCAATCTAATAGCATGGCATCAAACAAAGAGAAAATTAAAATAACTATGTTGAAACACATAATAAATGCAACAGCTGGATTGAAAGAAGAAAAGCCTTTAGAAGTGTAGCCATCTAGGACTCAATGAAATTCTGCAAGACCCTCTTGGGTCTGCTCAAATGATGCATTTCCCATTTCCCCCCAATGTCACAGAGTCTTGATGTGTGTGTGTGTGTGTGTGTGTGTGTGTGTGTGTGTGTGTGTGTACTTGTGCACATGTGTATATGCCCATGTGCATGTATTTTGGCCTGTGTGCATGTATGTGCATGTGTATGCATATCTTTGTGCATGCATGTATGTGTGTTTTGACACATTCAGAATGACATATAGATGATCAAGTACATACATGTATTTAAATATAGATATAACACACAAATACTTATACCTTAAAGTATTCAGTTCCATAGCTAACATCTTCCTTTTGATACAGTTCATATTTGACTCTATTTCCATGCTTTTTATTCTTCTTCACATGGAGACTTATGGCTAGTATATCATTCTAAATATCTCTCTGTAGCTTTTATATCTTAAAACATTACTTGAGTATGTCAATAAAACGGTAGGACATCTTTTGTCCTCAGCATCTAGTGCTGCTAGGGAAGAAACAAACCACCGGAATGTTTTCCCTACAGGCAACTGCAGCTCTTTATCTAGGTGACTTTATACTTTTCATTCAGTAACCCACTAAGTCTGTAACTGTTTGCATAGCTCCAGATCAATTTCCTTTGTCATATCAAGTCATCTCAATCAATTGATCTATCCTTTTCTTCTTTTCAAAGAAATTTTAATCAATTGACTTTCAAACTTCTTTTGTTTGTTTGTTTGTTTTTGGTTTTGTTTGTTTGTGTTTGTTTGTTTGTTTGTTTGTTTGTTTGTTTTTCAAGATAGGGTTTCTCTCTGTAGCCCTGGCTGTCCTGGAACTCACTCTGTAGACCAGGCTAGCCTCGAACTCAGAAATTCTCCTGCCTCTGCCTCCCAAGTTCTGTGATTAAAGGCGTGCGCCACCACGCCCTGCCCAAACTTCTTTTTTCTGCTTCAAGGATGTGTTAGTTCATGCTGAATTCCCTTCTCCATTGCTGAAGCAGGATTAGCTAATTAGCTAATATCCAATTGTTCACAATCTTCAGTATAATTTGATAGATAGTATTGAATTGTACTAAAAATGCAAAGCAATCTATACCATGGTCCCTATGTCAAATGGCCCTGTATGCATTCTATTCTTGCCTACTCATAATAATTTTCTTTCTGAAAGATGAAGGTATGTCTACACTTAAGTAAATAAAACCTCACAATTACTTTAATTCACCATTGTAACCAGTTTCACTGCTTTTATCACTTTAACTCTTGAGTAATTCTTGTTCTCTCAAAGCCACAGGACTTCTATACCTCACTTACTGACACATATTCAGGTACATACACACATCCACTTAGTGGTCAGTACCATCCACACTGACATTCACTAATGTGGTTATATCAGCTGAATACTAAGCATACTACTAAGGATAAATGAGTACAAGAGCCAGAATGATCTTATCCGTGAATAAGGGACATCCACAATGCATGGAAGAGGACCAGGATACAATAACAGAAATACACATGCACACAGTAACCCACAAACATACACATCCACACACAAACAAAATGAAATACAAATAATTTATAAGAACATCTTCTAATTATTGCATCATGACTGTCTACAGTACCATGAACTGAACTATTAGAAATTCCAAGGTTATTCTTTTACTACATTGCTAAGTATCTAAAATTCCAAATAAAGTTCAGAGCTAGAGGTGTTTTTCATGCCACAATTTATTTATTAATTTTAACGCCAATAACATTGTAAACAGAATTTGTTCCTAGTTCTTTGACCTACTAGTTTGGGGCTCACATAGAACAGAGATTTTTTAAAGCCCAGTCAGGAGAACTTCTGAGACGGCTGTTCTGCTCCTCAGGTTTCTCATTGCCCAGCATGGTGTGGAGACTTTAGACTAAGATTTCTTCACATCTTTGTCTAATCTTCCATGGTCAGTTGTCAGGAAGATGACAGCATCCTCCTGTCCTGGATTGAACAGGCTTAGCTTTATGATTCTTACAGTGTCATGAAGGCTGTGAACAAGACCTGTTTGCATCATTTGCCATCAGATCACTTTAGAAGTGGCAGGGTTCTCTCTGCCTTGGGAGGTGCACTTTGATTCCCTAAATAGTCCTAAAGAGATAGTTTAGAAGAGGACTAGTCCCATGTTCCTCAGTCAACAAACTAGCTTTCCTATGATCTCTCTTCAAAAGAAGGCTTTTGCTTATTTTATTACCTATACACATTATCATCTTAAAGAAAATGGGACACAGAAACTAGGATCAGAATCACTGAAAGTTTGGTTTCTGTCCATTACCAAGTCTCCATGTTCATCTATGTCTTGTCTACTATACTCCACGTATTACCCTTTTGAACTTCCAGCATCCAAGATTAACTGAATGAGATCTTCACAAGATTGAACACATTACTGTTCTATCATGAGGTACAGATTCACATATCCACACCCCTCTTCAAAGATACATAATCATTTAATAGTTCTTGGGAGAGAAGTGCCTTTCCTTTGGTAGTATAGCCACACACAATTTGCCCATTCTCTTTTAAGAAACCATTAGCCATGCTACCATCAGTAATGGTTAAACTCACCTGTTCACCAAGCTAGAGTGATTGAAATTATTTTCAGGCTGTTGTGCCCTATCTAATGTGAATGGATATTTATTCATCTCTATAGGAAAACTTCACACAATAATCCATATGATAATTTGCATTATTTTTGGATGTTTATTTTGCTTAAAAATGTTGATTCCTACAGTTTGATAAGATTTAAGCAAGTGCTATATGGTAAGCATTGACTCAGATTCAGAGGAGATCATTAATGTGTTAGGCTCCTAATTAAAATCATGGTTCTAGCTTGGACTATAGCTCAGCCAGTAAGTGTTTGTACTGGAAATATAAGAACATAAGTTTGATCCCACATTTTTAAAAAAGAAGTTTGTACAATGGTAAATAATTACAATAGCAGAATTTAGGAAGCAAAGGTAGATATATCCTGGGGGGGGGGGGGTCACAGGACAGCCAACCTAACCAGAGAGCCAGGGATCCAGTGACATACATACATATCAAATAAATACCTATAATGCATGTAAATCTGTGTATAAATATGCATATATTATCTAATTAAATTTTCCCATCTAGGCTGATAATGTTCTTACCAAATTCCCATAGATCAGTTAACAAAAACTCAACACCAGGAATACTTACCCACCCCCCAACCCCCACCCCCGTGCCATGGAATGGACTCAGTTGGTCTTTCAACCTGCAGGGAACAAGGATTTCAGTAATCAGGTGAGCAAGGAGTCAGCAGGAAGACAAACAGACACAGACACCAGAGAGTACTGTATCTGAATGTAATGTCTCAAAGTGAGCATCAGACTTATAATACAGAAGAAAACAAAGAAGTTAGGTGACACATCAGCCAAGGTACATTGAAGTTATCTAACACAAAACAAAAATGCATACAAAACGACTGGCAGGAACCAGGCAATGTTTATAATTGAGATAAGATCAGCCCTATCTAAAGTCAGCTATTGACAGGAGCCAGGTGAGAATTTCACAGTCTAGTCACAATTTATGTTATTTCTCTGAGCCTTGTGAAAGCTTGCACCAGGGGGTTCTGCTCATGTTGACCTTTTCATGAATAATGCAATACTGTAGTTCTTCCTTAAACAACAACCCTCCTACTTCGTAAGCCATTATAAATTCTTGCATATGTAACTTGACTGCTCTTTTAAGTGTATGTAGGGAATCTCCATTTGTCAGAAAAACTCACCAACTTTCTTCTAATATGTAATATAGTCTGCCATACCTGACTGTAATGAGGATTCTAACTTTACTTTGCTAAGCATGCCCTGAGATTTCTATCTCCTATCCAGTAAAATACTACAAGAAAACATGCAAGACCCTCCATGCTATCGCGGGGACAAATTTGGAGCATTCATGCTATGGGAATGCCAAAGTTCCAGGAGACTAAGTTTCTGTGAAACATTTTTGCCTCGGGACTGCGTCTAAGCTTTGGGGCATGCCATGTAGTCTCCACTGGAGTGGGTATGGAACCCCCAGAAGGTGGAAGGTTAGTCCTATTGCTTAAGACACCATGTACTTCTGGCACAAGGCATAGAGGTCCTGAGATGATCTCACCTGGAAGCCTCTTCCAAAAGCAATTATTAGTTAATTTGGTTCATTGGTTTTTCCAGACAGGGTTTCTCTCTGTAGCCCTGGCTGTCCCAGAATTCACACTGTATAGTCCAGGGTAGTCTGGAACTGAGAGATATGCCCACCTCTACCTCCTGCTGGGATGAAAGGCATGAAATAGCCCCAATAATCTCTCTAATGCCAGTTACTTCTGCCAGGTATTTTGTATCAGTAACAAAGTATGTAGCAAATACAAATAAATAGAAAAATACATAAGTGACAGATTAAATAAAACACAATACCAGAGAAGCATGGCCATCACCTTAACTAAACTTGACTGTGTGGCTCTTAAACCTCCAGGATTATTTTTAAAAATGAATGTGAAAGGTTTTGAGAAAGGCTTACAAGACCTGCCAAGCTGTGAACAGGTTTTATGGATTGTTTCTAGTTCGAGATTAGAAGACCAGATACTGACAAAAACGAAAAAAAATAAGGACTATGTGCCTGGGGTTTCGGGTGGAAATGAGGATTCATTTGGGGGCAGGAACTGAAGGACATTCACTTCCTTTTTGAAGAAATTTATATTTGTATTCTAACTGTGTCATATTATTTAGGTGAGGCTGACATTTAAATTAATGAATTAATTAGTTTGATAGAGAGAATACATGCAACATTGCTTATTCCTGCTCCTTTTGGTCTCTTTTGAAGGAAAATTGGGAGCCACAGCAAAGCAGAAAAAATACATGAAAGCATAAAAAAACTAAAATGAATGCAGTTAAAGTGTGTTGTTAGTCACAGTTCTATTGCTGTGATAAAACAACATGACCAAGGCATCTTATAAAACAAAGCATTGAATTGGACTCATGGCTTCAAAGGATTAGGATCCATGATGGTGAATTGAAGGCATAGCAACAGAAACAGCTGAGAGTTCAAATCTCAAACCACAAGTAGATAGTAGAGAAGTAGTGAGGCAGAAACTGGGAATGACATGAGATTTTAGAAACCTCAAAGCCAGTGCCCAGAGACACACCTCCAAAAAAGCCACACTTGCTAATCCTTCCCAAAGAGTTCCACCAAATGGGACCAAGTATTCAAGACTTACTTGGAACATCTTCAAAGTTGAAGAATAATGAAAGAGGTTATTGATATTAAATCATATAATGTTTAAGAGTGCTTGCTGCTCTTGCAGAGACCCTTAGTCCTGCTCCCAGTACTGAATGATGTCAGGCAGATTCTAGTAAGTCCAACTCCAAGAGACCCAACAACCTCTCCCCACAACTGTGAACAAACACATTTTCCTCCATACACACAGTCACATAAATAAAAATAATAAAAATAAATCTTTAACAAAGAAAATATTATTGAGAAGAAGCTGTGGACTTTGCACTGAAAACAACTAAAAAGGAGCCATGAGGCCAAAACTTTATGCACAGAATATTGCAGGTTAAAAACAACAAACTAATTTGAAGATTTTCCATTAAAATAAGAGGGTACCTAGAGAGAATATTGGGAATATAAATTACATATCTGCACTGGGAAGCAGTATTGTGACAGAGTCCTCCAAAGTATGTGCATACTCTGACTTTGAACCATAATCACCACCTCTGAAGAGACAACAACCAAATGCAGAGTGTAGGAATAGGACAGCAACTAAAGCTTTGAGATGAGAAACTTCTACATGCCCTAAGATATCAATAATGGCCAGAAAGTCACCAAAGTCTAAGATACTCAAGTCCCACAAGTTTATGAAGAAGACACTGGTACCTACCCTTCCCTTCTCTGTTGTTCTCACTCCCTAGGCCTGGGACTTCTTTCACTTTCCTGGTTCCTGGTGATACTCAAAGTTGTACACTTGCATATGGAGCTATAAGAGACTAGAGATGAGATAGAGTAAAATCTTTTTTTTCCTGTATCTGGATTATTCACTCAATATGATCTTTTCTAATTCAATGATAATGGATTATTATATCAAGTAATGAGCCTGGAGAGCACATATATACAGGTGGTGTGTGTGTGTGTGTGTGTGTGTGTGTGTGTGTATACATATAAAGAGAGCGATAAGTGATATAAATATAGATAATAGAGATAGATAAATATAGATATAGATGTGTAGAATAACAATTTTAAAAAGCCATGAGTTTTAAAGAGAGCAAGGGATGGGGTATATTTGGAATTGAAAGGAAGAAAACAAAAGGCAAATGATATAATTAAATTATAATAAAAAATTTAAAAGGATTTTTTAGAAACACCCAGCAAACCTGTTACCACTCGATCTGAAATTTTAAGCAACTAGAACTAAGACAAAAAAAAAAATCGTATCATTTAAGAGGTTCCATCTGTTTACTTTTGTCACAGCAGCCACAGCTAACTACTATGCCCCTTCTCCACTCCAAGCACAGCACTGAAATCACAGGTAACAGAATAGTAATAAACAGTACCCTGAGCCTTGGTGTTTCAACATGCAAAGAAGCTCCCATTCATGTCTTCTACTCTTCTTCTTAGCACTGGGAACCATGAATGGCACATAACAGCTTATCTTTTTTTTTTTCCTTCAGCGAATACTTGAATGTATGTATATGTTCCATACATATATTATTTTAGCTTCTTTATCAATTTTGCATTTGGGTGCCACTAACTTCAATTTTTAATCACATGAATGATGATTTGAGGAAAATAATATATAAGACAGAGTGCTTACTGACTTTGGAGTTAGACACCCTCAGACTGAGTTCTGTCCCTACTATTTGATCATAGTGAGACTTTTGAGTGGCCTAACCTGTGTGAGCATCACTTCACTCATCTATGAAACAAGGAGAACAGTAACACATACCTAAAACATGAACCTAAGTATTAACTAAGAAACTGAAAGAAAAGCCAATGGACTCTAAAGCACTCAGGCCATAGAGTGACTTCTAATATTCAAGGTCACAAAAACTCTGCTCTGTTAGCTCTAAAATTATTTATTTCAGAGCAAGCCACAAGGGTAGAATACATTTTATCACATGATCAATGGCTAGGAATTAAAACTCTCTTTTATTAATCAGGACAGAAGAATGCATACACAAAGATCCATCTCTGCAAACAGGAAACTAGCCAAAAACATGGGCCTATGACCTTCTTATGAGTGTTCTTCAAAGCCTCTCTCAAAAAGAAATATGGATTTCCTGGGTATCTGAATATCTTTGTATGGTTCACTGTAAAATAAGCATAAACCTCAGTTTATCTCATCTGTTTTATGCTAAGAGAAAAATGTTGAACTATATTAGTTATCAACAAGTACCCAGCTCCCTTGTTGCCAAATATTCTCTCATAAAAATGACAAAGAATAACTTTTTCTGCCTTATAGTTAAATAGATACAGACTGGGATAGGCATGAGTCACATCTAAGCTCACAAATATAGTCTATTTGATTTTTAAAACCAAGCAAAACTTGAAACCCAAAACCTGTATTAAATTTAGTTCTTTTGAAGTCTTAATCCAGCACACATGCAGGGCACATTCACAGGACAGATGAAGAATTTGATCCTGAAAAGAGAATATCATACAGCACACGCAACCATATGACCAAAATTAGAAGAACAGAAAACACCATTCCAAGCTGACAGAATGATTTCTGTCACTTTTGCAATGGTTGTGACTCAGTTAATATCCTAAATAGAACCTCCCCAAAGTCAGTAGAAAGTGAACACTCTCAAGAATTCGAGGCTCAGCTACACTACAACAATTTCTCATGACTGTGAAAAAAGGATAGTTGATAACAGATTTGGATATAGAATAGGTTCAGCATTCAGGGTGCACCTACAAGGGGTAAATACTGTGAAATGCTATAAATAGACTACTAGATGGCCTGTCTGTGATATAAGCACAAAAGGTAAATTTTCAGAATATTTATGTAGAGATTCTTTTAAAATGGTTTCCATTATTCCTCTCTGCATCTTTGTGCAGTTCCTGTTCACATCTAGCATGTATACTTACACATAGCAAGTCAAGACTTTAAGTGTAGAATAAAGGGAAATAGGTCGGGGTATCTCTGGGAGGACCAAAAGGCTTGGGATGAGGAGGCTCCTAGGAGTCCATGGGTGTGACCTTAGCTGAGACTCCTAGCAACCTGGGTATGGAGACTGAAATGACCATCTCTCGTAGCTAGGTGGGCCTTCGAATAAAGGGATAGGGAGACCAACCTACCCTCAAAACCTTCATCTCAAAATTTGTCCTGCCTAAAAGATGTGCAGAGATAAATGGAGTAGAGATCGAGTGAATGGCTAACCAGTGACTGACCCAACAAATTCTATGAGAAAGCCGACTCCTGACACTATTGATATTCTGCTCTACTTGCAGACAGGGGGCTAGCATAACTGTTTTCAGAGTGGCTTCATCTAGGAAACAGATACAGAGACCCACAGCCAAACATCATGGCTCAGAAATTTATGGAAGTGTTGGAGGAAGGTTTAATGTATATGGAGGGGTCAAGGACACCACAAGAAGGTCTACAGAGTCACCTAACTTGGGCCCATGAAGGCTTACAGAGATTCAACCATCAGCCAAAGAGCACGCATGGGCTGGACCTAGGTCCCCTAACAACTGGAGCAGAGGCTGCCTCTGACACTGTTTCCTACCTGATGATCTCCTTTCCCAGTTGGGCTGCTTTGTCTGGCCTCTCTGGGGGAGAATGTGCTTAGTTCTGCAGAGACTTGATGTGCCCGGGTAGGTTGGTATACATGGAGCCCTTCCTCTTGACTGAGGAGAAGAAAGGAGGTAAGGTGAAAAGGGGTATGTGAGGGTGGAACTTGGAGAAGAGGGAGGGGGCTGCAATCAGGATGTAAAACAAACGAAGTGAACTGGTACAGCAAGGAGCATATATGTATTCACTCTATCTTACATGTAGTGAGCTTTAGCATTGTTGGAGAGGAAATTTATTTATATTAACTTCCCATATGGGCATGGTGGAGGATGGGATCCCCTCTCCCTCTCTTTATAAGCTCAGACTGTTTTTCACCCTCCAAGAAATTCCATCTTTTTACTAGATCCTATTCACAAATAGTTTCTGTTTCTCTAAAGGATTCACAGATGTCTAAGAATTATTATCTCATACTTGCCTGCCAAGACCAAGTGAATGATCATTCCACATGTTCTCCTGAACATCAGGATTGGTGGCCACTGTTCACACAGGTATCTACTTCTCACACAGTTATCAGATAAATACCCACTGATTACACAGGTACTCACTGCTCACCCAGTTAACCACTGCGAATGGGTATCTACTGATCACACAGATATTCGCTGCTCAGTTTTTCATGCAAGAAATTTGCTACTGCTATGATCACTGGTAAAGATGACACTTTGCATTCCAGAAATCCATGGACATGATGGAGATAGAGAGGAAGGAATGCACAGAAAAACTTACTCCTTTCTAAAGTTGGGATAAAGAATAATAAGCCCTGTAGCCTCCCTCAGCCTTGAGCAGGCTGGCTCAGACCTGTTCTGACACCGTGAACGAGACCACCTAGGGTGGAGTCTTCTGACCTAGATAGGCTTATTGTTCTGCCACCTCTGCGGTTTTTCTCCTACACCTGCTGCAAGTTGAGAGGCTGAACCTGTTCTCCTACACTATCCTGATGAAACAAGATCCTGGCATTGTGGAGGACGGGATCCCCTCACCCCTTCTTTATAAGCTCAGACTCTTAAGTAAATTTTGAGCCTTGATCAGTATCTTTGTCTTGGTCTCCTTATTCTCCTTATTCTCTCACCATTTTCTCCCATACAGCCCCAGCCTTCCTTTCAGGAACCTGGTTTGTGTAGCTGTGGGCAGTTACAGATGGCACCTAAACAAGGACCTGAATACGGAGGATCGACTGAAGTAACACTATCTTGGTGGAGCTCCACGAGAAGATTAAGAAGATGTATCCCTGCATAGTAAACAACATACAGCATTAATATTAGCTCTTCAAATGTCATCTTTGGAAGACTATTGATCTCAAGGGTACAAAAAGGATACAGGCTACACTAAGTCAATGTTGGCCCAGTGCTGATAGGGGTAGACAGTGGAAAATGGGAGTGAAAAATTCTACACAGGCATTTGTCTGAAGTCAAGAACTGGATCAGACGAGAAGAGTCGGGCTTAAAATAATAAAATAAACTAAATAGAGAAAAAAAAAAGAGGGGCGACACAAGATATACAAAAGACAGGAAAGAGAGAGATCAAAAGAGAAGGAAAATGGATTTTGGAGCTCTCCCAGGGGCAGAGGGAAATCGGGAGATGTCCTACAGGAGACACCCTTAGTTCTGGTTACATCAAGTTCTCACACCGTCTCTGTATTGTCTGTGTTTGGTGCACCAATCTGTCCATGTGTCATGTTTTGTTTTGTTTTGTTTTGTTTTGTTTTGTTTTTTGTTGTCTGAATGACTGTTGTTCTATGTTTCATGTTGAAATAAAAAAATGGCTAAACCTTTATCTGTTGACTATCAATCTCTTGATTCAGTCTCAGTTTGCACAACAGAGGCTGATTAAAGTTACCCTGCACCTCAGCCAGGAGTAACGCACAGCAGGATAGGTCCTGCTGAAAAAATGTTTTTAAAAAGGGGTCTGCAGCTTCTTAGTTATAAGGCAAATAAGCTGAGAGTTGGTTTTTTTCCTGGAAAATTCTCTGCAATTGTGATTGGGTTCAGCAAATGACAAAGTGCTTTTTATTTTGAAATTATAGCTGGAATAATAAAATTATTTGATTGGACTAAATTTATAAGATTTGTGTAGACACTTCATTTGGTTTCTGACCGGTCTTAAAGGTATAAATATGCTCTGCATGTCTTGGACATAGAATTTGGCTTATAAGTTATTGGATATAATTTAAAAAGTGTAACATTGGTAACAAAAAAACGTAGCTTAAAACTGGTGACTCAGGGTTGGAGTCATTTTAAACAGCACGTGGCATAAAACAGTGCAGGAAACGAGGCCTCTAAGGATCCTTCTAAATTGGGATACTATTTTATGTAATTCTTATCCTAGAAAGTAGATTTATGAGAGATAAGATTTAAAACAATGTCTCTTTAATAAAGCATTAAAATATGCACTGTCATGCATTCATATGTACAAATTGGCAGCCAAACTTCATAACATGAAAATCCTGGACAGATGTTATTCAGACCATAAGAAAACACAAATGCCAACCCAGGTTACTATATCCAGCAAAACTCTCAACTAACATAGATGGAGAAATCAAAGTATTTCATGATAAAACCAAATTCACACAATGTCTTTCCAGGAATCGAGCCCTTCAAAGGATAATAACGGGAAACCACCAAAACAAGGACGGAAACTACACCCTAGAAAAAACTAAAAAGTAATCCTTCAACAATCCTAAAAGAAGACAGCCCCAAGAACAGAAACCCAACCTTAACAGCAAAAATAACAGGAAGCAACAACTACTTTTCTTTAATTTCTCTTAACATCAATGGACTCAATTCCCCAATAAAAAGACATAGACTAATAGACTGACCCAACATTTTGCTGCTTACAGGAAACGCACCTCAGGGAAAAAGACAGACACTACCTTAGGGTGAAAGGCTGGAAAACAGTATTCCAAGCAAATGGTCCTAAGAAACAAGCTGGAGTAGCCATTCTAATATCAGATGAATTGACTTCCAACCCAAGGTTATAAAAAAAGACAAGAAGGGGCACTTCATACTCATCAAAATTAAAATCAACCAAGATGAACTTTCAATTCTGAATATCTATGCTCCGAATACAAGGGCAGCCACATTCATTAAAGAAACTGTAGTAAAGCTCAAAGCACACATTGCACCTCACACAATAATAGTGGGAAACTTCAACTCCCTACTCTCACCAATGGACAGATCCTGGAAACAGAAACTAAACAGAGACACATGGACACAAACAGAGTCATGAAACAAATGGATTTAACAGATATCTACAGAACATTTTATCCTAAAACATAAGGATATACCTGCTTCTCAGTGCAACATGGTACCTCTTCCAAAATTGACCATATAATTGGTCACAAAACAGAACTTAACAGATACAAAAATATTGAAATTACCCCATGCATCCTATCTGACCACCATGGACTAAGTCTGATCTTCAATAACAACATAAATAATAGAAAGCGAACATTCTCATGGAAACTGAACAACACTCTACTCAATGATTCCTTAGTCAAGGATGAAATAAAGAAAGAAATTAAAGACTTTCTAGAGTTTAATGAGAATGAAGCCACAACATACCCAAACTTATGGGACATAATGAAAGCAGTCCTCATTGCCCTGAGTGCCTCCAAAAAGAAACTAGAGAGAGCATATACTAGTAACTTGACAGCACACCTAGAAGCTCTAGAACGAAAGGAAGCAAATTCACCCAAGAGGAGTAGAAGGCAGGAAATGATCAAACTCAGGACTGAAATAAACCAAGTGGAAACAAAAGAAATTATTCAAAGACTCAAACAAACCAGGAACTGGTTCTTTGAGAAAATCAACAAGATAGATAAACCCTTAGCCAGACTCACTAGAAGGTACAGGGATAGTATCTTAATTAACAAAATCAGAAATGAAAAAGGAGACATAACAACAAGAAACTGAGGAAATCCAAAATATCATCAGGTTCTACTACAAAAGGCTATACTCAACAAAGCTAGAAAACTTGGAGGAAATGAACAATTTTCTAGACAGATACCAGGTAGCAAAGTTAAGCCAGGATCAGATTAAGGATCTAAACAGGCCCATTTCCCCTAAAGAAATAGAAGCAGTCATCAATAGTCTCCCAACCAAATAAAGCCCAGGACCATGGTTTAGTGCAGAGTTCTATCAGACCTTCAAAGAAGACCTAATTCCACCCCTCCTCAAACTATTCCACAAAATAGAGACAGAAGGTACTCTACCCAATTCATTCTATGAAGCCACAATTACTCTGATACCTAAACCACACAAAGATCCAACAAAGAAAGAGAACTTCAGACCAATTTCCCTCATGAATATCGATGCAAAAATACTCAATAAAATTCTTGCAAACCGCATCCAAGAACACATCAAAACAATCATCCATCATGACCAAGTAGGCTTCATCCCAGGAATGCAGGGATGGTTTAATATGCTGAAATCCATCAACGCAATCCACTAAATAAACAAACTCAAAGACAAAAACCACATGATCATCTCGTTAGATGCTGAAAAAGCATTTGACAAAATCCAACACCCTTTCATGATAAAAGTCTTGGAAAGATCAGGAATTCAAGGCCCATAGCTAAACATAATAAAAGCAATATGCAGCAAACCAGTAGCCAACATCAAACTGAATGGAGAGAAGCTGAAAGCAATCCCATTAAAATCAGGGACTAGACAAGGCTGCCCACTTTCTCCCTACCTATTAAATATGGTACTTGAAGCCCTAGCCAGAGCAATTTGACAACAAAAGGAGATCAAAGGGATACAAATTGGAAAGGAAGAAGTTAAAATATCACTGTTTGCAGATGATATGATAGTATATATTCGGGACCCCAAAAATTCCACCAGAGAACTCCTAAACCTGATAAACAGCTTCACTGCAGGAGCTGGATATAAAATTAACTCAAAGAAATCAATGGCCTTTCCCTACACAAAGGATAAGAGGGCTAAGAAAGAAATAAGGGAAACAACACCCTTCACAATAGTCACAAATACTATAAAATAACTTGGTGTGACTCTAAATAAGGAAGTGAAAGATCTGTATGACAAGAACTTCAAGTCTCTGAAGAAAGAAATTGAAGAAGATATCAAAAGATGGAGAGATCTCCCATGCTCATGGATTGGCAGGATTAATATAGTCAAAATGGCTATCCTGCCGAAAGCAATCCACAGATTCAACACAATCCCCATCAAAATTCCAACTCAATTCTTCACTGAGATAGAAAGGGCAATTTGCAAATTCATTTGGAATAATAAAAAACCTAGGATAGCAAAAACTATTCTCAACAATAAAAGAACCTCTGGTGAAATCACCATGCCTGACCTCAAGCTGTACTACAGAGCAATTGTAACAAAAACTGCATGGTACTGGTACAGCAACAGACAGGTAGATCAATGGAATAGGATCAAAGACCCAGAAATGAATCCACACACCTATGGTCACCTGATCTTTGACAAGGGAGCTAAAACTATCCAGTGGAAAAAGACAGCATTTTCAACAAATGGTGCTGGCACAACTGGCTGTTATCATGCAGAAGAATGGTAATTGATCCATTCTTATCTTCTTGCACAAAGCTTAAGTCGAAGTGGATCAAAGACCTCCACATAAAACCAGAAACACTGAAATTTATAGAGGAGAAAGTGGGGAAATCCCTAGAAGATATGGGCACAGGGGAAAAATTCCTAAACAGAACAGCAATGGCCTGTGCAATAAGATCAAGAATTGATAAATGGGACCTTATAAAATTGCAAAGCTTCTGTAAGGCAAAAGACACAGTCAGCAAGACAAAAAGACCACCAACAGATTGGGAAAAGATTTTTACTAATCCTAAATCTGATAGGGGACTAATATCCAACATCTACAAAGAGCTAAAGAAGCTGGACTCTAGAAAAACGAATAACCCCATTAAAAAATGGGGTACAGAGCTAAACAAAGAATTCTCAAGTGAGGAATTCCAAATTGCTGAGAAACATCTGAAAAAATGTTCAACATCCTTAATCATCAGGGAAATGCAAATCAAAACAACACCTCACACCAGTCAGAATGGCTAAGATCAAAAATTCAGGTGACAGCAGATGCTGGCGAGGATGTGGAGAAAGAGGAACACTCCTCCATTGCTGGTGGGATGGCAAGCTTGTACAACTACTCTGGAAGTCAGTCTGGCATTTTCTCAGAAAATTGGACATAGTACAACCAGAGGATCCTGCAATACCTCTCCTGGGCATATAACCAGAAGATGTTCCAACTGGTAAAAAGGACACATGTTCCACTCTGTTCATAGAAGCCTTATTTATAATAGCCAGAAGCTGGAAAGAACCCAGATGTCCCTCAACAGAGGAATGGATTCAGAAAATATGGTACATTTACACAATGGAGTACTATTCTGCTATTTTAAAAAATGAATTTATGAAATTCTTGGGCAAATAGATTGTACTGGCTAGGTTTGTGTCAACTTGACACAGCTGGTATTATCACAGAAAAAGGAGTTTCAGTTGGGGAAATGCCTCCATGAGATCTAGCTGTGAGGCATTTTCTCAATTAGTGATCAAGGGCCCCTTGTGGGTGGGACCATCTCTGGGCTGGCAGTCTTGGGTTCTATAAGAGAGCAGGCTGAGCAAGCCAAGG